>VWZD01002273.1:186733-368841 GCA_013396695.1 Sakesphorus luctuosus | reverse complement strand
TATGCTAGAAATATCAAGGAGCACCACAAGAGTGAATGATACAGTGAACATATAAATTAAAATGCTCTGGTTTTATCAACTGGTAGCAAAACATCAGTACTCTTTTCATTCACTATTTATATTTGATTTGTGTTATCTTTTTTACTGGGTATACCTTGCCTTTTTTTTTTTTTTTTTAAGTGATGTATCTTAAGAAACATTCATGAAAACCAAGTAGCACAAAAACATCTTCCTGTAGTAAACAGAATGCAGGCTCACTACATTATTGAAGACCCCCTTACAAGTCTGTTAACCAAGATTTTCTTTTGGCTGGGGGAGCAAAATTCTTGAGTAAAATATAATGGCTCAACCTGTGCACACTAAGACTATGCTATCTGCTGGTGTACAAAGAACCTAAAGGACACTTGGACTAGTCAGTCTTGCCAAAGCCACTGGTCTTGGTCGTCAATTCTTTATTTCAATAAAAGTTCCAAGTCATCAAAAATCCTCCTTAGTGACCTATGGCTTAGTGTAATGTATTCTTCCCTCTGAGGGAACGACTGCTTTCCTACAGTAATTAATTTCCTGCCTTGAGAAACTTTAACAGTTATCTGCTTTAATGCAATATATTTTCCCTATCTTCCACCAAAAAAAAATTATGTTCACAAATATACTTGAATAGCAATTCATTGAATGTTACATCACCACAAATATACCAGATTTAGAAAGCCATTACAGAGCGAGTTCCCAGTGTAGTGACACAATTCAGTGTCAGTGATACAACCAAAAGAAGTTCCTATTTCGGTACTCAACAAAAATAAGACATCAGCTCAATGAAGTCACTCTCTGCTTATCTCAGGCAATATAAAGAATGTTCATGTGTCCAAGTCTCCATGCTCAGCGATCCATGAATTTTTCCATATGTACACAGTGTATTTACATCAACAGTGGCTGTACACCCTCAGGAAGTAAACTCTCCTAAAGTTTGAATAAATCACAACACTGCACTTAGAATTGTCATCTATGAGCTAAAACCCAGGTCTTTGTTGCTAGTAGAACACCAGCTATGCATTAAAAAACTGCACTGCAGATAAAGTATCTGTAATATAAATGGAAGAAGAAATGCTGCCTTCATTAGTTCTACATATCATTTACTTTAAAACATAAACACACCGTATACTTTCACCTGATCAAGCCTTTGAAACTGAGATATAAGTCTGATAAGTACACATTGCAAAAATCGTAACAGTAAATACAGTTTTCAGGTAAGGTTTTTTACAGTCGTTGCCTTTTAATGGCATTGCAAATACAGAAATATTGGATTTTAGATTTAGCTCAAGTTTAACATCAATATTGCAAATGAAGCCTGATTTGAATACACTGGAAACATCTACTGTTTACAGAAGAGAGGGGCTCGATATATAAATGAGTGTATATACAGAGTAATGCATACATATACGTGTATATACAAAGGAAAACATTTTGGAAATTCCTCTCTCATGCAAAGATTTTTCATGTGTTTCTCTATGATACACTATCTTTTGACAAGTCAGTGTATAATTCCACATTTTCACTGTAAAAATGCTCTGCAGAGACTGTACAAGTAGAAGAGATATTAAGGGGTAGAAAAGATCTCAAGATCTCAGCCACTCAGTCCATCTACCAGATGATACAAGATTATTGCCTTTATCACATTTTCTCTTGTTTCTCTAAGTCCAGCTAAATATCTTTCCACCACATGCTACAACTTATTACACTTCCTAATGGACATTGCTCAAGTCTTAACTTTACAGCCAGAAGTTTGCTTTTCCTTAAATCATCCTCATCTCCCACTTTATTCTTTTGTGCTACTCGATCTCATCCTGCCTTCAGTAAGTGTCCTTCTTTTCTCTTTTCTCTTCTTTTCTTTCCATTCCTTTTTCCTTTCCTTTCTCCTCCTTTCTCCTTTCTCCTTTCTTCTACTTTCTCCTCCTTTCTCCTCTCTTTCTCTTTCCTTTCTTCTTCCTTTTTCCTTCCTCCTTCTTCCCCCTTTCACCTCTCACCTCGTCTCTTCTTTTCTCACTCTCTTCTTTTTTCTTTTCTTTTTTCTTTTCTCTTTTCTCTTTTCTCTCTTTTTTTTCTTTTCTTTTTTCTTTTCTTTTCTTTTTTCTTTTCTTTTCTTTTCTTTTCTTTTCTTTTCTTTTCTTTTCTTTTCTTTTCTTTTCTTTCCCTTTCCCTTTCCCTTTCCCTTTCCCTTTCCCTTTCCCTTTCCCTTTCCCTTTCATCACTGCACCAGTTCCCCTTTGTCTATGGCATCATTCATGACTTTCTTTGATTCCCTTTCAAGTCTTTCACAGCCTGTGCCCTGGCCACACTGTCATTCTTCATTCAATGAAAGTGCATACACTGTTTCTCCAATCAACACATAGTGATGGTCTTCAGCACCAAACTGATAAATTTTTCAAAGTTTTTCATGCTTTCTCTCTTCCTTGATTCTCTTTTTAACTCACTTGGAATGTGCTTCACACAAACTGAAAATCCTCATAAATTTGCCTCCTTAAGCAATCTTTTATTGCTACACTGAAAAAAAGGTAGCTGGGTGATGGGCTGTGCTAACTTAAATAATTTCCTATTGTGCCACTACTGTCTTTATTATCCTCTGTCCCCATGTCCCTCTGCCTCACACTCTTTTTTGACAACCTATGGCCCGTGTTACCTCTTAGCTGTTAAGGACTTCAGAGCAAGGTCAAATTTTTGGCTGTTTCCCTCACTGGTTTCCTGGTGAGTAACCAAGGTTCCTAGGCACTATGTCAATATAGAATAGAAATACTAATTACTCATACTAGATCTCATATATTTGGAAACTTATTAATAAGTTCAAGTCATGCTTACCATGCACTATATAAGACAAAATGTCTTATATCAGTAGGATAATTTGAATCATCTTAAATTATAACTTTCATACCTAATCTAATGAGGTAAAAGCTCATTAGTTATCTTCTTTTATTTTTGTTGCCCTTATATCTATTCCTCTAGACCCTTTGAGGGAATTTGCCAGTTCCATGTGGTTCCATATTAACTACATTCAGTCTTCTAACCTGAACCACCCTCAGCTTAACGAGAGAAAACTAGAGAAAAACAACTAGAGAAAACCTAGGAGACAAAATATTAGAAATTATCAGTAGTTTTTTGCAACAGGGAACTTTTCCTCCTTCCAGCCTGAAAGAAAATCTAATCAGAGGCATGAATAGCAGTACCACTGCTTCCCTCAGAGAAGCTGGAAGTGACCAGTCTAGTGACAGATGTAAAAGAAATTTTTTATTAGGTATGGGAAACTTTCATGAAAGAATGTCTAGCTGAACTAGAATGTAGGTGCTGCTTGGACCTCTCACAAATACTACAATTCACATCATTTGACACCATTCAGCTTTGAAGCTGATGGATCAAATAACCATCTTTCACTCAGGTTAAATATAATTAAGCTTACTGCATGAACTAAGGTATCTGAACCAGAACGAGTCACTTCCAAAGGTCATTACACATGCAGGGAATTGCATTTGAGGAGTATGCAGTAACATAGGAGTCAAATTTGAGAAAGGTTATATGGCTATGTGAAATAGAAGGAAAGCTGGAGAGATGTACAACAATTAAAAAAAGTTTGTGTACAGTCAGCAAGGGATGTTACCCATAGCATTGTCTTGACTGGGGAGGTTTGAAAAAAGCCCTGGGAGAGAGCACTTTTGGACAGAGTGCTGGAAAGAGCAAGTCTTGAATCATAGGGAAATTATCTCCAATTGTTATTTCTCCCATGTTCGAAAATCCACAGCTTCATACACGGTAATATGTGGCATAGAGATAATGTAAGTAGAATAACTGAGTTGGCATGAAGGTCTATCTAGGCAATGTAACTCCCATGAGATTAAAAGGATCCCATTAAAATGGAACTGACTTTTCTTCTTTTTTTTTTCCTTTGGTTTCTTTCCTTTATCTTTTCTTTCAGTGAAAGACACTGCACATCACACTCAGCAATGGCCAATCCCTGAGGATGTTGGGAGTGACAATACAATGTCATATTACACACTTTTACAGCATCTAGCATAATGTGGCCCTCAACCTGGAAGAAAGCTTCTAGATATTACTTAAGGACAAATAAATTACAGTAAATGCATGTAAATAAACATTCATGTAACAGTAGTCAGGACACATTATTGTACTTTCTCCATCTTAAAAATCTTCACTAAAAAGTATTTTAAAGTATTTTCAGGTTTTTATTTCTTCCTTGCATTATAAACAACATCAAAGAGAAATGCCAGCAGATGCTGCTTAGGCTACCATATTTCCTATGATGTCAAGGGAATGCTTTCTTTTCCTGCCGTTCTGCAGCCTATGGCAGAGTGGCTTGTAGTGTTTAGCAGGAAGGGCAAAAAACATTTTGAATATATCTTTCCTATTTTTTAATTTTACACTGCATATTGCCTCATGCTCACTTGTCTAAGAATGCAATATGCAGAACCACTATATCATAGTTTCAGTATGACACATTGTGAACCTTCTGGCTTCTAGTCCAGGAGCCAAATGGCATTGTGTATTCTCTCCATTTGGCCTCATTTTCATCTTCCTCCTTTGCATCCAGACTGACAAGAGGAGCACATGAAGCTTTTTCTGGCTGCTGCATCTTGACCTTGACCTTAGAGCTTTATAAAAGGGTACTTGGGTACTTGCATGCACAGGGCTGCTATTGTCCACAGCCAAGCCCCACTCTCTTTGGGCATTAGGCGAGTAAAAGGCCACATGATAAAGTCCCTTTGCAGCCCAAACATTCCCGTCCTGCTTTCTCCTTTGCAAGTGTTTTTTTACTGACTTTATTTTACCCAGGTCAGGCTTACAGAACCTTTTTTTTTCCTCTCTGTTGTTTTTTATCGCCCGCTCTTTTTCCTATGCACATACACGCGCATGCACACACACAGACACACACACACACAGACACACACACAAACACACACAGGAAAATCTATATGTGTCAGACATTCAGCAAGGGAAAGACAAAGGCACTGAGTTAATTACCCATCATTTACTGCTGCTGAGAAGAACAGATGGTAGCAGGCGATATGTAAATGGCAAGGGGCAGTGAATTATTCGATTTTTTTAGATTAATCGTCGATGACAAAGGAAGTGATTACAAGCTGTGACATTTATACAAATGTATAAAGTACATAATGCTAGGAAAAAAAGGGCTTAATATTACTATGAGGATGTCAGGCATGTGAACACCATTGTCATAATACAAAGCAACACATTTTGTGAGATCTAAGGATCCGCTTTTCTTTGATTTGCAAACTTTACTAAGTCCTAGCCTCTGGAAATATATATTTCCCAAAATGAATCCATGCCTGACAATCATGAAAAAAAAGGGTTTGAGTGCTTTTGCATATTTCCCACAATGCATAACTCCGCCTAGTCTGAACAGTAGAGCTTATGAGGGATGAAGCTGATGTTGAATCAGTGTGGACTGTAAAACAGAAAAAGGTGCTAATAAAACACATAGACAGGAAATGGAAAATAAAAGGAAAGGTGATGTTTAAGTTGACAGGCCCTCAGTGAGGACAGGAGGGCAAACAGTGAGGTGGAAGTGAATACAGAAGAGAGTATTGTTTGTTTACTGCATGTCTGAAAAATAATTGTTTAAAGACTTTGAAGGTCAGAATGACATAATTTTCAGGCCAGGCCCTGTTCTTTTCACACAAACACCCAAACTGCTCAACCTCAAGGTAGGCTACTGTATTTTCTACTGTATAAATAATTAATTGGTACATGAGGAAAACAGATGCTTTCTTTTTCAGATCATAGAAACAGCTCCATAATCAAAATGTCTTCAATCACCTAATTATTATATCTATACGGTGCTAATAATACAGATGGGAGACGAAGCCAGTGAGCTGCAAATTTTGTTCCCTTTGAAGCATCCCAATCTACTGTATTCCTTGTTTGACATCTTGTAGTGAACTACCCTCTGCAACATCAGCAAGGCAAATAGAGGGGAGAGCTTGATGGCGAGCTTATTTATCCTCCTCAGAAATACTTTCCAATCAAGCAAGGCAAAACATCACCAAAATTACTGTGAAGCACTCCACTGTTGTGCATGCTTTGTTGATTACAGAGGGGTGAGAGAGGGACAGAATTACATTATATTAGTCAGCAGCACTGAGTAGTACATTTAAATCTAGGAATCCATTCCATATGGATATTTTTTCAGGAATGAAGTGCTGGCTATACCAATCTGCCCTGAGGAAAAAGAGGGATAAAATGCTGTAGCACACCAGTATTCCAGTGTGGTATTATTAGAAGCCAGATACTCAAGATAAGCACCAACAGCTAAGCTACTGATTTCTAAGCTGTTTTTCTTTTTTCTAGACAATGCTAGCTTTATGAGACACAATTAATGCAATAAAATATAGTTTCCACTCTGTTCATTGGTGCACATGCAAGGTTGGTTACTGTATTTGTTTCCCTCTCAGCAAACACAGCATGGACCCCAGAATAAAAATGCATACACAGTTATTGAAAGAATTGAGCTGTACCTGTTTCTCCAGACCCCAGAGACTAAACTGAAAGTATCCCAAATCACTTCACATTTCACATAACATCATGCTAATCTACTTATTTCCTTGAAATGGGGGGATCAGGAGTTAAAGTTATAACCTGGATGTGGGGACAGGCCTCTTCAAGGCTAGAAAGCAGAACAAGATTCTCCTTTCCTGAAAATTAAAGGGAAGAAAAACATCCTTTCTATTGAGGAATAGTGAATGGGACAGGACTTTGTAAAAATATCTAGGCAAGTGTCAGTGCTTGTATTTCTTAGATCTCCCTAGACAAGATGAAATGGTTCCAGTGAGAAAACCCTCACTCCCTCCTCCTCCCCCACATCTATTTTTTTTTTTTAACAAAGGATGGATGATTTATGACATGGGCCTGCGCATATACAGCTTTCTGGTACCTATACATTCATATATTTATGAGATTTTTTTAAGACATCATAGGTAGACCATACAATACTGCACATTTTCCATTATTAAAGTGTTAATGCATTCCAAAGGACAAAATGCAACATCAAGAGGGAAACATATGTTTTTATTTGGAGAAAATGGCTGAATCTGAGTCCACATCATATCTATCAATCTATTTACACATATTCCTGCAACACAACAAATTCATGAGGGAAGAGAAAATAAAATATCCATGCATTTCTACAGCTTTCCATAGCTTCAGAGATATTTATTTCTGAAAACCACAGGTAGTCATTATTTATAGTCCTGATCTTTTTTTCTTAATTTATTTTTTTTACTAAAACAAAGATGAAATTGGAATTGATTTTTTGAAGGACATTTATACTGAAAGCAGGATCATTTTACATTTTCAGAAGTTGAAGTCTGTATTCATTACTAGGAAAAAATGTAAGAACAGCAAGCTAAAATTTCATTTGTGGCCCATTTTTGTTTTAAAGGAAGCTTGTCACTGCACCGTTGCATAAAAATGGGATTTGAACTATGCTTGCACAATAAAATGAACTTCAATGCACTCTATTCATACACATTGTAATTATACACTGGATATATATTTTTCTTATGCATGTATATATGTAAACACACACTTATGTAGAGAGGGTTTTTGTCTGGTTAGCTGTAGAGTTCGTGTTTAGGCAAGCGCACCTAATAATCAGAGTCTTCCATTAAGAAGATATGCATATATAATATTTATATGCAGATGTGTATGCTTGCCATCATGTATCTATAAGCATGTCTGTTAGTCCTGTTCTCATTTTTTCATTTCAGTGCTGTCCACATTAAAATAACTGTGAATTTCATCTGCTGTGCTTTATAGAACATATACTCTGCAGTCTACCTAATGTGTGAAAGCATGAATATGCTGTGAGACTAGAATCTTTTCAGTCATTGAGAAATGGATAACAGTAATTAAAAAGTAGAATGGAAAGGCCTATTGTGGCAGTGAAGAGGTGAGTCAAGGCATCAAGACCTTGTTTAGTGAGAGAGGTCAGGTACTGGGTAGCAGTTAAACACCCCCTAAAAAACCTCTGGGTTGTTTTTCAGTCTATTGTATGGCCTCCTACAGATGAACTAGTAATATGTTCAGTCTTAAGTGGGATATAATAAAAACACTAGCTAGCTAGGAAAACAAATATTTTCCCTTAAGTCACTTTCATGTTTATTAACATGGATTCTCATTTTCTCATTAACATGCACATCTATTTTTGTGTGTTATGCTTAAAAATATACATCAGAAGAGCAAATATGCCTGAAAATATTTGGTAAAGCAGATACAACCACATAATTTTATTTTTGGTAGGCTTTAAACACTGTAGGTCATTTAAAATTATCACACTGCTAATATCTTCCTATTCCTAAAATAGATCACAGTGCTCTGGACTGTGCCTTTCCAAAAGCAGATAAGCAAGTCAGCCAGCATCAGTATTTCAAAATACCAAACCAAACCAATAACAAAACAGATAGAGTAACACTTAAACGATGTCCCTTTAGGCATTCCTTTCAACTCACTTTGGCTGACTCTACTTTTATATAGGTTATAGGATTTACTATAGCAACCTAACCTCCCACTTCAAAAAAAAAAAAAAAATCTAGCTCCCCCTTCTTTGTGACTTAAATCAAACCAATAGAGCCCTCTATTGGTAAAACCTCAGATAGCTACAGATGCATCTCTGGAATAAGGAGGCGGTACTTGCCGTAGTCTATGCCATCGTATTCCAGCTGAAATCAATGGCAGGTGTTTTTGGACTTACACAGCATTAGCAAGAGGCCTTGAGACAAAAGGTCTGTCTTATTCCCCAGCTATAAAATTTCAATTTTTTTCTTAATGCAACAACACTATACAAGTAGTAGTTCTGAAATTTGACCACAACATCACCACATAAACCTGTAACATGTCTGAGGGCATTTTGTTCCCATCAAAACCATTTCAGTTTCTGGAAAGGATGTAAATATATTATACCTGGACTTCATTTAATATTTCTGCTTTGATAAATATAGAATTTTGACTGGACTCTCAGAAGTGTCTGGGACATCATCTACTGTACATTCCTGCAAATTAATTAAGGCCTTGGGTACATTATAATTAAGGGTCCTAAGGGAAATTCTCCTCAGCAACCTAAAAATGCATAACTATTTTCATTAATAGACAAGAGAGCATATCAGGAATGGAAGTTATTTCTTTAAAGAAATTTAAGAAGCTAAAACCAGAAAGTCTTTACACAGGAAGGTCTGTTAGGCACTTCAGAGAGATTTTTCTCAGTTCACACAGCCAGTGTTGAAAACAAACATTGATTAGTCCTTATGATTTGGCCAGTTCGTGACAAAACTGCTGTTTGGAGCCACATGGATCCATATACCTAAGGTGCTATTGAGTTCATGGGCCCCTTCTTGGGGCAAGCAGGAGGCAGGAAGAGATTTTGTAGGAAGATAGGCTGTAATAAATGTCTGAGGTTTTGCTGAAGTAACTGTCCATATCTTGGCTTCAACATAGTGGGACTTCAGAACCCTCTTACCTATTTATGAGTTTACATAGAATTATTAAGATTAGCACTTTGTGATTATAAAGTGGTTGTATTTACCGTTTTATTATTGAGGAACACACTAGTTATCCAAAGTAGAAAACAATCATTTCTATTTTGCATATGAAGAATCAAAGCAAAAAAGGAGATTTAGGCTGCCATCAAAGTGATCTCTGAGTCCACAACGTAGCAATATCTGTCCTCTAGTCATTGCAAATGGGATCTGCTAGGAGTACATGTTTTCCCCAGAGCTTGAATGGAAGGAGGTTGGTGCACAACAAGGACTAATCCAGATATGGAGACGAGGCATGACCATATCCATCACATAAGCTAAAAATCTCAGAGCCTTCTTGGGTGTCACAGCTGAGATGTAGTCTGACATCAAGGTCACAAGTAAAGTCTGTAGCTGATGCAGCTCCTGCAAACAGACAGTGAAGTCTGGTGCTTCCAACTCTTTGGTAGACTACATGGCCTCTGGCTCCTTCAGCCAGTCCCACATGCTCTAGTCTTGTTCTCATTGACTCCAGAACCTTTCTGAAAGTCAACATCAGTTTTTCCAGTGGTCCTTGAAGTTGATCTGATTCATGAAAGGAGATCCTGGACCTGCACTAGGGCGGCACAGGAAATATTAAACCAGCAGCAAACTCATCCATCTTCATGTCTGTGTGATTCACTCCTTCATCCTTTCATGTCACTCATGCATCTGTGAGGATATTTGCTCTACTCTTAAGGTCAAACTATGGTCTCTCCCCTGTTTTCTCCATGGTTGTTGCTTTTACTCAGCTTTCTCTGGGAAAGAAGGGAAAAAACTACAAATATTGCATGCACAATTTTAAATGCACAAATTATGTACACAACTGTCTCATTGTTCAAAAGGTGCAGAAGCTACATTTTTTTTCCTTTAATTTATGAATTCTAATGAATGGTAAGAATGAAAATAAGATGTAGATACTCAATATACTAAAATGTGCACAAATAAGGCCTGCTTTCAAGTTGAATTGGGGTAGTTGCATTTCTACTGTCTTCCAATCACCTTTTTGTGTGATACAAAGATAAACTAGTTCTGGAAGGTGTGTGTGAGCCCCTGGGGCCCACCAGAAAAGGTGACACTGTCAAAACATGAGAAGTCCTTCACTGAACATTTTCTACCCCTTGTTTCCTAATAATTTATGAACATCCTTGTACGTTCTGCATAACAGGCATCTCTGTAAAACTGTGTGGCTCAGTGGGAATTATTTAAATCCTATTTCAGAAAGACAAGGCCCTGTCTGAGTACTTGGATAGCTCTGTAAACATTATATGAGAAAATGTGAGGGGAAAGGTAGAAGAGGGGAAAGTCCTTTAGAACTATAAATCAACCTGCTTTAACAAATCAGTCTACCAATATGCTTATCAGGTCTTGCAAGCACTGTTTCAGTCTGAGCAGGTTTCTGTACATTTTCCTGAGTATGGGATATCCTCAGTCTGGTTAGCAGCACAGTGGATGTGACCAAAAAGGGAAAGAGAACAGCAGCTGAACTAATGTATTTCATTTCATTTTCCCTCTTTCTTTTAGATACTGTTTATTGATTTTTCTTTCTACTTTTGCCAGACAGCATAAAGGCCTTTAAAACATATAAAATCTTGGAGAAGTGATTTTTTTTCTTTAATTCACAAACAGCTCTCATTTAACTAGGTAAAGATGCATAAATTTTTATGAAGAAGTAATGACTTTCTAAAAAATGATGTTACTCCACTATTAAACAGAAGAAAATGCACTGTGTTAAAAACAGCTTGCCTCACACTCTGAAGCTCTTGATGCTATAAATAGAGGAGGCTGTCAGTCTACAGCTCACCATCTTCCACTGTGCTGACGCGCCGTAGTGCCAGCAAGGGATGCGATTGCTGCTTTCACCCGAGGAGTATTCTGATGTCTCGTCAGTGTCTACTGAGAAAGGGCTTCCAATTGGCTGATTTCTACCCTGCTAGGAAAATTACAGCTGTCCTTGTTAAGTCTCTTCCCTTCTTTTTTGCCCAGAGTGGCACAGGTAACAAGTTTGAATGGATACAGCGTGGGTGTGACTGTTAAAGAAATGAGATGACAACGACTTTAAAAGGAATATAATTTCATATCCCAGTCTTACAGGGAAAAAGTAACAGGAATAAACATAAATTAATGCAAATACTGCATTTAGCCCCAGATGTGTAATGCACAAGAAAAAATATTTGCAGGACACAACCTTATAGAGGAAGATACTAAAACTATTCTGAAATTGTTTGACTGTGTGTATAACTGATAAACTTATTTTTAACCTGTGGAAAAGAAAGACAACTTGAAGCACTCATTGCAAGGTTGCACTTGTCCCAGGATAAAATGAAAGAAAGGTGTTGCCAGGTCCCTCCCAAGAGTATTGTGGAACAAATAAATAAAGGTTAAACCAAGTCACCTGGATGAGATGTGTGTGTGCTCAGATCTCGTCCCTCTCTGAGTGAAGGCAGGCTCATGCGCTTCAGCAGACATGACCCTTATGCTCAGACATTGCCAGCAGGGTGCCAAGAACTGGGACAAGGATGGGGACCGGCTGGGAAGATGCATCACTTACACCCACTAGATATGGGCAGAAACGTGCTCACAGTAGAGCCTGCCCACACCTCTTTCTAAGGAAGCCCTGATCCCTGACATCACTCCCTTGGCTTGCAAGGGGTTACAGTGCTGCTCTGTAGTCCTGCTCTTCCACTCACAAGCTGCTGGCATGAGCATGCTGGTACCTTTTCTTCTCCCAGGCCAGGGGTATAAGCAGCCTCAGAAGGATTAGTCACATCAGTGTCAACAAAATCCAGGAAGAGTCAGAGCTGCAGTGAACAGTGTAGTGAGAGCGAAAGAAAATTCTCCTTACTAAGTGCAGTGACAAAGCACCAGACAGAGGCAGAAGCTGAGCTGCCTATTTCTTATTTGTGACACCACAGCAGCACCAATTCAGCTCAGCCCCTCTGCACCTCCCTACAGTGTTCCCTGTCAGGGTCATGCTGCAAAATATGGCTGCTTCTGAGAGAGGAGAGGGGAGGCAGGAAACCATAACCAAATTCCCCACGGATCCTGGGCGGTTTATAATTGCCTGTTGGTAGGTAGGTTCTTCCACAGTGTGCATGTTGCTTAAAGGTCAATGCACATTGTTCTTAAAATTTCAGGGCACATTTGTGCTTTACTGCATGCTTTTTATTTCCCTTAGAAACTGGCACAGGGGGTGTAGAGCTGATTTTAGGCTCTAGGAGCAGTGCCTATACCAGGAATGCTTACTGCTTTTCTTCTCAGACAGGATAATTTTCATTTCCAGTCTCCACAAATTTTGGAGAACCTTTAGCTTAAATAAGAAGATACCAAGCTGGAATTTTTTCCTGTTGCTTTTACTGGTTAAGATTGAAATTAACATTGCTTTAATATGTTTATGTAGTTAACATACTGCACTGAGAAGTTGAGAAAGAAAAAATGGGGCAATGTCCAATTTATCCCTCCAGCTTAATAGCCTGTTTGGATAAGGCTAAAAGCAAACTGCGATTTTGACTATAAGCAGGAATGTCTGCAGAGCCCGAGATGTTATTACATATTTATGTTCAATATATGTTGCAAAGCACTGTCATTTTTTTTCTGCTTTAACCTCTGGAAGGTTTATATCTCCAAAACGCTAAAATAATATCGATGATATTGATAATTACAAGTTCTAAATTCTTTACCTAACATGGCTATAGTATGAATGTCATGAGGCCTCAAATTCAAATTATCAACAAGTAAAACAATCAGAAAAAGGACAAATGAAATGAAACCACAAAGGATAACCCTGAATCAGAGCTTACGGCAAATACAAACTGAAGTTACCTTGAGCTTGGAAAGTGTAGTAGCCTGTGTTCCCTATTTAAACAAAAATATTGCGTATGACTTAATGGTTCGTAAAATATTTTTGACGAATGACTCTGGACACTCTTACCTTCTAATTGTCCATAAAAACTATTCCTATTTAACCACTAACACACTCAGAGCTGAGAATAATTGCATTGATCAAGAGAAAATGGACATTTATATCAACATTTTTAAGCAATCATTTTTTTCACTGAAGATGAGACAAAAAATCTAGCACAAACATCAATTGTATGGTCATTGATGATCTCCTTATAAACTCCCTATTTCTTTATTTCCATAAACCTGTCCTTTTGTCCTGTTTCCATCTCTTCCTCAGAAAACACCCATATTCCAGCATTCTGTAATTTTTTTGCTTCTTCATGAGGTGCACAAACCACTTACCCCCACTAGCAGTCTGTGCAGTTCCCATCAGCAAGGTTCAGACAGACTGAAAGGCTCCAAATCCCACTGCCAATTCGTTAAGTCATCCAGTGCCAACTTCCTTCTGTTCTAACCTTGCTACTCTCTTTGGTACTAGCCCATAATTTTATGGCCATATAACAGGGCTAGATCTGGAAGAAGTAAGAAACAGTGAAAAACTAGGTCCACAGATATAAAGAGTATTTATAAAGGTATGATGTTCCAAACTGTGTAGACTAGTTCTGGTACACAAATTGTGTTCTTTTTCTTAAAACAGTACTGTGATAAATTAAAGCTATTACTATGTGTCTACTTATATCACAGTATTATAAAATTCAGTTGTCACTTTCAAAATTATATTTATCCTCTCTTGTTTTATACTGTCAAGGAGACTTAAGTAAATGTTGCAGTGCTTCAAATTTCAGCTTTTAGTTTGGGAAAATACCAATAAAAGACAAATAGAGTGCAGTAATACTGCAGATATGAGTGTCTGGAGCATCCAGGTGAGCTGTGCTGCTCCATCTGCACTCTGCTCTCTGTGCCAGGCTGCTTGGCAGGGGAAAGGAATGGACAGGACCCTGCCATCCAAGCATTGCAGAAGACATGAATCTTGTCAATTTTGGATTGAATTCCCTGCCAGTTATCAAACAAGCAGCCAGCAAACTGCAGCACACCACACATCAATATGCACACCAGCCTTTCTGTGCCTCACTGCCCTCCCCTGGATGGCGCTTGTTAAGGCATTTCTGCAGGCTCCCTGTCTCCAGGTACTGCAGAGACCATCACCAACTCACAAGGCTAACTGTATTTACAGCAGCTGAAACACAAACCTATGTTTATATACAGCATATCTTAGAGTAGTTTTAATGTGTGACTCCAAATCTCTCTGGGCAACCTTATAGGAACTATAACCCAGTTTTGCAGAGGTTCTGGTTCTTTGGATTTCTGTTACTTTGAGGTGCTGAACTCTAGCATTGTCAGTTGTATTCTCAAGGGTTTGAATCACTTCCAAGAGATTTTGTCAGTATATACTTCATGTGAGGCAGGACTGCAGTCATATTCAAACCATACTGTAGTAGTTGACAGGAAAAAAGAAATAAAATACATACTATTTTGTTACTAGCAAGAATTTTTTTGTTGGATTAAATTCATATTTGCAGCTAGTGAAGGCATGTTATTTGCTTTTCTTTTAAAATTCTTCCTTTAAGCATTGTGATTCCCTAAAGTATCTCCCTCTCTTTCCTCCCCTTTCTTATATTCTTTCTTCAGTTTTGTTCTATTCTTCATCTTATCCAGAGCAATTTCTTCCAGTCAAAATCTGAATCAATAAGTAGATCCTTTCAAAATGACAGAGTAATATATTTAAAGGGAGAAGAAAAAAAAAAGAGAGATAAAATATCTTATAGATGTAATTTACAGATTATATTCATGCAGTTCCATCAACTTGCAATCAATGATCCACAGGACTGAGAGTTTATATATGTTTATTTTAATGTGGAGAAAACATTTTTACAAGCTCTAAAGGAGTCTGACTAGAACAGCCAAAACTCTGGATTCTCTGGGGGTCTCTATTAGGGGCTGTGAAAAGCTTAGATTTGCTCACGAAGCTGACCAGACAGTTGCATCTCTTCACTCAGATTAATTTCACTGGGTTCTGACGGTCTCTCGAGCTGCTATCAAAATGTTCAGGGATTATGTAATCCAGGCCTCAGTAATCCTACAGCTGGTTCAGAAACCTCCTCCCTGGAAACTCAGCAGCAGCAACTGCTGACAACGCTTCATTCTTGTGATTTGCCCTTATCCCTGGTTCCAAATAGGACACCTTGACCCCTTCATAAAAGAAGCAGTATATTCAAGGTCTTTTGACAGAGACCTAGGGTACTGAAGTCTGCAGTGCATGTCCAGATTTGAGGAGTTTACCAACCCGTTGTTTCTTGGCTGAAATACTGTAATCACTGGTAAATGGCTGTGGGTGTACTGTTAGCCCTCCCAGGTGTAAAGTGATGTGACTTAATTGAAGCCTTTCAATTTAAAGTTAATTGAAAGAGGTTAATGCTAAACCATATTATCTCGCAACTGGAACAGGCCAAGAATGGAAAATTACTATAGATCAGCAGATGGGTGACAACTTAGTAAACACTCTTAATTTCATTTTGTTCTCAAATCTATCCGGCCCAATGAATATCATGACTTCACACAGCAGCTACCTTCCACCAGACCAACAAAACTTCTGCAATGGAAAGATTTTTAGTGGGGAAAGTAGGACTAGTAATGATTTACATACCTGCAGTTTGTTCCTACAGGACTCCAGAGCAGCACAACCTGATTAAAAATATGGCACAATTCCAATTTCTGAAACCAAAACCTCCCCATGTATCTCAAAAAAATTACTTAAAAGAGTGACAGAAACTGCTAAGAAAAGCTAACCCCAGACACTACTCCCAGTCCTGTCAAAAAATTTAGTTTGAGGCCTTGAGCACTTTTTTTTCTAGAATTAGTGGCATGACTCAATGAAGAAACATGAGCATTTCTCAGAAAGATCCATTTGCTACCTTTTATTTGGGGTCTGAAGTTATTTCATTATGATGCTGTCATGCGAGCCATAATTTAGTTCATGGGCTTTGTCCTGTACTCACACGGAACACCAAAACAACCTTAAAGTCATTTGAAAGATCACAATCTAAACTAGAAGATTTAAAATGATGTCCAAGTCAACCTCATATGCCAAGAAGATATGGGAGAAAGTGTGATTTAATCAGCTGGAAAATTTTTAAAATATTTGTTCACCATTTTTTTCCTCCTAATCAAATTTACCAGTAGCTGGGGAATTAAAATAAAAAATGTCTGTACACATATACATCTTGCTTATCCATATTTTCATGAAAAAGGACACTGATAGCAACCCAAAAGAATATTAAGGACATTAAAATTAAAAAAGACCCTACTATCATACAGGTACTGAGATACCAAAATGACTGTGTGAGCCAAACGGTTTTGTTGGCACAAAGCCATGTCAAAGCTCCTCCCAGAGGAGAGGGCATCCTGATTCAGGGAGAAGTTCAGGGAAAGTCAGGCTTGTTTATGCTGCTCCTGTCTTCCTCTGAGAGAAACAGTGGTGCACCATTAGGACCATCAGCAGGGGATGGGCTGCGAGCCTTCTTCCTACCAACAGTAGACAGATGTGTCTCTTTTGTTCAGTCACTTTCCTCAGTCTGTCATTTTTCCCAGGGACCATGACCATTTGCAGCAGCCTGACATGAAGGTCACACAAGGAAATAGAGCTGTGCATTTGAATTTTGGTTTTAATTGGGTCTCATTAGGAACTACAGAGTGGTTTTTTGCCTGCTAAATTCTGGTGAGTGAAATCATCCCAGCTGAAGCTACATACGCAAACCTTGGGCTTGATACTCAAAAACAGGCACTGGGAAGGTCTTCAGCTCAACTCTGCTGTTGGAAAAGTCATGTGCAAGCCAGGAAACACTACTTTCTCAACTTCTAGCTGCCCTTTAAGTCCTGGGATAAACACAGGAGGGAAGAAACACAAAGACTTCTCACTGCATTCTTAAAATCCATACACTCACTGTATGATAATGCAGCGAGGGGGCAAGATTGACAAGTATGTTTTCAGGGAGGAACCAATGCAGGCTTCAATAGAGCCTACAATATTTTTTAATTAATAAGCCATCAGTAGGAGCCAATTAAGTCATGGTCATTCCAAATAGAGAAGATTGCTTTGCTCTTTTTCCTGTGTTGCTGCACAGTAGAGTCTTAAATTTTACTTTTCACAGTCATAATTAACTGACAGCTAAGAAGCAAAAGATGTTTTTCAGTTTTCAAAGTTTAAACTTCAGTTATCTAGGAAAAGTTTTCACCATTGGGCTTTATAAGGGTACAGGGAGCTAACAATTTAAAATATATTTTGCCCACTACCCCTAAATATGTAGTCTAGACACTCAAATAACTTGATCTCTTTCTCATGCCATATTCAGAAGACAGGCAGCTTAGGAAAAAATAGTCTGTGTGACTCCAGTTACGTAGTCTGCTCCAGTATGTCAATACTCTTGAAACAGTAAGCTATAATATATTCTATCAGTCAAATCAACCCCTGTCCCCCCACCCCAGCTTTCCCAGGCAGAAGCAAGCCCTACTTGAATTCCTAAAAAGGAGAGCCTTCACTCATGCTACCTTCACATAAGCAAATTCAGCCAATTCATTTTAGTTGCCTCGGAGTGATCAGCTGTGCATCTCAATAGTGAAGTTAGGCTGTTCTTGATCGCTGGAGTCACATTTTGGAGCCACTGTCATTCTGTGAGGGAAGGGCTGTAACAGACACTGCCTCCAATTCTGTCTTTCAGCCTGGGAGCTTAGGAGCTCTTTCCTCTGCGCTTTGCTTTTGCCACTCTTGCAGCACTTCTGTCTTCTTATCATATTCTCTCATTCCCTGGAGAAAGTAATGCCTTTGCACTTAATTTCTTACTAAATATTTAATAGCAGGAAAATCAGGCTACTTTCCCAGGCTTTTCTTTACATACTACTTGGTTCACCACTACTCCTGGTCAGACAAAAAATCTCTGTGTTGCCAGGCTTGTGTTCTTATTTTTAATTCAAGGGACTTTCATTTTAAAATATGGGTCACATGGGAGTGCTGTCTATCTGCATTTTGTAAAGTCATGAGCTCTTCTGCATTAGCAAAGTGACTGTAGAGACGAAAAATTTTCCAAGCTTAATCTGCAATATGCATTAGAAAGGGGTTTATAAAAAGCAGGATTTTAGATTCCATGCTCATTTTGCTTTGCATTGCCTCAGAAACTGCCATCTGAGAAAATGGGCAGAGATGGCTGACGACTTTGTTATATGTCTGTTAATTTCAGAGATACTTGCTTAGAAAGTCCCTTGCCATCTTTGTTCGTATAATTTTGCTCCTTTACCACCTTTACATGTCCTAACTAGCAGGTTTGGCCTACACTTTTTTATTTCATTGATCTTCTTAAGAAAGTGGACATACTACTCGGTAACAATGATTTTTTCTGGTGTCCCGTTCCCCTAAGGCACAGGGAATAGTCACATGTGTGGGCACAGTAGAAAGCTGACTCACATGCTGCATCATTTTTATTCCTCATTTATTTTCCTTCAGGAAGTCCCAGTAAATTCACATGATTTCTTATGTTCTATTCTTAGGATCCTTTCTGTGAGTAAAAACATCAGTATCAAGGAGCAGGTATCTCCTGAATTACCTAATAACCACAACTGTCCCATTTCTTTGCTGTTTCAGTAAGAGAAAAGTGGTAAAGAGAAAAGGGAACTGTGCCAACTTGAGTAATATTCACAGCAAATGTCTTTTAAAAAAAGTACTAAAGTCTGCTGACTGTGGAATTTTGTTAAAAGCCTGCTGTCAGACTGGCAGTGGAAAAGTCCTTCTCACTCTCTCAGATGCACATTCACAGCCCCAAAGGATGAGGTGACTAAGCTGTATGTGCTTTGCCACTTCAGGCCTCCACTTTTGGATCTGACCTTCATCAGAATCATTTACAGATGGAAAATTAGTCATTTTACTTCTAAAAAAAACGTATAAATGAAATTTGAAATGGATGGCAAAGTGAAGAGACTACATCTCCTTAAAAGACCCATAGACATTCTTAGGGGCAGCTTTTGTACATTGCTTTCTTTACACTCCTGAAGTGATTAGGATTTTTCCCATGTGAGTTTTTCCTGTCTTTCCATTGGGAAACACTAGACAAAATGTATTTTCCTGACTTGCAATTTTCCTTCTTTATCTGGAAAAGGCTTGATTATACAAACTCAGTAACAAGCTGACCTGGCTGCTGAAATGTGCACCACTTTGATGGTGGGGACAAGAACTCTGTAGACTTTTAACAATTGTAATACAAAATGAAGTAAAGCAACCAGTGCAGTTTCCCACTGTTATTTTTGTACTACACTTTTGAATGTATTTCTTAGGAAAATAAAAATGCTCTTTGTGATAGGGATTATCTCCATTATAAAGCTTAGCAATGAAGTAGTTAACCATGTTGATTTCTACAGTGCTATATTTACGTTTCAAAATTAACATCCCTCTAAAACAAATAGAGCTGATTATTCTTTTTAGAGCAAATTTTTCTTGTTCTACAGACTGAGGTATTGTCTACATTAAGAACATTTTCACCATTATAACTACCCTAATTTTAGTCACATAAATCCCACTCCTTGATGTAAAAGAATTGTACCTAACCACATCAGATAAAGCATTATTTTATGGCTGTGCAGGCTGCTCATATTAGACATTTTCAGCAAAGAACAATTGAGTTCCATTAGTGTAAATTTTCCCAAATGGGGAAATATGGTATTACATCAGTTTGCACTAGCTTTACACACACCATTTTTTTTTCCTAAGGAAAGGGAAGTAATAACTTCCTTAAAAAAAAAACTACATAAAATTCTGTACCTGCCTGGGGCAGCTGCAGCCCATGACTCTGAGGGGCATAAGTTGCTGCTGCAAAGGGCTCTCTGTTTAATAGATGTGGATGCACAGTCAAAGGCTGAGTATACCTATGTTTAGAGAAAACTACTGATACATCTGACAATGCAAACCACTGCCTTTCACATCACCAACCTCATGCTAAAGAGGCTTATGTTCCCCTGACAAGGAACGGATATTTTCTGTTTGCATACTACCTAGCACAGGAGGGTCAGCTACCACAATATAAATATTTAATCCTAATACTAGGGAGGTAATATCAAGGGGATGTGTTAACATGAGGCCTCTCTAAAGCTCATGGTGAATAAGTAACCACTCTGTTTCTTTTTTTAAGAGGTAACAGAATAGGAAGTAGACTTTCTAAATAAATATAGAACCAGAAGTTCAACAAAGCCTGAATTTCCATGCCCATTTATGCAGTAGCCAAGAGCCCAGATTTTTAGCATAAGGCATAACATGCAGCAATTTTGCCAGAGTAAGGAATCCCACAATGAAAAAGGGGCTGGTGGTGGCAGAAATAGGGTTTTGCCTCTCTCTCTCCCTCTCCTTTCCCTTCCTGGAACACAACATATTTCTATCAGCACCAAAAATAAATAAATCCTCAGTTGTCTTGCTGTGCCCAATTAGTATTCCATCTATGAACTGTCCCATCAGGGAAAAATGCCTCCCTCACACACGTGTTCAGGATAGCACTGATGGATCTGAGGGCCTCTCCAAACACAGTGACCATCTGCTAGGCAAAACATAGGGGTCTGACAAGCAGGAGCCATTCAGCCCTGTTGTTGGGCCACATTATTACATATTTGACAAGGGTAATGAGAGGCTGTCATTAACCTTACATGACAGTCTCCACAATGACACACACTAAAGCAAGAACAAAGAGCAGAACTCAGTAAAAAGGCACCTACTTCTCATTTAACCCTGAAATTGTCAGACACCATTATTGCTAATGGAGGCTGGCGGTCCTGGGGTTAATTTCCATCTCAGTGCTCTGCTTGTTCTCTTTTTGAAATGTACTCCTCATATGGTTAAGGAAGCAGTTTTATCAAGGCTATTGGGAAGGCAATGCATTATTTATCATAACACACTGAGATGTAAGAACACAGAGGGTCTCCTGGAGGAATGAACAAACAGACATATTTCATGAACCCTTCTGATGGTCTGAAAAAAACCCATTTCTGAGCTCAGTCTCTGATATTTAAAGTTAACATTGCCTAAGTGTGACATTTCTCTCATCTGCATTTCCTGCCAGGCTTCTGTCAAGCTTAAAATCACAAGACTGTTTTTCCTAGTGACCTTGTCACAGTCACCTGGCTTTATAATCACAGGGAAATCCCATAGAGAAAGTTAATCGGTCGCCTGACTTTTAGCTGAGCAGCAGATGTAGGGTGAGACAGCATTTACAATTTCAGGAAATGAAAGGTCATCTGAATATAAAATCTCTGTCTCAGGTGCAGTGATATGGGTTACAGTCCTCCAGCAAGTTATGGAGATCTCGTAATAGAGCACATTGCCACCTCAGCAAGCTGAGGAATACATTTATTTTCATGGTGACCTACAGGCTTAACCTAGGATGGGGGGCTCTGGGAATGAATGCAAGCACTTGTTCAGATGCTTTGGCATATTAAGGACAAATGATAGAAGTGAAAGTGAAGATTATGTCTCACTGCAGGAGACTCAGAGCCAGTGCAGCTGGGTGTCAGCTCGCAGGAGTCACAAGGTTTGGGAACAGCTCGAGCCAATGAGAAAATAGGACATCAGGTGGTGGATAGCTGCAGTACGAGGATGCTCAGAGCCATCGGGGGGAAGGGATGCCATCTCTGTGGAGAAGTTCTCTATAAATAGCATATAAAAAGCAAATCACTTTCCTTCCACACAAAGAAGCAAATGCAGCAGCATGAATCTAGCCTTCCAGAGACATTGACTGGAGGTTGAAAAAGCTGTATGAACAAAAGATTAATACTTCCATAGAAAAAATGGAAGGTAAAAACCGTCATTAAGAGACAAACTATCCAAGAAGTGAGTCCAGGCAAGTCTGTATTTTCCCTTCTGATGGTGAATGAACTCTCATCAAATGCTTACAAGACTGTTCACTACTAGAAAAAGTAGAAGATGATGTACAGGAACATTTTAGCTTATTGATTGCTTTTCCAAATATATTGAGAGAGCCCTCTGCAGAGTTGTATGCCAACATCATGTGCCATCTTTTCTGCTCTCTCACTGGAGAGTGGTATCTTCCCCAGCCACCCACATAGGAGTCTGGTTTAAAATTAAATAAGTTTCGTTGCCATTGAATCAAACTTCTGTTGCTATCTAGCCTTTCAGAATTCAGTTTCCATTAACAGCTACATGATCAAACTATTGTTTTACAACTATTCTCAAAGAGCTACTGAAAGGAGGGCAAAACACATGTAAAACTGTGTTCTGCTTGGAAATGACAAAAATGCCAATGAAGTGTTTTTCTTCCTTTACCCAGCCTGTCATACAGCTACAGCTACTGGCATTCAATGAGTAGTCAAAATACACATCCCACTTGTCCCATCTCTTTACCATGGAATAAGACTAACCAGCTAGTGCTCCTCCCCAAGAGATCTTCCTCAGGTAGCACAGGTCTCCATTCATTAATTTCCTCAGTAAATGTGCATGTCAAACCACTAAGGATGACTGAAGCATTTGTGCTGCAGTACCATCAATATATGGATTGTACTCTGCTCTCTGTCTTTCTGTCTCTCTCCTTCCCTGCCCCCAGCCATTACACACCTCCATCCACTCCCTCTTGTTGATCACTTAATCCTTGGTCTAAAAAGTTCTTGGCTTTAGCTCAAGACAGAGTAATAAGGAAGTCTATCTTCATCATCTGAGTTTCAACAGACTGGTGTGATCTCTAATAAAGGTTGTAAAACTGTATGTTTTAGGACCACCGATGGCAGCCTTAAAAAGTATGACTGCTTCTCTGTAGCACATACAGTGAGAATGAAGCCAAATTACCTCTGATTAGGATTTGCTAGGCTGAGACTGGTGGAGATGCTCACCTCTGCTTAGTTCAGACTCTGGCCATATGCCTATGAACAATGGAAGATGGCAGTCCTTTTGAAGACAGTAATTTCATGCCAGTTTTTATGAATATTTTATGTGCTAACCTTACAGTAGACAAAAATGATTTGTGAATGTAGAAATACCATCACTCCTAAGGAAATCTTCAGATAGAGTATATGCATAATATTCCAGTGACTTTTATTTCTGTGGAGAATTTGAAGAGCCTGTGTTATCAAGATCCCTCAGGACAACAAAAAAAGATTTGATGTATCTTTTCTTAAAGGGAATTTTAAAAGGGTTCTTTAACTCTAATTAGCAAATCTACTTGGGAATTCTCAGAAAAAGTATTCCATACTCAAAAATGAAGAATGTGTAATAATTTTCAAACAAAACAAATTCGATTTCTTGTTTTAAGTGCAAAATTCAGACTTTGCTAAAGACTGGATCTGATGGTCCATATTAACCTACAGTGAGTTGCCTCAACACATCCAACATTTAGCCTTTTATGAAGAGGTCATCACATTTACCTGTAAGAATTATTTCCTTAAAAATTCAATTATTTATGGACCCATGTCCTCGTAAGGTTATATTAATCTATTACCTTGTCATTTAATATTATACTTGGCAATTAAATGTCCATACTATTAATTGCCAGAAGTGCTCCTAATTTTCTTTTTCTGAAGCTAAGACTAGTTGCTCTTGCACTCCAATATTTTGTCAGCTACCCTATTTTGTATAATTTTTTGAAGAAATGCATATATTGGGTAAGATTCCTCCCATGTTATGATCTTAAAGAAAGAAAGATTATCATTGTATAAATGGTGAAATTTTACTGCACTGCAGTCATTTAACATTTTCTAAAAGCTACAATCCACTTGGTACAAAGCCAGGGAGATAATCATAGAGTAATAGAATGATCTAGGTTGGAAGGGACCTTAAAGATCATCTCGTTCCAACCTACCCTGCCATGGGCAAGGACTCATGATCTAGGTTGGAAGGGACCTTAAAGTTCATCTCGTTCCAACCTACCCTGCCATGGGCAGGGACTCATCTCACTAGACCAAGTTGTTCAATAATATCTAATACTGAACTCTAACTGGAAAACAAATGAGGAATGCTAATAGAATGTTATAGAGGAATAGTAATAGAATGTTATATTTTGCATAGCATTCACGAACAGAGAATTATTATTATTTATTATTATTTTTGTCACCTTTACATGCCCAGTCTTGGACCCACAGATCTATTGCGTAGCTCATGGCATATGAAATAGATGTGAATGAAGGATGTACAGTATACCCCTGTCCTGCTTCTTTCAAAGAAAGGAAAAAGTAAAAAGGAGGGAAAAGAAGAATCAATCATCAATGTGAACAGAAATGTCTGCTATTTCAGAAAACAAAAAAAAAAGGAATTTGCAATTTTGGAGTATGGAACCATATAAAATGGTGCATATTTCAGTCAGGAGAGATTTTATCCTGCATCCTTAGTATATACTTGGAAGTTGTGCAAGTCTAATGTCCTGCCTTTAAATTAGCTGCAAACACTATCACAGTCAGACTAAACTACATTTAATCAGATGCCTGATGAATTATGAATGGGTCTACCAAGCAACTGGACCATTAAGCATTAGATGAGACATAACTGCTCTAGATGCTTCACCCAGGGTAAACTCAAGTATTTGTATTTCAACCTTCAAAAAGATGAAAAACTTAACAACTAAAATTTTTTGATAGCTTGAGTCTACAGGACTGGAAATTTGCTTGCATAAAGCTAAGGCAGGAATTGCAGGTTTGTGACATGTAAAAAACCTATAAATGAAAAAAATACACATTTTCCATCATCTCTGACAGAAATAATTTGACCATAATCTAACAGAGTTCCAATGAAATAAGTGAAGCAGGTAGCCACCTGAGCTAGAAGTTTCCTCTCTGAAGAAATGGCAGACAGCTTCAACTTAGACCGTATTGCCACATAAAGCCATGAAAAATAGCATCAATTCTGAGCCAGGAATTCTAAGACAAGACAATGAAACAGCACAGGGATCCTGCCAGACACTATTAAAAGATTAGTAAAATAACTCTGTCACTAAAATCATGTGATTTTAGCTATCAAAAGGGCTGGCAGCATTCCATATTTTTAAAGTCAGAGGTAAAATGACTGATTGACAATGGAAAATTCTGACCTACCACTGTGGCGAACAATGACTGCAATGGGAAGAAACTGATCTCACCATCCCAGTGTCAGGGCACCGTTTCCTCAAAGGGTAGTGTAAGCAGTCCAGAGTTTAAGCTCACAGCCCACAGAGGACTATTTGTATATCAGGTAGATACCAGTAGCATTTCTGCTGCACCCAGTTTCTCAATCTGTGTTGCTGGAGGGAAAACAAGACCTAAATACACAGATTGAAGCAAGTCAGTATGGCAGAACTGCTTGCTTATTATGGTCCTAATATATAAGATTCAGAGATGCAAATACAAAATAACCAGATGATGTAGGAGCGCCTGAATTTGAGGCTGTGAAGACGGAAAAACAGGCAGGAGTTCCTACTATTGACTGGAGAGGAGCAGTGCCTTACAATTAATGAATTATTTATACTAGCACTGGACTTTTGCCCTGGAGGAGGAACTTACTGAAGGCTGCTTTTATGTATCGTATCACTGCAATAATATCACTGGTTCACATAAGCTATGCTGAAAGCTCTAGAGGGAAGCATCACATCTTCCCCTTCACTCTCCCTGTGTCCCATCATGTGTTCCCTTGTTAGCCCACGGTGATTTGTTTCCTTTCCACACAGAGGTCTATGACAGTACACTCCTTTTCCAAACACTTGCTGTGTTTCCAACAGCTATTCATAGTTTCTCTCAGCACAGTCATATGTGCTCTGACTTTTCTGATTCTCAGGACAGCTCCTTCCAGCTGCACCTTCTCACTATACGTCAAGGTAGAGAAAACTTTTCATGCCAGTGGCATCTCAATCAGCAGGAGTTGCCAACAATTATTGGTTCAGTGCTCTTCTGAGGTCAAGAGTAACAAATTACTTCTCTTGAGGAGCTATGCCTCTAGCCCGGTAGCAGCCCACAAGGATACTGATGCTCCCTGCTTTTGGTGTTGAGAACTCTCTATGGGATGCAAGAATGCCTGCAGCAGCACAAGCCTGCATGAAATTCTGCTCTGGGAAAAAAATCAACAACCTGATCTGCTGTGGTCTTTGGACATTTCATAGGAAACATGCTCTCTGGTGTTGCCTGCTGGAAAAAGGCTTTATGGAATTGTGATCTTCTAGTTACCAAAAACAGTGGTCTCTATTACAATTGAAGTATACAGCTGGAAACTCTCACAAAGTGATCAAAATCACATGAAAGCTTTATAAAATGTTCTATGAATTTCTACATTGTACATACAGGAAACAAATGTGCTTGAATTGTCAGGGGTCAGAAGAGGACCGTAGGCTCCTCCATTGTGGTACCACAGAACTAGATAGCATATTTCTACCCACAGTTTTTTCCTTTCTAAGAACAATAAAATGCTACAAGGAGTCATTCAGTTGCCAGTAATGACAGGACTTCTAAAGGCATGTAAGCATCATTTTCTGTTCATGCTCATGATGCAGGTCACTGTCCTCTGTGCATGGAGAACTCTGAAGTCCTTTATGGAGTCACAGGCTGTGCTGGGATATTTGTCTTTCACCATGAAATGAAGAGAAATACAAAGCATGCCTTACCCTTTCTTGGAATCAAGACCAAATTATTGCAATGGTCAAAGAGGAAGACACTTCTCTGCCACTTGGTTCGGTAACTCTCATTCAGTCACTAACATTTCCTTTCACTGACAGATACCTCGTTTCTGTCCTGGAGACCTACTGATACTGTACTTTTGTAAGTAAAGTGTTGGTAGTTTATTGATGGTATTTACACACCTTCCTACTCCTGACCATCTCCTGAGGGACTACTAGGACCTATCCAAGTAGTGACACATCGTGCTAGTGAACAAATTTGTTGCTTTGCTAGTGAAGAGCTGTTCACTATTATTTATATCCTGAGGAAGGCATGAATAGCTGTGTTGTATCTCCTGTCCAGTCACAAAGAGCAAAGTAACCCCGTACCATCTCAGATCGTAACTATGAGCTTCTAAATCTATTCATTTAAATCTAATGCCAATTCATATGTTGAAATAGTGAGTTAACAGCAGTTCTGTTGCTTTGAAAAAGAGAGCCAGTGTGCTACCCCTACTCTGTCACCATTTCATAAAAGACTGTAATAATCAGGCAAATGAAGCCTGATCTGTTCCCCAAAAAGCCATTTAAGACTGCAAAATAAATGCTGGGACCAGTGTTTTTAGGATTTACTTTTGCCTCAGGCTTCTTATAACTATCTTCTCAATTCAGTGTCCTTCCTTCATTCTTCACATTGCCAGACAAATCATTCAAAGGAGGAGTGTCCAAACTAATATAGGAACATAGGCAACAAAACCAGAATTATAGGGAGATTGAGTGCTGACACTAAATAATTACTCTCCAGAAAGGCTCTGCTCAGCTTCACTTTCCCTCATGGGAAAGAGATTTGACTTTGACATTGACTGCATCAGATCTGCCTCTGTGCATCCTCCACAGCCTTCTCAGCTGCCACAGACCTGACAGGCTCAGCCCTGGAAGAGTCAGAAAACTGATATACTGCTCCCCAGACTACTCTTCTTCACAGGGGTGGGTCAATTCAGCACCTGCTTTCAGAGCTCAATTACTTTACCATAGTTGGGTTGCATATAGCAAAGAGTTATCTCTGAGTTCTTTTAAGAAGTGGTGCAAGAGGGCAAGACCTGTCTATGTGAAAAGCCCCGGGGTTAGAATGCTGAATCATCACAGGCAAAAAGCTGCTCAAAGGGAACAGGACCCATTTCTCAGAAGTTCTCCTAAAGTCTGCAGCCATGAAATGTAAGAAAGCATTTGCCAAAATCACATTGTTTAAGCTCTGTCACCAGCAACAAATGTAAAATGCAGTGTCACACTCTGGCAAGACAAACTCCCTGAGCTCTACTCCTATAACTGTTTTTGCTTTGAACTGGCTTCTTGGATTGCAGGTAGAAAATTTTATTCATGGAAAAACAAACCAATGGCAATCTTTCTTTTTTAGTAGCTAAACAAATGCTTAGCACATACAGAAAGTCCAGTACCTTTATTCCTCAACTTTTATTGGATGTTTGTATGTTCCTTTCTGACAGTAAAGCACTGTAAAGAGAAGATGGTTGTAATCAGATCATTGGCTAAAACAACTGATCAATAGCAACTGCATATGCTGCAAAGAGCCTTTAATGGCTCTTAATCCCCATTAGGCTGAGCTGGAGGAAGTTGAAGGGGAAACTGCATCACATTTCAACCATTTATAGCAGCATCCTGGTACTTGAGCAGCTTTCAGGGAATGGAAGCATTTGTTCTGAGGTGCTCTGGGACAATCATCAATGGGATAGGAAACTATTGCATCATTATTATCCAGGAAATGCTCTGGGGACTCTCTAGGGAATTGACTCCAAGGGTTATAATTTTTTAACAAGAGTTTATGTTGGGTCAATCAGCAAAAAAGTACCATGTGAACATTTTCTACCATTGGTAATTAAACATGTCTTGGGATATTTTTGATCCTATTTATAAAATCAGAGACCAGTTTTAATAATGTAAGCCACCATACTGTCTTTAAGTACATCTCCTTCCAAAAAAACATTATTTATCTTCCTAACATGTTATAATGCAACCACATAATGACAGGAGTTTCACATCTTCTTGGCTTGCTTCCTCATGAAACCAAATAAAAAATCCACTCCACGTTTTACAGTACACTTACAGGTGGCTTGAGAAATGTTCTTGTGTGTCTCATGTCACTCCTCTGTGCTGAAACAATTCTACATGCATGCCTTTTCAGCCTACACATTTTGTTTTGCAAAAAGACGAACACAAAGAATAAGGACCTAAAATCTGTACCACCCATTCCATAGATACTAGGTGTTATCACGAGATTAAACACAAATTCATAATGAATCCAGTGTTTAGTTTACCTGGTGATGTATCTTGCTCTTACTGACTTTGAGAAACATAAAGGCTTTGAAAAGCAAATTAAGTTGCAAGCTGCTTAACCTGAACTGTGTGCTGTGGGCAGTAGCCCTTGGGAATTATTAGGTTTGATTCCAGATGCATTTAATACAGTAAGCAGGGGATGCTAGATAAGCTTCTCAAGGCTGCGACTGAGATAAAAGGTTAAAGAAACTCTGCTCCACAGGCGAGGGGTCTGTGCACCTCTTGCCCCTATGCATACTTGGTACATATTGAATGAAATTCAACAAAGCCTATTTCACTGATGAGATCTAGAGCTGCACTAACTGCAGTTTCTCTTTACCAAGAGAATTTTTAGTAGTAAGTGGACTCTGGGAACATCTATGAGTCTTTTGGTGGATGAGGTAAGTCTAGTGTTAAATGATACCTTTTATAAAACGGCACTTCTGCTGCAGGTACGTTGAGTATTGCTTAAAAACAGCAGTACTGAAATAGCAGCTGACTCTCTTTTTCTCAGAGATCTGAGTTTTGCTCATCTTCAGTGTCTAGAAGAGTGCAGGAAACAAAGAGGGAGCTCTGCATCAATGCAACTCAGCTGGCACTTGTAATGCACACGCTGCCCAGGGCGGTTTAAATGTATATTTACACTGCCAATAGCTTGCCCACACAAAACTTTTGCAGAGTCTTAGTTCTTTGGTACCTTGAATTGTGTAAATAGAAAAAGCTATGCACCTTTCCCCAAGAAAACTTTTGATGTAGTGAGAAAATAAGTGCTTTGGCAAAAGGTTTTTACAGGAGTAACAACAACCAAAGAGGAGCATTACAATAAATCACCCAGCAAACACCAACCACCAGTTTAGTGAAATACAACCCATTGGCTTTAAGTTACCCACAAGAGGAAGAAAAGAGTAAAGGAAGGAAATAGAGATTAAAAGAAACCATAAGGAAAGAGAGGAGAGAAAAATAGTCACCACCAGGACTCACACAGTGGCAGCAACCAGAAGAGACAGCAGGACCAAGATGGAGGCCCTGTGCACCTCTATTCATAGGATTGGGCTACTGTGGCCACCCATCCCAGGCAGGACATCCCATTCCCTGACCACTCACTGTCTCCCAGCTGGAGTGAGGGGTGAGCCAGCCAATCAGAGGCTCCAGGAGGTGTGGTGTGGGCAGGCTACCAGGCAGGTCTTCCCTGATGGACATCTGTCTTGGGTTGAGCTGGCAAAATATGCAACTGCCCAATACAGAGTGTCAGATCCTCTCTCCCCACACTGAGAAAAGGGAGGGAAAAAAACCCTGGAAACTCTAAGATTTAAACTTAAACTAATTATATATATTTTTATACAGAAAAGAGGAAATGAAAACTACAATATAACACACACTTACAGAAGTTAGATATAACAACAATTTTCTACCTCCCACCAAAACCAGATTCCATCACTCGAGATCCATAAAGCACCCCAAAAGACATCCAGCAAGGCAAAAGAGAAAGAATAACAATAAAATGTTTTACTTGCCTGAACTCAAATAAAATGCGAAGTAGCAGTGGGCAGCAGCCCAGGCCCACTTCAGCAAGACTGCAGCTGCGTATCTTGCCTCTACTTTGGCCATGATGAGAACTGAGAGAACACCTCCTGCTCTACTGTATTTATATCTCAGTTTGCATCATCTGATATGAAATATTTCCTTGGTTGCTTAAGTCAGGTAACACCTGTCTCTCCTAATCTACATAGCACTATCAGGTCTGCTAACACTGAGGCTTACCAAAAGGCGTAACTAAAACTACCACAACAGCCCAGCCACAGATGGCTCCTGATATGTCATGTGTGCTCCACCATGGTGGCTGCAGGCCTTTCCATGTGCCTCCCAATACTGAAGGCCTGGGCCCCTCCTTCCACACACACAAAGATGATTAATCCAACACAATAACTGAGCAATCTAGTGAGATATGAATCTGGTCCCTCACAACCCTACAGGCAGGAAAACACAGCTCATGGAGTTTACCTTAACTATTATCTAGCCTCAAGAGTCCCCACCACTTTCTTGTGAATTGATTTTACAGGAAAAATATTTCCCTTCGCAACTCCAGCCAACTTAGAGATATCCTTAGACAAGTATCAACTTTGAGAAGAACATACATACTTCTTGTTTCTTTAACAGTTTATAGAAAATGACCAAAGACCAGAAAAGATAGGCAGTTCCCTGCTTACTTTTAGGCACAGAGATGTTAAATCAGCCTGTTAAATCATCAAGGGATGATATGGTCTCTTGGTGAAATTTGACCACCATATCACATTTTTCAGAGCAATTACACAAACATGAAGCTTTTTTTTTTTTTTAAAAAAAAGGACTCCAAAGAACCATCACTCTAGAGAAACTCCTGGGAAGTAATCCAGCTATTCTTCTGCACATTCCATTGAAGGCTCCTATCAAAGCCTTATGAAGTCAAGGAAAATATTTTTCAGTGGATACTGGCTACAACACAGATGAGAAGCACCTCCTTTAATGAGCAGACTGGATTTCTTTGGCTTCATCATGCAAAATCAGAAATTCAGAAATGGAAGATCTCAGTGTTCCTAATGCTTATGCTGGTAGTTTTACCAACAAGACTAAATATAGAATTTTGTTGAACTGAGCCTTATTCTTAAGGTTTCTTGTGTGTCATTTAAGCTTCTGATGGCTAAATAACAGCTGCAGTAATATGAAGAGATTGCAGAAAAGCACCAGCCATTGGAACCAAAGAGGTTATCCCATGATGCTGTTTTGCAGTTTTCTTCACAGCTGCCTCATGAAGTCCTCTGCCTTACTAAAATAATATGTAATTAGTATTCAAGACACATGCTTTCTAGTAGCAAATGGGAATAAAGCATAGCAGAATTCTTAAAGAATGCTGATTTTTTGTGTGTGTTTTTCTATTTTGAATCTTCAAAATGACATCTGCTTTGTGAGAGACTTAGAAGTCTGGAAGGAGGTTTGCAGAGAATGAAATTGTATCTCTGATCCGTCTGTATTTTATCCTCTTCAAACTAAGTACTTGTGCTTGCCATCCTCAAAGATCAGTACAATGCCAACTCATTTTTTGACAGTTTTATATAATATCCTGCATTGTGGAAATATTTTGAAAAGTTTATTTTGGTGTTGTATTTCTATTAGGCCAATCAAAACAGTTAAGCATTTTAATAAATATGACTGAATAAAACCACATATCTGTTAGAAAACAACAGTGATCCACAGTATTGTCTGCAGTTTTACTTACTAGGAGTTGAAGAGAGCTGATAGAATAATTCTCCAAAGACTTAAAAAAAAAAAAAGAAAAGCCTTTTTAGATAAATTGCATATTCCCAATTGTTCAAGCTCCTCATGTTAGGGACATAAAACCTTCCTTATCTGTCTGGGGATCTGAAAGATTTTCATTTATTTAAATCACATCCTCTGCAGTTTGTGTATATAGAAGGTGTGACTGGGTCTACAACAGTGTAAGGATGTATGAAGACACAAATTTCAGTCTTCTAGGCTCAGCTTGAGCTCCTGAGAGTAACATGTGTTTCTCAAAGCTGGGCTGCAAGGATGCCTAAGGCTTTTGCATAGCTTGAGACCAGGGGATGAGCTACCTGCCCCACAGGTGGTGGGCACTGTTGAGGGTCTGTGTGGCATCACAGGTGAGGAAAGAGGTCTCCTGGATCTTATCTGAGTTGTCATGAGGACAAAGCCCTAACCTTATCTCAATGGTATAACCAGACCTGGTGATGTGTGACATCACATGGCAGCACTGAAGGAAGAGCCAGGGGCAGCAATGGGGTGCAGAGGTCCCTTTGCTGGCCTGATTTGAAGTCCAGAGTTTTGACATTCACTGCAGGCTTGGATGTGGGACATTGTGAAGGCTTATCTGGCCCTCATGCTAGAAGTCCCACTGCTCTTCTACATGGGCACCTACAGCACTGCCAGAGGAGGTCTGGATCATGTCAAGAGTGATTATGTGGTCTGCTATGAGGGTCAATTATACAGAGATCCTTTGATGTTCCCTTGGACCTGCTGGAGAAGGAGAATTCAGGGAGAAGGGTATGGAGTTCACAATTCTGTGCGTAAAGAAATGTTTGCACAGCTGGGGTTGAAAATAGGGATTTGAATTTTAGAACCCTGGGATCTTCTTTGAAGGTCAAGAACTGCCAGGAAAAGGTAGGATCCACCTGACCAAGTAGGGAATCTTTGACAACAAGCTAGTCAACCTGTTGAGGAGAACTTTCAGCTGGGAGAGACAAGGGTCATGATGATGTCATTCCCTGCAAGGGGTAGACTGGTTTGGTAAGCAAAAGGATGCAGGGTGATGTGGGAAAGAGAAACTTTTAATCATCAAAACAGGGCAGAAGGGAGTCCACCCCAAGTACATGCACACAGACAATGATATAGAGGAAATTCTCATACCTTTTTTTTTAAAATGAGCGTAAATGAGTGTCTCTCTGGAGTGTCTGTACATTAACACATGCAGGGTGGGGAGCAAACAGGGAAATTTAGAGGTCTTCACGTTATTGTAGGTCTATACAGGATTATATAGATCTCACTGGAATCATGGGGATGTTGTGACAGAGTTCACATGACTGAAACAAGGCAGTGACTGAATAAAGACCCTTTGGGAAGGACATGCCAGGATGATGAGGAGTGGAGTTGCCTTGTACATGAGAGAAGAACAGGAATTCATTAAACTCTGCATTGTGATAGATGAGGAGTCAGCTGAGAGCTTATGGATCTAGATTAGAAGAGAAAACAACATGAGCAACATTCTTTTGGCTGTTTGTTACAGAACTATGATCAGGAAGAAATATTATGTGAGTCTTTCTTCAGAAAAGAGCTTCACACTTGCAGGCCCTGGTCCCCATGGGAGACAAACCAACTCAATATTCGCTAAATAGGCAACACAACAGGGCATAAGCAATACAGAAGGTGTCTGGAGTGTGTTGATGGTACTTTCTTGACACAGGTAATCAAAAAGCCAATGATGGGGTATGATCTGTTGGACCTCATAATTAAAAGCTAGGAAGAGCTGGTGCAGGGTGTGAAGGTCAAAAAAGCTTTGGTTGCAGTGAATATGGGATGGTGAAGTTCATGAGACTGTAAGAACAGTCAGAGGGAGGTTCCAGGGAACACTGGGGGTCTACCATCTGGAAAGTAGGTCTCCAAAGAAAGGTTTTGGGATCCTGGTGGACAACAAACTGACCATGCACCAGCAAGGCACCCATACAGAAAAGGCAGTCAAAAGTATCCTGGGCTGCAACAGACACAGCTTTGCCAGTAGGGTAAGATAAGTGATTTTCCTTTCTGCTCAGCATTGATGGACACATCTGGCATGTTTGGTCCAGTTCTGGGCTCCCCAGTACAAAATAGACATGGATATAACAAAGAGACTCCAGAGACGGGCTGCAGAATTTAATAAGGGACTGCAGCATCTGACATACAAGGGGAGACTGAAGAAGGGAAATCTTAGTAGGGGGATTGTACCAATGTGTAAATGTCTGGTGAAAGAAATAAAGAAGGTGGAGCCAAGCTCTTCTTAGTCCTACACAGTGAAAAGATAAGAGGCAACAAACACAAATTTAAAACCCAGATTTTTTTTGCTACAAGAGTGGTAAAACAGTAGCACAGATTGCCCAGGCAAGCTGCGGAGTCTTCATCCTTGATTATATCCAAAATCCATCTTTTCTGTGTTCAAAGCAACCTGATACAGCTGACCCTGCTTTGAGCAGGAGAGTTGGACTATTAAGTCTGCAGAGGTGTCAGCCAACCTCAGTGTGATTCTGTGAGTCATTGGTGTGAGAGTCAATACTGGGGCACGTCAGGGATCACCATTTATTGGGGTCACCCTTTGCCTGGGTAAAGTAGGTTAGCTTAGCGGCAGTCAGAGGAGGCAGAGACAACTCAGGCTGCAGTGTGATCAGAAGGCATCACTGAAGACACAGGACTTTATTTTTAGTAGCAGCTTCTCTTTTATCTGCTCCCGTATATAACATGCCACTATTGGTCAGTAGTTCACCTAACATACATGGAAAGATTCTACTGGTTACAAGACATCCACATTCTACAGGTGGTTCTCTGGTCCTTAAGGATGCATTCATCACCTCAGACCTTAGGAGATCCACACACACACTGTCACCCCCCCCCCAAGTCAATAGTCACTTTTTGTCTTTAGGAAAGAAATGTCACAGGGACTGGAGCTGTACCATAGCCACACATAAATTGACAGTCCCAGGAACTCTCTGGTTCTGTGTGCATACCCTCCCTGGCAATGGCTTGGGTCAGGGAACTTTTCTGCATGCTCTGCCCTGATTTCTGCTGGAAGGGAGCCACACTGCAGCACAGTGGGTTCTGTGAAGTAAAATCTCCCTTGTGCACTAATAATCCCCTTTTCCTTTTAAATCAAGAGTTTTTTAGTAGGTCTTGTTTTTTTCCCCAGTCTAATATAATTTCCTTGGAAGTCTCACATGGAGGGTCAGAAAGGGAAAATTCCAATGCAGCTCTGTTTCAGCCCACAGAGAAATTGTGAGAGTCTAAGATGAGTCCAACACAGACAGAAGAGCACCAGACTGAAGTATACACAGCAAACAGAAAGCTGACAAGCTGTTGCATTTTGTAGCAGATGCAACTCTAACAGGGTATGTGGCTTCATTTCTGATATAATGAGTTGCAAACACACAGTGGGAATGTTGTTTTTGTTCAAAAAATATCTCATCAGTTAATATGCAATATGTGCACTGGATGAATGTGTCCTTCTATTCCCATAATGCAGTGGAAGATCACAGACAGAAGCTGTCACACTTTACTGGACTGATACTGATTATTTTGGCTGTTCATATCATTGCTGTCTATTTCTCTTCTGAACAATACAGTTAAAAAGCTAGTGCTCAGGAGTAAAATTAAAGGATGTCTCTTCTACTTCAGGAAGTATAGTTATGGGCTTTTTAAAGGGATGGATATATTCTGCCTGAGGTTCAAGCTGGTGGGATGTGTTCATATTTTCTGTGTAAAAGTCTGGAGATGAAGTCATGTATGCACCAAAATGCAGATAAGTTACTGAACAGATCAGATACATCTCTTCTGTGTACTCAAGCAAGGAAGCAGAAAACAGAGGGAATAGTAACCACTCATATTGGAAGCTCCAGAATGGATTAAAATGTCACCAAGGAGGTGTATTGACAGAAAAATTCTTCATTTGAGACAACACAAAGGCAAGAATGGAACATCAGGTACCAAACAGCTAACTGGATAAGGCAAATTCACTAAGTAAACATGAACATGATATAAGGGCAAATAAACAGCACGCTCAGGCAGACATCCAAGCACATACGTAATTCTGTCAACTTCATTTTGCAGCATTAACCTATGAATGACAAGCCTCACAACCATAGAAGATGAGCTGTTCTAAGTAAATTAAATTTGTAATATGAAATACAATGAAATATGAAGGAAGAATTGCTATCAGAAACAATGCTGGTGAGAAGAATGTCTGAGACACTAAGTACATACACATTGGAATCAAAAGCAGAGAGGTAAGAAAACAGCAGAATAGCAAATTAAGAAAAGTGACTTCCTTTTTTTCCTTCAGTCTGAGGGTCCAAGAAGCTCACATGCCAAGCAGCAATGACCACTATGCTACAAGCATATCTGCAGCTGCAGCCTCCTTCTCAATGAATAGGGAAATTATTGGAGGAACTAGCAGTAAAGGGAGACAAGGCTGTGATCATAAACTTGTTTTCAGTGTTGCCATTAGTGTTCAGATATTGAATTTTTTATTAGCTTTTGTAAGCTAATAATGACAGAATTAGGCTTACAGTCTTTGACATAGAATGTCATATTTTTGCTGCCACAACAAATTGCAGAATCATGTGCCTGTTCAAGGTGCTGAAAGGATCAAAGTGGATGCAACTTCCTTGTGAGAAGCAACTTTTAAAATCAGCTTCTTAAAGAGATACCTGCTATTGTGCCCTTTATTTTAACTGTATTTTACATTTAATTCTGCCAGTTGGCCCATTTTGGAGCTTGCTAGTGGACTCTGAATCAGATTAAGAGGTCTACCTAGTAGATCTGAGAAAGAAGGAAGAGGCAGAAACTAGGTAAACATTTAAATTCCTGGTCTAGGGCTACTAAAATACCTGATAGCTCAATGAATGAAGATAACTGTGTTTTGCTACCTAAAGTCCCTGCTGATTCTGAGAGAGGGAAGGGAATAATGGGCATGATGTGATTGCAGAAGAGAATTTTTTCTTTAACTTAGAAAACTGTTGCTAAGTAGAAAAAAAAAACCCACCACACTGCTGAGAATTTTACGAAGTGAAGAACTCAAAATTGTGAAGTGTATCAAACCATGTCTGTAGATAACCTACAACCTGCACAAACACACAATCAGAGTATATTTAATTGTATGACTTTATGTGATAAACACAGCATATCATGTTCGTCTGCAGCACTCCTGCCTCATGCAATTTACTGGACAGATCATGTCCTAAGGATGTACCAAAGTGAAGTGGACAGTTATGCGAAAGACTCCCATCTCTGGCTGGTTTCTGAGAAAGCCATACACGAGGTGAAACAGGATGAAAATTTCCAGAAGAGAAACTCTCTTCCTGATTAAGTCCCTCAACTATCATCTTGATCTCTGATTTTATTCTTTGTCTAGATCATAGTTTTTCAGTGTGACATTGATCATAGCATTTGTGCAAACTCTTTCTGTGATCACTCCTCTTTCATTTTCTGAGTGTCCAATCTGAAACAGCTGGAGCATTGAACTCTGATAATTGCGGAAGTTTGATATGAACTGTGCTCTGAGCATATAAAAGGCAGCAGAATGCACAGAAAAAATTAGCCTCTAAAACTGAATTTATATAGGGAAATTTTGGCTTTAGGCTCAGTGCCTCTGTTCCAAATTTGTAAAAGTGAGACACCATCCTATTACCTGGCTGGTGTGTTGTAAAAATAGATTCATTAATATCTACAAAGAAGACATAGGTATCATAATCAGATAAAAGACCCTGAAAAGGGAATACATTCATGCTCAGCACAGCTTTTGGATATTAAGCATTAAATGACATATGAAAAAACCTGTTGTGGAGCATTTATTTTACTATAGTGCATATACACAGTTTGCAAACACAAGACTGTAAGATACTTTAACTCAGGTATTTCCTGGCTGTCAAGCTTCACCAGTCTTTTCTGGTGAGATTTTCTGTTTTGTTTACAGATATTTATACACCTGTACATTTCTGAAGTTTCTACATGGATAGTTAAGAGCCAGCTATATAAATCCCCATTACATGGCTAAGGAATTGAATCTAAACCATATGAATCTAGAAAGAGACAAAAGATCTAAATAATTTGGAAAATTACCTTTTTTTTTTTCTCCAGTAAATCAAATTCCCAGGTTACCCAAGTTAAGGGGACACTTAGAGACAATTCTTTTAGATTCTCAAATGTCAACTACAGAAAACATGTTTTCAAAGCCTTCAATAGACTACACCAAAATTTATTCTTAAAATAAGTCTCATTTTTAGGTGCCCTTGACCACTTCTGAATTTTCTTGCAAAGAATGATATTTCCATATGAATGCGAACAAAGACTCAGCAGAAATCTCAGAGATGTGAAGTGCATGTGCCTTCAGAATGCATGTAAAATTATCTTCTTTCAAATACAACTATCTAAACTTAGTGTGTCTGCACTACTGCATCATTACCATTTCTGTTAAAAGTAAATGTATTTGAAAGTGTGCAGCTAAACTGCAACACAAGATAAAATGTGGACTTTGGGAATGGCATGATAATTGCACAGCAACAAGCTGAATATCAGAGTAATGAGCACTGTTTCTCTACATCAGGACTGAAGAGATCAAACGAAAATTAGAAGGGCTCCCATACCTCCACCAAAGAAAACCCAGAACACATCTCCTTATGTATGGCTGCCAGGTAAAATCACAGTAGCTAGGGAAAGGTTTCAGAGCTGTGATATAAATAAATGAACTGTGAACAAGATCCATTTTTCTCCAGCTGAAAAGTAGTTCACCTCAAAAGGACAACAAATCTGTTTCAGAGTTTCTTATGGTACTTCCAATTAGATCAAAACACATATTTGATTAATTGAAAATAAATAAAATAAATTTGAGTGTTATTTTTCTTCTTTTTATTTGACTCATATATTCACATCTGACTATTTTCTTTACAGAGCTTTTTGCTTGATGTTCTGTTTTCTCTGCTGAAGTCCAGGCGTATACACTACCTGTTTTATTAGTGTCACTTGGCTTTTCATCAGACAAGGAAAATGAGCCTCTACAGCATTCAAGGAAGAGACCAATAAAGATATATTACTGTCACTTCACTCAATAAGAGCAGATGGGTCATAATAGTATGTCTGATACCAGTGCATTTGTAGAGTAATTCTTTCTTATCAGGCAGTTAATGAAATGAATTTCTATCATAGCATCTTAAAAATATAATACTCTCACAACTGTCTTTAAAGACCTATTTTGAAGCAAATATGTTATCTATCAAAATATTCATTAAAATTAGGTGCAGGCATACAGGAAGAGACAGATTAAATCATTGAGGCATCTGGGCCTCTTATTTCTCTAATGTGACCTCATTATATCGTAATTTGTTATTGCAGAAATTTAATTTTCTGATGCCATGGAATTATTGAGAGTCTTCCCTTTTCCAGCATTTTCACTCTACCTAATTGTAAACTTAAAGATCATTTGGTATTTGACACCTTGGTTCCAAGATTGGATAGGAAACCAATAGCCTGTAAATGAGGAAGCACGTAATGAGGAAAATGTGATGATATCTATTGACCGTATTCTGAGATTAGATAAATAAATAACTTTCACTTGAGATGCCCTCAACTTCTCCCCAACACATTTGTTAAATGTTTAGAGTAGATGCTTCTTTGCTTCAATACCAAGTAAAGAAAGAGATTCAAGAGACTAACCATGGCCGTGGGCCTACTGTCACTACCACTGAGCACTCAGTGATCCAAGCACTGTGGAGGAGAAATTACTTTACCTGTAAGCTTGACAGCTGAACTTTAAATATCACAAGACTGACATGACAAGCATAAGAATTCTTCACGCACTTGCAGAGTTCTTCACTGGGACACTTATCCCTCTCAAAGAAATATACTAGAAAAGCAAATTACTTTCATGGCACTCTACTAATCCTACCCAGCTGAGGCATGGCATTGCAAGACAAAATTGTCCAGGAATGCATGACCAAAGGTCTATCACCTACCAGATCTTTATGGCAGAAAATCTCAGGTAAGCAATGTGACGATATTGCCCTATAGAGAAGGGTTTGTAAATTTTGGATACTGCACAGCTCTTGCATGTGGAACACAAAAAATAAAAACCAGTTAATATATATTGCTCTGCATTCAAAGCTATGGTAAACTGAGGTAGAATAATAAGCACATACCCTCAGTGAACAGTATTCCATTGTTCCTATAGCTTCCTTGATCATTCTGGTGCAGCTTCTCCTGCTGCTCTGAATTTTGAAAAAAAAGTAGTGCAAGACTGAGTATTAAAGAAGACCTTCCCCTTCAGATTTAAAAACAAAATACCTTTCACTAAGCAATTAAAAAAAATGGGTATGAACAACCGAACTGAATTCTCTACAAGTACAACACTATGAAGAATGCATCCAAATTGCATGCAGCTTTGTCTTGTATTAATTTACATATATACTTGTGAAGGCTAAAATTAAAAACATTAAGACAGTTCTAAATCAACACAGAGTGGGTAAGCATCAGTATTCATAGTCAACATTTGGCCAAGGTATTTATCTTCATTTTCTATGAATACATCAACTTTTAATTCTTTAGTGGATAAATGAAAATACCTTTGCAATGGAGTTCCAGATTACAAAAGAATTTATGATGCAGAGGTTATCACTTTATGACCTCAACACACTGAATAATGATCTGGAATGTTCAATTTTTTTAATATAAGCAAAAAATCTTTCATTTTCCAGTCTGCAAGTGGATACAAAAATTCTAGATTTCAAAAAGAAAAAGAAAACAAAAGACGTTGCATGCATGTAAACTCCCTGATGTATCTTCTGACATGTGTTTAAATAAAACCACTTTTCTTAATTATCTTGTAGTTCAATAATCTAACAATCATTAATTACAGTAAATCCATAAATATCACTTAAAACAAAAAGTCCATTTTTAATCAGTGAAAATGGCCATTTGTTGAAAAGGTTTTTTGACTAATAACTTTGTGTTCTTATTAGTAATGTGGATTTATAGGAAAATCAAAACTATATTAATTATACTATATCCTTATTATATATTAATAGACTCAGAAACCAAGCATTTTGTCCCTTGAAGACTGAGGTATAATATTTATATGAGGCTTTGCAACTGCAGCCAACGTGTCACTTAGCTCTAATGTGCCTACTTTAGAGTATTGACTTGGTGCCCCTGGGAGCCACGAGCTCAAACCCCAGCTGGGAATGCAGATATGCTGCACTGAGCCTCCAAAACAGTGTCTTGGGGTTTTTCACTTCTCATAAGGAGTCGAATTTTGTCAGTGAATGCAGTTTGTGTTTTAAGACATCAGCTCCCAAATGCAAAATGTGTGTCTTATATCTATTCCAAGCAAGGTTATGGAATTCTCATGCCTCCATGGGAGAGAGACCTGAGAAGATGCAGCATCTCAAGATCAGCAACATCCAGCTCTATAAACACAGGCACACACAACCCTCACACAGACATATGAGCTGAAGTAATATCTCATCCTCAGAGAACAGTAACAGGAATGCTGCTTCTTGCAATTGCACACAGTGTATTTGCCTGGCTAAAAAGCCTGGTTGCTTTGGTAGCTGGTGAAATCCAGTGTTTGTTTGGGTGGATTTTTCTGGGTATAAGTTGAGGTCAGAATGACTGATGGATTGCATGTCCATGACATCAGCTTTTTGTAGAGCAACTGCTTAAGTCAGATGTCAGACTTGAGACACTACTTGATCATCAACGGTTTCTGTAACTTAGCTGAGTTTGCTGTCTTTTGATCTAGTTGTTTCATACACCAGATTGTTTATAGTGAAGACTGCTAAAGATGACTGAAGATGCCAGACAGATGTTGAACTCAATAATATCCATATATCTTAACTATGCTGATCTATGCTTCCAAGGATTTCTGTACTCACTCTAGCCCCAGGATGCTCTTTTGAGATAGGTGTTGCTCAAAAGGGCCTTTACCTGAAACCAGTTTCCCTTGAGCACTGATCTGTTGACTGATATGGAGGAACCTAGAGAGCTCATAACAGACCCACTCGCATGTAGTTTGCTGCATCACTACCCCATCATAACTATGGCCATGCCTCCCTGACACCTGATCTTGTCTGATCTTGGAAACTAAGCATGGTCAGGCCCGGTTAGCACTTGGATGGGACACCTCCTGGGAATACCCGGTGCTGTAGGTTCTAGTCCTGGGGACTTCACTGTCACTGTCCAAGCTCACTCGACTGTGGCAGATGAACCTTAGGATTTAAAGGGTGGGGCCAGTTCTGCACACGCTGTGCCACACCTAAAAAGTCCACTGCACAGGCTGGAAGGGTTCACCCACATAGGTAGAGCCCTTTCCAAATCTTCGTTTGCAAAGCTGAGCCATGATGATGACCCTGTCATATTACTGGTTCTCCCTGCCATATGCTTTCCATATCTGTGGGTGCTGTCACATGCCTGGGCCACAGTGACCTTATGAGAACTCACAGGAAAGAGAGGTCAAAGTTATGACCCAGTCCCTCTCCTGAGCCCAGGAGACTTAAAGAAAGGCAGTGATATTGCTGGAGTCTCTTTAGATAGCTCTGTAGGGCATGAGCCCATTAGAAACTTCCTCCCCCCACCGAGAAAAGAAAAAAACTCAAAGCAGGTTTAAACTTAAACTAACTATATATATTTATACAGAAAAGAGAAACTTAAAGGAAACTACAATATAACACACACTTACACAAGTTAGATATAATAACAATTTTCTACCTCCCACTGAAAACAGATTTCATTACTCTAGATTCATAAAGCGCTTCAAAAGACACCCAGCAAGGAACAGAAAGAACGAATAACAATAAAATGTTTCTACTTCCCTGAACTAAAACAAAATGTGAAGGAGCAGTGGCATCAGCAAGGCCCAGCACAGCAGCACAGCTGCAACGTGTCCTGCCTCTACTGCAACCATGATGCCAACTGACAATCTCCTCCTACTCCAGCTTTTATGTCTCAGGTTTGCATCATCTGGTATGAAATATTCCTTTGGTTGCTTAAGTCAGGTGATACCTCCTAATCTACATCAGATTTCCAGGGCCTACTAAAACTGAGGCCTAGCTAAAACTACCACAGGGCCCATTAGCCTCATTTACATGCAAAGCCTAACAATCCATGTCCAGGTGGAGAATTCAGCTCTCTCCCTTAAAAAGTCTTAAGCCAATGACAAATTAGGGAGTGATGCTCCTATAAAGAGAGTTAATTCCTCTCTCCCACAAAGGAAATGGCATATCCTCATGCCTGGTGACTGCTTTGGGTCTGTTTTTATCTTTTCTAAGTTAATTTTCTTGACTTCATCATCCTCATAAGTGTTTGCAGCTCAAGCTGTGTCATCTGAATATGTCATTAGTCACTGAATAGCCAAGTGAGGAACAGTCAGCTGGGGAGGATTTAGGACTATGTACTACTGATCTTTGCCCTCTGTGGATTATAAGTGCCTGTAATTTTAATCTCTCAAGATGTGGCTTGTACAAAAATATATTCAATGGCCTCCTCTCTAGCATAATATCTTCATATTAAGGATTTTCTCTTTCACCTCAGGAAGTCAACTTTGTGCCAGACCATCTCATTTAAAATGAAGCGTTAACAACATTTTCTGTGGAAAACTGTAAGTACCACAGGTGATAGATTCAGCTTTTGCCTCCATCCAGTTACAAGTACTGGAGATGGATAAAATAATTTTGAAACACATTGCTGAAAGTTCAGATCTTTTCAGTTAGTATAAGTAAGTCATTTATTTCTGTCTGTAAGTAATAATTATCTGTATAGAAACCATAATGATGGAAAAAGACAGCCCAGCAGGGTAAAAGGATAATAAAAAATCTTTGGATTTTCCTAAAACGTTCAAAAGGACCAGTGAGAAATCAGTCTATACCTCCTTCCTGCCAATATACAAACAGGAACACAGTAAGAAAATTAATAAAAAAAAAATTCCATAAAATAAAGCAGGCACCTAACAAGCAGAGAAAAGATGACTCTCTCATGATCTAGATAAGGCCAGTGGTCAGAGACAGGGATCTAGCTGCAAGGGAAAGGGAATAATTAAAGCTACTCTCAGGAGAGACAGACTGTTTTGGGCTTTCTCCGGGGCTATGTAGTGGTCAGGCTTTGTGTGATGTGAAAACATCAGAGCAGATGTGAATGAGTCAGACCAAACATTCAGGAGCATGGATCAGGTGCCTCTGCCTAGGTCCTGGCAAAACTTCTGTCCTTATTTGTTCATTTCTGTACTTTGCTCTCAGCATATCACAAAGTGAAGGAGTCTTTTCATAGGTTTCCCTTTGGCTGCTGACCTACAGCTCTAGGTTGAGGAAGTCCAATGGCTCCTGGTGACCATCAGGACTATTCTCATTCTCTGCTTTGTTGTGTGCTAGGACAGATCACCACTGTGCAATTTCAACCAGCTCTATAGATGGCTTTCAGGGAGACTGTTTTTAGAGGATAGCCATCACAGGCTTTTATTTTTTCTTTTTTTTTTTTCAGCTTCAGCACTGGTTTGTTTATTCAGCAACATTCTCATTTCAGGCAGGGACTGTAGTTTCAGAGGCTAGGAAGCCAGTAAAGACACTAGCCATGAGCAGAAGCTTAGAGAGAGACCTTAATAAACAGAGCAGGCTTAACAGCACTTCTCAATCATATACTGATTATCTGATACATCTCTCAGCATTTTCTCCCAAGCGGATTATTTTTTTATTGTACTGTGAGCCATTTTTCTTCTTTAGACACTCCTACTTTTTAATAAATCATTAAACTCGTCTACATTTACCCATCCTTAGGCTTAGAGTTATCTGTTCAGTGCCTTACCAAAATACCTTTTGCGCTGCTAGGGCTTCCTCGATGAATCGTTTCTGATCAGCAGCACAGGTCCATATGCAGTCAGTGCCCTGAGCACTGTGCCTCCCCTATCAGTTGTTTCATGCAGGAGAGAAAACACACCCTATCCGCCTATGATATCCTCTTTATTTCCTTGTTGCAGCCCTTTTCATTTCTCCCTGGCTATTCTCTGACAGCTGCAGCCCAGGCTCCAATCTGCTGCAGGTGGCTCTTTTTGCCCTTCAGGCTTTCTTCACCATTGTGATGCATTAATGAAGTAGAGCTCCCTGTCAGACTTCATCAGCAGTCTTGTGAACGCAGAATGAAATCACTTCTATTGACCCACTGGCATATTTATAGGGTCCTTCTTTTTGCTGAGTATGGTAGTTATCACCTTTCCATCCCCATGTTGTGTTTATTCAGCAGAAAGCTAAATCACATCTGTGCACAAGTGGAACATTAATCAGTAAACGTAAGTCACTCATAAAGACTGCTGAACCTATCTAATTACCAGAGCTGGGACAGCTCACAACACCTACCCCTCAGAGGGGTTCACAACCCCATCAATCCACGGGCCTCTAAACAGAGCCCAGCAAGCTCAGAGACTTTTTCAGCTCTCCTCTTGCTAGACTGTCCCCAGAAAGCAGCATTTTAAAGTTTTCCTGGGCTTGTTCCAGATGCTTCAATTTTTTTCCTAGAGAAACAACAACTCCACTTCAGAGCAGTGTTGTTTCATTTTGTTATTGGATTTTTTTTTTTACGCAATCTCTTTCCTCTCTTTTGTTAAATTACTAATTACCAAAATCAAATGCTCTTCATGTTATTGGGGTTGGAGTTTATTGTATCAATTCATACTATATTACAAAATACAGCATAATACTACATCAATACAATAGTATTGTCAGGAATGATGCATAAATAGCAAAAGCATTTAATAAACTTTAAGTCATATGCTGTATGCATATATACAATGGGAAACAAAGATGCTGTCAGACAAAGTTTGTATTATTTTCTAATGAGACAACAAATTTGGCTGCCCAAGATAGCCCTATGGATAGATATACATTAGCTTCTTAAAAGCTCCTGACTCAGTCTTGCTTCATTCTGATGAAATTAGTAGCTGTCCATCTGAGTCTTAGTTAAACACTTTATTTTCTAAAATTTTTATCAGCTTCATCTAGAACAGATTAAATGGATTAAAAAGTGGTAAATGTACAAATCTTTAAATAGGGAAGCATCATCTTCTGGGAATATTTCCAGGCAGTAATCTTTTCTTAGTCCACTGCTATACTCAACAGTTAAGAGGAAAATCTTGGAGGTAGATTTTGCCAATGACATAAAACCTGTGGAGTAGTTAAAAGGACAGATCAGTTCTACAGAGAAAACTGGCTTCTTTTATCTATATGCATTTTCATAAAACTGAATCCAAGAATCAGGATTATAGATGGTGTTTATGAGAGAGAAAAGCAGTTAAGAAAAGGACTTTGGAGTCAGGTCAATCAACACAGTGCTTCATGGCAGCAAAGCAAGTAAATATGGCCCTTGACTGAGGAATCAAGGGAACATCAGTTAGAGTGAGAGAGGTTTGCACTACAGAGACATAATTAGCAAATTCCTCTAACTGGTAATGGCCTCTAAATCTATGATATGCGAGAATGTAAAAAGAGAGCTTCAAGACTTATTTCAGTAACTAGAAAACCTGATTATTGTGTAAACTAAAGATACTCAGTTTAGAACATACTATTCAGAAGGAAATATGATCAAGTAATTACTCAAAGAGGATGTAGATTTCAAACCTAGTAAAATTATTTAGCTAGAGATGAAAATACAGCAAGAGGCTGAGCTTGGTTGCTTCTGCTGAATCACTGCAGTGTTGGAATAAGATCTAAGATAAAATAAAGCAAAACAACAACTGAGACAAGTTACTTAGATCTGCATTTGTTTCTCTGTCACTTATTTAAAACAAGATAATAAATCCTCCAGAAGTAGATGCCATATTTCAGCCAAAAGTTATTGCATTTGATAGAGGAATAATTTCTTATATTTTTAGGTTAGATGATTTTATATCCAAGTGAGTAATAACAGAGATCCTTTGAGGGTGGCCTTTTTCATACTGAACAATGATCTGTCTTCATGTCCACTAATGGGCCTCACTCAAACTCTAGAAAATTTGACTGCTGGCAAAATGGATAATTAAAATTTTAGGGGCTTGCCTAAGCTATTAAAGAAAATTATTAAGCCCAGTAGGAGATGGCTAAGAAATTCATATTCACATCACTAAATTCAGGTCAAAAGGGATCAGTTGCAAGAGTCACATAAATTGTACACAGTCCGAAATCCAAGAAACTCCAATGTAGATTATTGAAATAATTGTTCAATGGATATACACTCTCCTTTAATTTACCTGACAGCAGTTTTGAGGAAACTCATGGTTTTAATTTAAGAGCTAGAAATACAGAGAAATTCTGTTTAGCAACTGTATCGTCTATGTATTGAGATTAACTTTTGGCTCTTTTAATCTGAAGGATGGGATGAGACCTAACTTTCAACTCCTTCTGATTAATATTTTGGTTTAGCCTCATAGTCATAGTTTCTTGCCTTTCCTGGGAAGTTTCATTGAACTATAGTCAGAAAATATCAGATGACCATGTCCTAGCTAAATGTTCCTCACAAATAATCATTGCTGGTAACTCAACATTGATAGATTATAAGGGTTTTTCACCACTAATGTTTATTTAAAAGATCTTATTTTACTTATCCACAGGACAAAAGAGTGGTCTTGCCCTTGAATGACACTAGTTCAAGTGATTTTTCAAGCTTCAGCTCTGTTTGTAAAAAGCTGTAGATACTTCAATAGGAAGGTAACATAGAAATCCAAGATAAGCCTTTATTTATGGCATCTGAAATCTTTCAACTACAATAGCCTAGTAAGTATGAATTAACAAGGCTTTATTATCTTATTGTGAGAACCAAGATTATTCCAAGAAAAGCCAAAGGAAATTAGAGGATCTCTCTCCCTCTGGGATATGAGTACTTAAAAGAAGCTCATTATGTATGAGGAATTGATTATACTGCATTGAAACAAAATGAAAGCATCAAACAATGCATATATTTTCTGTTGGGAAAAAGAACAGCAGTTTGCAAGTCGCCTGTGATCTCAACATCCATGTTGTCTATACATATATCAGATGCTTTGACTCTCTGCTCCCACTGGTGAGGGTCTGTTGAGCAGTTGAACAGATACAATCTAAGTTCCCTTTCCTAGCAACCAGTAGAAGGGAGACTTACATGAATGTGTATAAATACGACTATATAATCAGAATCCTGCAAATCTCTACCATCTAATTACTACACAACACAGTCACCACAAAACTAACAAAAACTTCTGTTTCATGGTAAACTTTCCCAAAGGTGATGTCAACTAATTCAGCCTTCAGAAAGTGAGGATGTCAGGGAGGCAGAGAAGGCTCCAAGTGAAGAAAACCTTTTTTAGGATTCCTCCTATCCCCATAGATCTAAAAATCTTAGAACCATAGAATCATCTAACCCATATCCCTAAGTGCACATCCCTGCATTTTTGAACACTTCCAGTGATGGTGATTCCACCACTTCCCTGTGCAGACTGTTCCAATGCCTGATCCCCTTATCAGTAAAGAAATTTTTCCTAATATCAAGTCTAAGTCTTCCCTGGCCCAACCTGGGGCCATTTACTCTTGTCCTACCACTTGTTATCTGCAAGAAGAGTCAGACTCCCACCTCATTTCAGTCTCTTCCATGTAGTTGTAGAGAGGGATAAGGTTCCTGCAGGGCCTTCTTTTAGGCTAAATTATGCCAGCTCTCTCAGCTGCTCCTCATAAGACTTGTACTCCAAACTCTTCACCAGCTCCAGTGCACTTCTCTGGACACAATCCAGCACCTCAGTGTCTTGTAGTGAGATGCCCAAAACAGAACATAGGACTTGAGGTGCAGACTAACCAATGCTGAGTGCAGGTCTGAGCACAGTCCATGTGCTTTGGTATTGGAAGTAATCCTTCCATGGCATGCTTTCAGAAGAAGACCACTGAAGAGTTGCTGAATTCAGGCACTATTTCCTGGTCTCACCATTCCCAGCTCCCAAGGCAAAAGTGAGCGCATGTGCCAACATGAGCTCAAGTAGTCTTTTGCCCTGCTGCCTCCCACTTTCCAGCATGCACTGTGGAAGCAATGAATTAACAGCTCCCCTCTTCTCTACATGACTCAAGAGAATTAGAGACTTGGAGCGTGTTTCCTCTGTCCTCATTTGTTTTGTCTCTACCTTCCATCTTTTAAAAATGTGTCAGAAGAAAACCCTTTAGTGAGGGCTCATACTTCTCAAGATTAGGTGACCGGATCTATCTTGTCAACACTCATTTCACCTTCAGCAAGACAAACGCTGTTAGCAGTACCCTACAGACAGTTTGCATGGCCTCAGCTCAGAAGATCTGGTATTCCTGTTGTCCCAGAGACTGCTCTTCCCAATGTATCCTGGCTGATGTTGTAAGATTCAACAACTTACTACAGCTCTGCATCTTTCATAGACTCTTCCAAAGCCTATGCACCTTAACATTTCTATTATCAATATGCATACTCTTCATAACATAGGCTCTTCAAGGGACAACTTTTCTTCAATGTCTTGTTGACTGATACACAGCTGTCATATGAAGTCAAACTGCCACTTGAGGAAGTGAGGGTTAATGTCATACCAGGTATTTTGGCTAAAACAGAAAAATGATGGGGGTAGGAGGGATGACAAGAAGAAGAAGAGAGAAGAAATTTGACAAATTATTTTCTCAGTATTATGTCAAACATGTTTACAAAACTGCACAGTTAATAAAAAAACTGCAGTAGAGTCCCTAATTACTATTCTACACAGGGCAGAACACTTCTTCATTATCCCTTTTTGAATTGATTGTGTACATCAAACAGTCAAGATATAAATAAAATATGCCTGCATGCATAATACCCTCACATTAAAGCAGAAGGCAATTAACCTATGATTTTTTATTAATTAAATTAAAATAGCCTTCTGAAAATATCTCAAATCAAAACAAGTTCCTTACAGAGTATTTTTCTCTTGCCATGATGCACAGAACCTGCTTGTGAAATCATTGGTCCAATGAAATGACAATGAACCTCCACAATTTTATCAAAGTCTACCAATTTACTTCTGTGACTCTATTGATCAAAGCATTAATACCAAATACAATATTGGTTTTATTTTTCCATCTTTCAAATAATGTTTATTGATACTTATCCACAATTTAACATATTGTTTACATTTTATTTTTGCTAATTATATTGATGTGCTTTGCAGAATTACAGTACATATTGATCTGATCAGAAATCTGGCAAATAAGACTTTAGTCTGAAAGTGGGTCACTTTTCTCCTCTTGAATTTATATAGACAAAAATAAACTCAATTAGTATAAGGGTTTATTAGCACTTAGCGATTATCTTCAGTCAACTGGCTTTAGTTTTTATTGCCAGAGAGAGGTAAGAGTCAGTCAGCTTCTTGCCCCATACAAAAATATATCCCTTTCAATCAGTCTATTCAGTTAAATTGAGTTGTACTAAAAACACCTTTGGATGTCTATTTGCCTTGTGGATTGTGAGGATACATGACTGTAAAAAAAAAGGGAAAACATACTTCAGCCAAGAATACTCACTGGATGATAACAAAATGTCTAATGCAAAATTGCGTCTTTCATTCCTCAGATTTAAGGGACAGCTACCTATAGAGGCTATCAAGGTCACAAATCTGGATGGAAAACATGGCTGAATTTGGTTTTGTTGAGGGTTTTTGTGGGATAGAAAATTTTAGATTTATATTTATAAACTTTTGATAGTAAGAAGCCACAAAATAAACTACCTGTTTGCTGCCTTCTAAAATTAAATTTTCACACTCTAGCAATGTTGATTTATGTGTCTGTATTAAAAGAGGTAAAAGACATTTTCAACTACAGAATATATGAACAGTGGTGCTACAGCACAGTTTTTCCTTTAACTCAGAAATCACTTACCTTTCTAAGAACTGTGTAAATTTTGAATATACAAGATTTTGACTGTTTAATAACCATAATAATGACTTGTTATGTCAGCAACATTAAAAAAACAGCCTTTGGAATGCCAGCATAATTTCTTTGGTACAGATCACATATGCCAAGGTAGCAGAAGGAGGAAAAGGCCATGTTCTCTTTTCTAAGTGTTGCTGACAGCCTGGAGGCTATTGGTTTAAAAAAAAAAAAGAGCAGAGAGCACTTACTGTGGGGAGGGAACCTACTCTAGCATTCAAGCAAAATCCAGTGCACATGTATTCACAGCACACGTGTAAAAAGTGGTATACTAAATTATGAAAACATAAGGAGAGATATTTTGTTATTTCTGCACTTGCAGACATCACAAAGTGCAATGTTTTTCCGGAGGGAAAGGAATCATCTTGGTCCTTTTTCCTTTGTCCAGAAAATAGGGACAATATTGACCTTATACAAGTGCTGTGAGAAGACACATGTTAGATTGAAATGCTAAAACAATGAATTAGCAAAGACCATCAGGTGCTTCTGTTGTGTCACAAGTCTTCAGGTTAGGCTTGTTCATAGCTTCTTTTCAGTCTTTCACAGACCACGTGAATCTCAAGATTTTCACTTGCTACTAGGGAGCATCCCAAAGTTCTGATAGCCTTCAAGCCTTTAGCACTGTTTTCTCTCCTGCTGCTTCTTAGCTTTTGGAAGGTAATGTCCAGCCATTGCTTTTCTTGGTCTCACTGCTCTAACTCCATTTATACATTGATAGCTTGACAGCTTATTTACACTAGCATATGTTTTTGTGTTCAGAATTTGTGATGTGTCTCCAGAAGGAATTAAGATTAGAAGTTCCCCTAAACTTAATCAAAGTAGAGAAATAAACAGATTACATAAGTCAGGCATATCTTTTCTAGCAACAGTACAGAAATTCATCACCCTTTACATTTTTCCTATTTGAAATTTCATAATTTGGCAAGAAATGACATTTAGAAATTTCACAGGAAGAACTGAAGTTTCAGCTACCTGTTTTCTTCTGAGATGCTCCAAGTGATTAACAATCTAATTAAACTCAAAATAACTCTTCTTCACATGTATTTAGCTTTGAAGATAACTGCTTCTATTTGAGACCTGAGAAAAGGCTTATGGGCATGAAGTCTTTTCTGGTTTTTTGCAACTATATAACTTGCTCTAATAAAAGATCTTAATTCTCCCACATATATTGCCTTGCATTTATTATTGCGTATGAGTACAATTGACATATGGTTTTCTATTCAAACCCATTTCCTTCCCAGAGCAAAAAATAAATACAAACACTCACCAAGTTACAGCAGAGGCCCAGTCAGGAAATTATTTATGCTACCCACATGTTTAAAAAGCTAGCCTATTTTAAGCTTGAATTTTTGCTTCATTTTTAAAATTAAATTGAAAAAAAAAATCAATGTTTTAGGAAGCATAAGGTCTTAGAAGTTGGCCAGAAAACTCTATCAAGCACTGCCTTCCCAATTAAGTTATCAGATATTTTGTCTAATTAATTTGACTCATTCTCCTTCTATAACAGTTCTACAAGATATTCATTCTTTTTCTCATGAAATACTGCTTTCAGCTCATGAACTGTCTTCATAATTTCATTCCTAACAAGTAAATTGAGTTACTTTTTTCATCCTAATGTTCTATGTTTCTGCTTTTCAGTAGTATGAGCCCACAGTGCCAGAGAAAAGCTATAGACCTCTTTCAGGTCCTTCGCCAATGCTTTCATGCATAGTAACTGGCCATTCCTATAGAATATTAAAAATTGTTACACATCCCCATTCCGCAGTCAAAATGTATGTAGGAATCAGAGTAGATTACCTTAGAGATGTCATTTGTGGGAGGGTGAGTGGGGAGCAGGTTATAGAGTACTTTTTTTTTTCTTTAGCCAGCTAAAATCATCTTACAGCCTCAGCTTCATCTCTGCATCTGTGCTATAAATATCATTAGGCCTGAAAAACATCCATTGTGAACTGAAGGGCTGTGCTTATTGCACTTCTGGAGGATTTGCAAAGAAAAAGCTTTTTGTGTTTGTAAGCTTCAGTAATTATTTTTTAACCTAGACAGGAAAGATTCAAGTGAGGGCAGAACGGAAAGGCACGTATTTCCATTACAGATCATCCTTAAAAAACCCAAACCAAACCAAACCAAACCCCCTAAAAATCCAACAAAATGAATGAAACAAAATCAAAGAGCAACTTACAAGCAGGACATGGACTGGGTTAGTATTTTTCTTTCAGTTACCTGGAATTTGTGTTTCACTTCCTGTAACACTTTCCTCCTCCCATCACTTGTTTTCAACTACTCTTTTCCTTAAAGAAACAAACTTGAGAAATTGTATTTTAAACACTTTGTATTGTATTGTATAAATGATATTTTCTTTGTGATTTGGAAATATCTTTTAGCAGTGAGGTAAAGCAGTTGAAGACAAGTGCCTCAGACACCATAGGTGCAAATGAAAAAGTGTGTCATTCTTGTTCAAACATAAATGGAGACTTTTGGCTTTACTCCAAGCACATGAAGACTTTTATACTTTTCATGGAATATTAGTTAAAAAACCCTTATAAATGATCCAAAATAATAGGTCATTTTCCTACTCTTCTCCCCACTGCTCCAAGAATAAAAAAGCTTTTAAAAATATATATAAAAACCCCACATCACAAATCAAGTGCACACAAGTTAATTCTTTTTGGCTTCAGAATGCTTCCTCACCAAAGTCTCAGAGGACTTGCATAAATACAGAAAGTGGAATTGCAAACAGCTGGGGTAACATAGGCTATCACATGGATTCCTGTGATTATCACCTAAACAGACAAACAAATGAGGAAAAAAAAAAGACACTATTATCAAATTCAGAAGGGAGGAGGAGGCGGGGGGGCTGCCTGACGTTTTTCCTTAATAGAGAACCATCCCAGCAGCTTCACCCAGAAAAACTCCAGCACATGGAACAGCCAGGGTAAGCAGATAAATCACATACCAGGGTACTCACCTGACATATTCCCTTTTAATGTCACAGCTTTGGATACTTGAATATGAACTAATAATTTTAGCAAGTTTATGAATTAGAGATAACTAGCTGCACTGCATTTCAAACATCTCTTTTTTATAGAGTGGAAACAAACAAGGAACATAATACAGACTGAGGACACTGGTTACACAGAATCTACTTGGGTGGGAATCTGAAGATTTCCCGTAAAACTCCTGCTGTTTTTCCTAGGCCAACAGGAGTCAGGAGAATACACCTTAAATAACTACCACCATAAATCATTTCTGTAGCCATGGTGGTAGTGGAAAGCAAGAACATAAACTTTAATATTTAAATAATTTTAAAAATAGTGACTGTATGTAAATATTATATGAAATTATGTGCTAGATTATCATGAAGGCAGGCCAAAGAGCTCCCCAGATCAAAAACTGACCACAGCATTTGAGAAAGCCATGCATAATTTCAGTTCAATAACAAATTGCTGCTGGCTGGACAGCTATTCGTGTAAAATTTCAATCTACAAGCACTGGACTAGGTTTACTATTAAAAAAACAAATAATAGATCAGTGGTATTTTTCATGCTACGCATTTTGTAATGAGAAGGGGAAGAAAAACATGACAGATATGAAAGAGTTCTAGTATGAATAGCCTGAACGCACACTCCTGTCATCATGCTACCTGTCAAGAGAGGAGAAAAGAAGTAAACACTAATTTAAGTTAGTCTAAACTGCCTAAATAAATAAATAGATATGATTCCAAAAAACTGTGCATTTATTAGATCTGCTACCTGAAATCAATGCACTATATGCCTCTACAGTTTGAGAAAAGCAGAGGCAACTGTAGGATTACAAATTACAAATTCAACTCATGTAATGAAACAGATATATTGTGTCTTTTCCACAAAGAAGGAATGTGATGGAATTCAAAGCTGTTAAATGATCTTAATTCTCATCTCAAGCTCTAAGGATACACCCCATATTCTGAGTTCAGAGCAGATCTCTTGGAGGATTTGATTGCTAACTTTCATAACCTGAGTAGTTTCCAGCCTATTCCAGCCCCTGTTAGAGTGTAGTCGGATCACGTTCAACATATTTACACTGAAATGAGAGAGATCCAAGCTCCCAATACATATATATCAACTGGTGTTTTATACAGCAATGCACCCAGTGTTATCACTCGAGAGTACAAAAATGAGAATTAAGACACCCAGTGAGGTGCTGACAGTGGTGGAGTATCCCACTGCAGAGAGCTCTGCAGCTTATCCTAAACATACAACTTGCATGAAAATAATATGGGAATTATACTAGTCTGGTCTCAGAAGTCAGGCTGGACCCAGTCAGCATAGCAGCATGGATACATGCTAAAAGGCAGAGAGCTGAACGTGTACTCCAAGGAGAAAGGAAGTTATTCTTCTCTCAAACTGCTGCCATAACTTTGAAATCCAGAACTTCACTGGACATCTCTAAAATAATTTAGATTACTCTGAAGGTGTAATGTGATTTACAGCAAGTAGATTCTCAGGAGGCAAGTAGAACTTCTGCAGGAGGGACCTGCCACTGGAATTCAAAGGGAGCAGGCATCTGACAGTGTACAGTTCTCTTTGGGTACAGCAAGGGACTGAGGAGGGAGGAACAAACAGCTGAAGAGGGAGAGACTGTGAAGCAGGAAAGCAAAAAACTAGAAACTTGCTGTGTTGAGAGAGATCTGCTGTAGGACATTTCTAGATTCTCTCCCCAGCTACTCATTGCTGCTCCCATTAACAGTAGAAGTTTCCAGCCCTTTGCTGTACTGGTCAGGACTTTGTTCAGCTGCTGTCTAGCCTAACACCATGGTGGGTTTAGGTGGAGAACAGACACTTGTTTTTAACAATCATGCTTGGTTTAACATCAGCTGTACCTAAGGGGCAAGATTACAAACCTCAGTACTGAGAAGCAGGCCCCAGGGTATTACACATGCTCTATGACCTCAGCCTGGGCACATCCACAGTGCAGAAGCTGCAACGACTATTTCGCTCTATAAGCAAGAATGGAGGCAGCTTTTATGAAAACACTCTTGGCAGACAGCCCTCCCCTGCTCCTTTTTTGTATTGTTCTTTACTTTGCCTCACATGCAAATTTAATAAATCATAATCCAAGGCTTGAAAATGTAAATGCCTCACGGCATTTAAAGAGTACAGTCATCGCTTGTGAGATGGAGGCAGCGTAAGAGGGCTGTGCTCCCCACAGAGCTCTCCAGCACCTATGTGCTGATTCCCACTGGCTGCACAGAGCGGTTTCAGGGCTTCATTCCCCCAGTCCAGACAGACACAAACATTAACTTTGTGTTCACATAATACCTGCTCCACTCTGGTCTCTGATAGAGGAGCACAGAGTCTTCCCAGGAAGAGAACTGAAATATTCACTCTGAAGTGGAAAGGTCCTTGGACAGGAAAAACAGCAGAAAAAAAAAATCAAAACATGAAAAGACATACTATTTCATACGGTGTGGACAGTTTTTAAAGAATCCTCACAAATCTGAGAACCACTGAATAAACATATTAAGGGAACAGTCAAATTTCTAAGTTTTGATTTTTTTTTCTCGGGGGGACAAAGAGAGAGGTAAATCCTGTTTTCTCCATGAAATGTTAGTTCTATTACACAGATATAAACCTGCTGACCAAGATCTTTTTTTCCTATTGAAACAGAATTTCCCATAGAATAAAACCTGAATTTCAATAATGTTTTCAGGATATTTCTCATTGTTATGTAGGTGTTTCTACAGCAACAATGAAAAAAAAAAGCAACATCTAACTTCTGGTCTACATTATAAATAATAAGTCAAAATTATATACATTTAATTCCACACTGCTGTAATTGTTTAGGGCTTTTGAAAACAAAAAAAAAAAACTCAAAAAAAAAACCCAAACAAAAAAAATCACCTCAAAACAAAACCCAGTAACAAATGGCATTAGCTATCACTTTAGAAATAAAAAACTAAGTTTAAGAATTTGCTCCTCACACAATGAAAATGTCACAAGCTCCCATTGAAACCAGTCTATAGTAGATGTAAATTGAACTGCAGCCCAAGCTTAGGCAGAGAAGTAATGACCAGCATGAAATAGTAAATAATAACAAGAAATGCATGACAGAGGAAAATATCCATGTATCTGAACATAAAAATGGTTTGATTGTAAGCAAGAAATAAACCAACTTTATACAGCGTTCAAAGTGCCCAGTTAATGAAATTAACTCTCAGAGTCCATTCAAAAGTTAGGAGTTTAGCAGAATTAAATTTGCCAACCACACACACACACACACAGAGACACACAGAGTTCCTTAGCCCTATTCCATTTAGTTCCTTAGACAAGGTCATATGTAAGATGTCTAGATTGCTTGGACTCAGTCAACAATAACTACTTTATTCTTGCTACAATTCTTTAAAATTTATCCCTAATCTGGCATGTTCCTACATGAAGCCCTTTATGGCCACCTGTTGAAGTATTTTCCAAGGATGCATGTAATGCAACAGTTACCATGTTAAGATCCTAAATATCTGTAAAAAAGAGAAAGGCCCAGAATATGTGTATTAACTGGTGTGACATCAGGTCTGACTCATCCTGGAAAAGGAGATTCACAGGTGACAGGGGAGCATGGCAACAGGAAATCAGTAAGGGAGACAGCCAGGGCTACAGTTCGTTCATGGCACAGTTTATGTATTACAAGAAGTGAGGAACTAAGTATTGCTACTGCTGCTTCTAAAATGGACAAGCCTCCATCAAAACAGTCTGTGAATTATTCTTTATTTTTTCTGTATGTCATTGCTCATTCTCCTGTCTGGAAAAGGAACCAAATCAGGGTTCTCGGGCTGTATGCTTTTTTTGAAAATATTTTGTGTTTTATGACATTTATTTTATGACTCACCATGTTGAACATACAAAATGATTTTTCAGCTACAACTCTTCTCAATTGTAGCTGAATAAGCTGATTTACCTGCCTCTCAAATAAACTAAGCAAAATACTGTTTTCTGAACAGACCCTCAGAAAGACTGTAAATTCAGAATAAAATATGAATTTAAAATCAGAATTTAAAATCAGAATAAAATATGAATTTAAAATCAGAATTTAAAATCAGAATAAAATATAAGCCAGTCATACATTCTCATACTTGAAATTTATGCTCAACTAAGCAACTAACAGTGTTAAATTTCTTCCAAATAATTGGACATATTTAGCTGCTTCTTTTGTTTGAAAATAATTCACTGAAAGATTCAAAGCTTTGCAGATTTACTTGTCAATAAACATTAATCTGCAAATGGTTCATGGAAGCATCCTGCAACCAATGGGCGGCTCACAATCTGTTTATTGCTCCTATTGCCTGGTAGCTGTTATCACTGCAACTGCTTTCTCATACAATGACTCCTAAAGAGCTACAAAAGGCCACCAAACACTTTAATTCAGATACACATGCAAAGCCACATACCACTGCTTCCCACTAACAACACTCTTATGAACACAGATCCACTCAACAAATATTGTTGGAGACAAGAGAGTTGTTTTTGAAGCATTTGCCTGAGGCCAAAAATTTCAGAAGTGACTAATTATTTTGAGTATTACATTTTCAGTGCTTCCCAGACAGACATCTGCGTGGGATCTGTACACAGAGTGATGGAAATCCACAGTAACTCTAGATCACACCCTTTGAGAACATCTCCAGGTGGACAGCCAAGAATTAAGGTGTTCAATATCCTTAGGCAGTTTTGAAAATTCTAGTTCACTGAGGGAGTATTTTGGAGGGTTGTGTTGTGGGTTGTTTTTTTTTGTTTGTTTTGGGGTTGTGGGTTTTTTGTTTGTTTGTTTGTTTTGGGGGGGTGTTGTAGTTTGTGGGTTTGGTTGTTTTGTTTGTTGGGTTTTGGTGGTTTGTTGGTTTTGGTTTTTTTTTTTTTTTGGGGGGTGGGAGGTGTTGGCAGAGGGGAAGGCAGTTTTGTTTGGTTTTTTTCCTTAACAGAACTTGAGTGTTTTTTCCACAGGTGTCTTCTCTTGGCTTATAAGAATTCCATAACATAAGATTTTAGGATATCGTCTTTCAGTTGTAATTAAATTCAGATAATTTGGGGGTTTTTTCATTCGGGATAAAAAAATAATGGTAAAAAGAAAAAGGAAAAGAGGAGGAGAAAGGGAACTGTGCATATTAAATGACAGGGCAAACTTTTGAATTGCCTTAGATATAACATTTACATTTGTCAAGGTCGTGTGTCAAACACAAATGAAATGATGAACCTTTGCAACTCAGTGGTATCCCACATCAGGCAACATCAGCATCAATACAACAGCTTTGATGAACTGCACTCCTGTGCCCTGCTGCTCTAGCCCGGAAGTTTAAAAGATACCAATTAAGTTTTCTAAAAAGGCACAAGATAAAACAGAAGAAAGTGCAACTAAGAGCTACCAATATTCTTAATTGCAGAACAGATATTTAAACACACATTGCCAATCTTCGCGAACGAAGATTTGTGAAGGGCTCTCCCCACGTGGATGTGCCCTTCCAGCCTGCGCAGTGGGTTTTTTAGGTGAGGCACAGCGTGCGCAGAACTGGCCCCACTGTTTAAGTCCTAAGGTTCATTTGCCACGGCCGAGCAAGCTTGGACAGTGACAGTGAAGTCCTTGGGACTATCTACAGCACCCGATACTAACCGGGGCTGACCCTGCTTGTCATCCGAGATCTGACGGGATTGGATGGCAGGGAGGCATTGAACTGCCAGGGGATGGTCCCTACACTGAGACTCGAACTCGCAACCTTCGGATTTGGAGACCAGAGTGCTCTCCATTACACCACGGGACCGCCCCCAGAATAGATATTTAATAAAAAAAAAAAACAACCAACAAAAAACAAACAAAAAAAAAACCCAAAAAATCTCAAAAACCCCAAAGAACTACAAATGTGCAAGTGGAAGGTAAATGGCACTGAACAGGGACGTTAATGAAAAGGTTGAATAGGCTGCAGCATGAGACACTTCAAGAAAACAAGGTGGGAGTGGGGGGGAAAAATAGAGGTGAAGGAACTGTTATTTACTCTCCTATGATGGAATGCACACACACACACACAAAAAAAGCATTGAAGCTATTCTTTCAAAAGACACGAGACTGCATGAAGAAACTCTGCTCAACTTGGATGATTATTTATTTTATTCTAAACTATGTAGCTGCAGTGAAATCACAGGGTGCCTTCCAGAAAGACAACTTATAGTTAACTATATACTGCAAAGGAGGCTGTATATTATATTCCAATTTAGGATATGTTATATTGTATCATTAGAGAACAATTTTCAACTGGTGCACCACAAAATGTCTTAATGGGGTTTAAAACACATGCGTCTTTTCCTTTTCTCTTCTCCTGTCTCAGCACAGCATAAAATGGGTAATATTTCCATTCCATGTGCCTTTCTGGGAAGTGTGTGTTACTGAAAATGTAATGTATGACTACAGAGTTGTATATGTTACAGTCATATTTTGAAACCAGTCATTTCAGGAAATTATTAAAATTTTCAGTCATTTCACAAAATGGGTGCTTCATTCAGTGAAATAAGATAAAATTTCACACCTTTATGAAGTTTGAGAAAGTAGTAGGGAGGCACCATGTAAAATGCCTGATACCTTATTATTACTTGAATTAACTAAAAAAGATGACATGAGATTCTTTTTATCATTTATTTACTTCTAAAGCCATATGCACTTCTATATTTCTGAAATCTTCCAGGCCTGCCAGAACCAAACATCTTCATAACTAAGGTAACTGCAAGCTCAGTATTATCTCTGTTTTGCTATTCAGTGATTTCCTCCACCTGAAGACAATGTTTCACTGAGAGCCCTGCCCGCAAACCTGGTGCTGCCCAGGCTCCTTCCTGCTGGCCAGGACAGCTGACAAGGAGAGGGGACAGGCAGCACATGGGGCAGGACTTTGCAGGCAGTGGTTGGAAAGGTACCTTAAAAGTGAAGTGTGCCTGCTGGGTACATGGATGCACCAGAGTCATCAGAACAAGTGCTGAACACTGATTGCAGATTGTGCTGACACTGGAGATGGCAGATGGCCCCTGATAGTAAAGAGTTTCAGCTATGCCCACATCTGGGATTGGTACTGAAGCAAGATACATACAGTGTACAGTTTATTCCAGATTGATGGGTGCTGCTTTCAAGAACTGGAAAAAGTGAGACCCCGCAGTCCAGCTCCATGAATTACTGCCTGCCATCCATGCCAGGAGCATTTGTTTAAATACCTCTTTTGGGAGGTGCCTGCATTTGTGGATATCTTGCTTTCCCATGTGCTAGGCTATGGCGGTGTGGTTCTTGCCTCGTTGATGTTGTGTGGTGAAGGAATCTGCAACGATATGCTGCCTCTGCCTGGTTTAGGATTCTCAATCCATTAACCCAGGAGAAGTGTGTGCTCAATGTCTAAGCCCAACCATGTGCTCCCTTAAAGCCCCCAAGAAAGGACACACAGGAACCACAGGTCAGGGCAGGAACAAAGAGGTGGTTTATTCAAGGGAACAGGTTTATAAAGGACTTGGGGGCCAATAAGGGACAAGGGAAGTCTGGCTTCAAGCCAGCAGGAGTAAGGGGATTTACATTGAATGGGAGAGGGTATCAGATAACATGAGGCTACTATCTGTCTCCCAGCCCCTGGCCTAGCAGGGGGCTTCTGGGAAAAAGACAGTGACTAAGCAGTTTTACATTCAGTACATTCAAACTACACTAAAAACATCAGTTGTTAAAGCATTCTCAGTAGATGGCTGCTTTTCTTCTTCAGCCCATTTCTGGCATGACTTTCTCCAAGCCATGTATGGAGAATGCATTGCTACACTAGGATAAGCTGAGACCACACGTTCTACTATGACTTCAGCGGCAATATCAGTTCTTTTGTCACTCTGCAACACAACACAGGTACTGATTAGGAAAAAAATATTTTAAAACTTGAAGGCAGCTTCTGGTGTTGTCTCTGAGATAAGTGCTCAGAGAACATGTAAAATCTGAGAAGGTGGTCTTAGTACAACATTATACCCTTGAAACTGTCTTAAGATCAAGCTTGCAGGCCAATAAAGTCAGCTTGTCCTCGTGATGAGTATTCGTTGCTTATGGTCAGTTTTATAACAAGACCATTGGTCAAGGATTTTGGCACACAAAACAGAAAAATCTGAAGAGCTCAGCAGCCTGTCTTGTGATGTTTGCATATTTAGATGATAATTGCTTTATAACAAGAATATGTAGTAATGCTTTTTTGACAATATCATACTTGTCTTCAGTGTTTACACAGTATATGGGAGATGCTTCTTTAGTCCAGGGTTTTCTATCAGCTTCTTCTTGTCACCACACCATGGAATTTCACATCTATGAGCAGCAGAGGAAATATAAAAGAACTAAGTAGCAATTTCATAACCAAAGAAGAGATAAATGACGATGAGAGCAGAAAGAAAGGGGGGAGGGGAAAAGAAAAAAAAAGGTAGACTGTTCTTTAAAACTTACTCTACAAACAGGTAGTGTTCAAGTCTTGAGTTGAGTTTTGATCTCAGCAATAGCTGCACTATATCCTTCCCTTACTATCAAGCACTTTGAGCACTTCTCATAATTTTTTAAAGTTCTTTACTGAAGCTGCTTTCACAATCTGGCAGTCACTGCAGAACTAGCAAAGGATCCTTATCCAATAACATCCCTTTTCACAATATGCCTGTTACTGGGTGAAACAAACAGTCAAATAGTCTAGCAGAGTATGCAGCACGTCAGTCATTGCTTAGAATGCATGAAACTTTTAGTCATTTTATCAAATGAGTGACTGAAGGAGTCATTTTGCAAAATGACTGAAAATTTCAGTCATTTCCGAAAATGACTGGTTGCATGATACTACTAACATACCATGTGCTAAAGGGAAAGCTTAGGCTGAAAGTGGGCAGCAGATCGTGTTCTTCAAACCCCCTCTTGTGGCTGTGGGGAACAGCACCGTGAAATACCGCATTTTACTGTAATCTTTTGTTTAAAGACTGCAGTGTTTGTTGAGGAAGGAAGAACATATGCAGTGTAGTACATTATGATGCTTCATATTCTTCCTTGAAAATCTCTGACAAAGGAGTTTTTTGGTGGTTTTTTGCCTTAAATTCTTAAGCAATAGTACATGGGGTTTGAGATGGATGCCTCTGCAAAGATCCAGGACAAAGGAGTTGTCATAAAGGTTCCATAGGGGTGAATCCACTGGGAATTTTATGTCAGCTGTGACTATTTAGTTTTAATATAGCTGTGTAGGTCTTATATGAAAGTACAACTTTCATTCTGTTTTCTGAAAAGCATTTCAAAGCTGCATAGCCTTCAGGCAGAGCTGAAACAAAATAAACATGTCCAGAGAATACTTTCTTAGCAGCTAGTTAGCAATGAAAAGGCATTCAGAAATGCATATGAGCAGCTATTCAAATCCAAGCAACTTTGGGCAAAAGTTGTACATAAGCTAAACTCCTTGTTTTCCTAAGTAGAAACCAAATAATTGATCCTCTGGTCACATTTGATGGGACTGAAACAATGATCTGACCTTGTAATATACATTCCATTGTAAAGGGAGACCAGGGTAAGAAGACAAGTGATTGTGGTTTACTATAAAAATTCTTTCTTAATTCCAAAGTACTTTAAAAAGTAATGATGGAAATGATGGCAGAAATTTTGGTCAATACAATATGTTGGTGGTTCTGCCTTTCTGTGGAAGGAAATGGCTTTGGGAAATTGGATGTTGAGGACCTGTTTTCAGAAATGGTACCACCCCTCGAGTCCCTGTAAGTATAAGCCAGAAGGAGAGTTAAATGCATCAGATCAGGTCATTATTTGGTTTGGAGCTACTCTGAACAAGATCAGCAAAGGTATACTCTGTAGGACTTGATCACAAAAGTATTTGGATGCCATCCAGGTCTGTGATACCTCATTTTGCCAGCATTCCCCTATTCTCAAATCCCATGTACTTCCTCTTTCTTCCATTGTTGTTTCAGGAAATTATTTTAAATAAATTTTTCTTATACTATAAGTAAACACATTTTTTCAGCATAACTACAGCTAGTCATTTCTGTTTTCTTCTTTTTTCATTTATTTTAATTTTGTATTTACAATTATATTGAGAGTCATTGGACATATAGCTTCTAAAACAGTAGCCTGAGATAATCTGGTAGAAGTCTATTTTATTGTGCATTCTGGCACATTGAAAGACTACATGGATCAACTACAGGAGTACTTCATACCAAAATTTACAGGAAGTGAGATTGGTCTAATGCAAAACAAAATTATAGAACTGCATAATTCAATAAAGGCTTACATTAGTGCAAAACACCCTAAGTAGATAATAGTTTTAAAGTATAATATGGAAAAACATTATTTCATCTACAGAAAAGAAATAAAACAATTAGTTGTGCTCTCCTTGGGTCCCTCCCCCCCCCCATATAAGGTGCCCAAAATGCTGACCATTTTTAAGTTCATTATACTTCATTTGATGCATTAAGGGAACAGCTCAATGAATTTGTGCTACATAGGTCTGTAAAAACTAAACTGAAATGCCTTTTTACATAAGAAATTACAGAGACTTTTTAGGGAAACATTCAAATATTTCATTTTGGAACTGCAACTGTAAATCAGCTGGAACATACTGTTTTTCCCTAAGTAAACCTGTCATACCTGATAAAAAACACAGCATGAATTTTGGCTATACATTCTTTTGATGATAGATTCTTCAGCAGTGTGTTTTTGCTCATGTCTTTATACATTTAGAGGAATCAAGGGCTGGTTCCTGGCTCTGGCACAGTTTTTGCAAATGCATTAGGTCAAAGCGAGGACTTGTAACGGTGGTTCTGAATCTGCTTAAATGTGTCTGAGTTTGAAACTAGTGAAATTCCACTGTCCTCCACTTCAGAATGTCCTGATGTGCCTCAGCTCCCTAAATTTATCTTTCTGGAAGGGAAAATTTATTAGCTCTGTGAAGCACCCTTATGCTGTGACAACAGGGAACAGACAGAACGGCAAGGGCAAATCAGGTCTGGCCCAAAGCTCCTCAGCAGGACAGAACAAATTAAATTTTTCCCATTTTTCAACTCAAGCCATATTCACAGGTAGTAGCGACACAACTTCTCTCCATGTAACATCTTTCATAAATGTCCTACCCCATATACTGATGCAGGGAAAGACCAGGCAGCCTTCCTGAGAGACAGCAGCAGATGGACTGGTAGCCTGCTGCCTCCCCACACACTTGGGGAAGAGGAGCCTCTGTCTTGGTCACATCACAACCCCTTGCAGTCCCTGCTTTCCTCTATGGCTGCAGAAGGTTTGGGCCTCACAGAGGGCTACGTGGGTCCTTGAAACATTGACTTAAACCTTGCCTTGCCTTGCCTTTAGTGGTGTCACATGTTTCAGGGCTTTATAATGACCAGGCACAACCTTTCATGGAACCTTCTATAAGCCTGAATAAAACATCACACAGCATTAAGCTTTTCCATCTCAACAATTTTAATTAAGCCAACCAGTTCATACTACACATTTATCACTATTGAACCCAGTATTATTTGCTGAAGTGAATGCAGACATGCAGAGGAGTCAGGTACTAGTAATTGCTTCTAAAGCATACTATACATACACAGCTACTCTATTGATTTCTGATATTTAATATTCCACAGTGACCAGCACAGAGCTAGCTACACTAATGAAAATACTAGTATATTATTCTCAGTCCCTTAGCCAACATTTGAGACATTTATTTTTATTTACCTAACACTGAAGAAAAGCTCTATCCCTAATAACTTTATCCAAGTGATCAGCTAATTTCAAAGGCCACAATACTTTGCAGAGATATGGTGCAAAAAGCAATGTTTTTAAATGTTACTTGTCTACTTTATTCATGTGCTACTTTTAACATTTATTTTAAGTATTCAGCACTTGTGCTATGTATTTAGTGCTTTTGCACTATCAGTTTGCAGAGTTGGCAGTTTCATTGTCAGGCTGAGAAAGCTGTGGCTGTTCAGCCTAGAGAAGAGAAGGTTTCTTGAAGACCTCATAGTAACCTTACAGTATCTGAAGGGGACCTACAGGGAAGCCTGAGAGGGAATCTTTCAGGAACTGTAGTGACAAGACAAGCGGAAATGGCTTCAAACTGAAAGACAGTAAGTTTAGATTAGATGTTAGGAATAAATTATTTACTGTGAAGGTGGCAAGACAGTGGAACTGGTTGCCCAGAAAAGTTGTGGATGCCCCAAACCTGGCAGTGTTCAAGGCTTTGAGCAACCTGGTCTAGTTGAAGGTGTCCCTGCCTATGGCAGGTGGGGTGAAACTAGATGATCTTTAAGGTCCCTTCCAACCCAAACCATTCTATGATTCCATTGTGTGGTTGTGTTGTGCTGAGACACACTGCTGTGATCACCCTTCCTCACCAGAAGCATGACAAGTTGATAATTCTTTCCTTTTCTTTTGCTCGCTCCATGAATATGTTTCTACTAAGTTACATTATTTTTATTTCTTTAAGGTGTATAACCAGTGGACTTCTAAACCTCTTGATCTATCAGCTGTGTATTTCTGAAAATATGGAAGGGACCAGATCTCCCCTTTGCTCTTGTTTTCAAGCTTTGTCATTATGGGATTGGATTTAGGAAGATAGATTTTTAAAGAGCACTTAATTTGATTTGGTCTTACAGATACCAGCTTTTCCTGTGAATTCCACCATTGGCTTCCACATAAGCAGCTTCTCGAGAAGGTTGAGCACCTTGGAAACTCCTCCTTCAACTCAGTGGTATGTGTGACCAGAGGAAACCAAGTTGTGGGTTCAAGGCCAGTAACCACTGTTCCGTTGGCCAAAGATTCCAGCATTAGTAGTAATTAGATAATAGACAACCAAAACTGCAATATGGAACAGATTGTAGGAAGTAGAAAAACAGTTTTGGTATGTTTAAATACAATTGTGAATGTGTAAAACCATTCCAGGGTTATCCATTCGTTAGAAGATACAGTACCTGGTTTTCTTAACCGTTCCATAGCAAGAAAGAATGGCCAGCTGAGAGTTTTTTCATCAGAACAGATTTAGTAAGTTGCAAATTTCCAGTTTTAGGTCTTCTAAAAAGCATATCTAACTCACATTATTTGTCTATCACATCCACTTACCAAGTAAGATCATCTTGACATTTTTTCTATAGCAGCTTACAAAAGTATTCAGTCCAGTTATCATATCTATTTCTTCTCTTTTAAGTTTTGCTTCTGTCATTTCCATGGCTTTAAGATGTGACACTAAAGACCCACAGTTCCTCAGAAAATAATGCTTCAAGGTACAAAGAGATTCTTGAAGATCAGCTTTCTTTCAAGCTCTGATGTTACTCCCAGTTGCATCAGCCTTCTGTCCTGCCGCCTGAACCTTCAGTAATAGGAAACACTGTGAGACTTTGCAAACATTAGGAAACTAATCATCATGAACTGGATTTGTCTAAACATAAGAAAAATTCTGAAGAGCCATTTATTTGGCAAAAAGTAACCTTTCTCATCAGATAAGCTGAATAGTTAAAGATATCTTAAAGAGATCTCTTTTTCAAACCTTAGTATGTTTAAAACTCATATAAAAATTAATGAAAATTACTTTGTTCTTACTGTTGATAATTAAGGAATGCAATGTTTTTGAGTGTCAAAACAATCCAGTCTCAAGCAAAACGTGACTTCTGATGCAAAATGAAGACTGGAGACTTTAAAATATCCTCAGTCTTGCTTCCTGGCAAAAATCGTTGCCCACATGGAGGTCAATTGAAGAAATGTGAAAAAAGTGACAATTTGGCTTTCTACTTCAATTGAAAAAGTAAAAATTTGTTCTTTTGGATCATGCCAAAATGGTCAAGTGTTAGGGAAACTACTTAAAAACCTTTGAATTTTTTTTTTAAATTCTTACTGTATTTCTTTGTCAAGCAAATTCAACAAACTTATCAGCAACTTACAAATAGTTTCATCTGACCTGCACTTACATTTACAGCAAAGAAACCACTCGAGCAAAAGACATTCATCACCTCTGGGAACAACAAACACCTTTTTTTTCCATGTAGCTTTCCTGAACACTAGTAGGCCATTAACCATATTTGCTGCTTCCTGCATTCAACTACCAAACACAATGTATTTGTCAGACCATATTTTCTACATGAAACTATTCAACATACAGATTTTTTTTGTAATGCTTGTTCTATTCTAACAATTAGTTTTCTTTTAATTGGAACAAGGAGTGTGGTCCATGATCAAGCATGAGAAATGCTATTTCTACATGTTAAATGCAAAAAGCTTGAAGGACCCAAGATCTGTATCCAAATTTTAGCACTCAGTTCTGAAGTGCAGTTTCTTTCTGTATTTTTGATTTAAAAACAATACCCACATTGTATAATTGTACTCAATTTTTTTTCAGAGCTAATGTTTCCACAGCAGATGCACTCCAGAAATGACAAATACTTTAAAAAACAACAGGAAAGGTACTTTAATTAATTAATGCACTGTTTGAAGCAGTTTGGGATGCAGAATCTATGGGGGAAGTTTATGAATATTTTGTCTGAACAGTTCTTCTGTTTCCCAACAATTCTGTAAATATTTTAATAGTCTAGCAAAAATGATGCATCCCTGATGAAAAGTTAAGAGACAGGCAAAGGGGAAAAAACTGTTTTCAACCTTTGTACTATTTCCCCCCCAAAATCGGAGATGTAGCCCGGGGCCAGGCAACTTCAACCTTGTTAACTGAGCCATGAGCATCCTCTTAGGAATGACTAGAATTCATTGCAGGCTCACCAGAGCCCTGTAATGGATTCTGCATTAGGCTTCAAATGCAAGGGATGAACTGGGATGGGCCCGCAAAAGGCCTGGGCTGCAAAACAGGAAAGAACAAAAGCTCTGCATGCAAACTCCTTCCACTACCTTTAGAAACCATTTTCTTCTGATTTTCTCCTTTTTGCAAGATAACTACAACTTTTAGGATACATTGCTTTCCTAATTGTATTCAAATGTGAGAAATTATTTTGGGGAAGGGGAAGACATATGACAAGATTGAAAATACAGCTGTGAAATAGTGGTATTTTTACTTTTCACTTTGGTTTGGTGTGATTGTTTTTTGTAGGTTTATTGTGTTGTTGTTGCTGATGTTTTGGTTTGTTTTTTTTTTAAACCTTCCAATCCCATTTCCTTCCCTCCCCCCCTCCTGAAAAGGTTTCCATGTTTTAGTCCCTGCTTTGCTGAAATCCAGGAAGGAGAACTTTTGTGTATTTTGGGGGATATTTGAGTTTTCTGGAAGACATCAGAATATTCCCTATTAACCTATAGTGTGACAATGGCAAAAAGCCTTATGGTAGCTCTTCTGTTTTCATTTTCAATCTGCTCTTGCTGGAAAGGATAATCTGCTTAGTCTCTGCTAGGGAGGATGGGAGCCTGGTATTTTCTATATTACTTCTTGTCCTGCAGAATCTTGGTGTTTTCCCCCCTGAAATTTTGCAGGGTCCTGCTGAGAGGATTGCAGAACCCTTCTCTAAATCCCATTTTTCACCTGGTATGACACAGCACTAAATCATCCCACTTATGTAAATCTGATCTCTGCGATCATTCAAGGACTACCCTCCTCTCAGGCTGGCACTACCCTGAAGCACTTGCTTTTCCTTCTTGCCTTAAACAGTTGTGAGAAACTATAGACATCCAAGGAGGTCTTTTTTTTCTGAGGCAAGTTATTAAACATGAATGCTGTACATACAAGGCTTCTAAATCCCTCCTCATTTTTTTAAGCACACAGACACCCTTCCCCCATATTTAAAGGCATGTGAGAGGCTGCTGGTCAGCTCTCGCTCAAGGTTATTTGGAAGGTCTTCACTTTCCCTGGTGTCAGCAACCAGACATGAATCACAGCATTCAGTGAAGGAAAGGCTGCCTGTCGGATATAGCATTATAGAACACTCCTTTCAGACTCATCCAAAGCACCACCAACGTCTAATATTAAATCCCAGTGATAGGGAATAGTTGAAATTAATGTGGATGTCAAAATCAGTTGGATCTGTACAAAGGCAAACCCAGTGCACTTTGAGAAACACTGAAACAGTATTACCAGGGGAAATCAGTGTGTAAGCTGTCTGACCTCTTTTCTCCCCCCTCCATTCCTCCCTCACTCTCTTTCTCCTCCATCCCCAAAGGAAGTTAAAGATGTTTTTATAATGTGGATGATAGAGACGACTGATCTGCATAATGAAGCTGAAAACAGCCTGCTTGTGTTGAAGCTCCTCCTCTGCATGTTACATGCCAGCAGAGATTTGCTGCAAAACAGAAGGAGAGCTGCAATGCAGCATTTTCCTCTGGAACTTTGCAGCTGTATTACAGTTCCAAGCACACCACAAAAAGACTTTTGTTTACAGTATTTAAATTCAATGTAAATGGTAGCTGTTAAAAGGAGGCAGATGAATCACTACACATCCACTAACTCTTTAGTGCTTACCCACCCCAAGGCTGTTATGCTTAACTGAATTACTTCATGTTCTTCATAATTACAATTAATTTTCCTATTGTTTTATGTTACTGCCTGCCTCTAATAATTATTGGTCCTTAATACTTGGTTGTTAAAAGTCCTTAATACTCATCTAGAAATAAGATGCCTGGGTAAAAAAGCAAAGTCATAAAGGAGCTCAAAATACACAAAACCACTAAGTGGGAATGATAAGGGCAGCAACCTAAGAAGGCAGGGAAACATCAAGAAAAACTTCATATTGAAATTATCTTTTATTTTCCTCAAGCACAGCAGTGTTAGTTCCTAATAAAGTTCACAATTCTGCTCCCTAAGCTCTATAACATCATTAGAAGGTCAGTTGGGCTGGCAGTGTCCTACCTCCAGAAGTCAGAGCTGCAAACATTTGGTAGCTCCCATCCCAGGCAGTGAAGTAGCTGCCTTTTCTCCTTCAAGTCCATACTGCTTTAACATTATCTGAGCTTAGCAAGGCAGGATGTTATGAGGTCATTTCCAATATGCTATCTTGCACCACAAGACCCAAAACACTGTTCCAATCTACTCATGAATCTGAACTCCAAATAATCTGGAAAAAGTTAATGTTTTGTTTCACCTTCTCCACTCTAATACAGAAGTATTACTTTAATGCACCAACATTTCCTTTACAGGTTCAAAATATACTTCAGTTGCAAGTTAGAAGAATAACACTGCTCTTAGATTAGTTCCTCAAGGAAATAGTTACTAAGCCAGTCAGCATAATTATCAGACTCCAGTGAAGAAAAATCCTGGATGAAAAATATATCAGTGACAACAGTACCTCTCAGCTAATGGAAAACTCTAACAGAGCTCAGGGGGAAAACTATTCCAATACTCTTTTGCTTTTGACATGATATGAAGATAATTCATGTGGAAGAATTATATTTGCACAAAGTTAGTAATAAGAAATCTCAAATTGGATTTCTGCTCTGTTTTAAAAAAAAAAAAAAAAAAGAAAAACACAACACCCAACAACTTCCTACATGCTGGATTTAACTACTGAATTCAATAAAGCCAGGATTCAACTCTCATTGACTGCAATTCAGTAATTTCTCCCTGAGCCTGAAAAATACTTAGCTTCCCACATATGTACACATGAACAGAAGAGCAGAAACTACATAACCACGTCTCCTATAACATTGTATATCAATTGCACCTTACAGAACAACAGCTGCAAGTGTGCTTTGCAAGAAGCTTTCACTGTATGTTTGAAGCCATAGCACACAGCATTAAAGCAATTGCAAACAGCTATGACTGTCACAAATGACAGAAGCATTTCCTCCCTTCATCTTTCTCCTGTCATTTCACTAGAGAAGGCAGTTTTATGATGGGTCCTTATTTGGATGATCAGACTCTGATTTTCTCCGTCTTCTGCTGGGATTGAAGATTGATCAGTTGTTGATAAGCACTGTGGACGTTAAAACACATCACTCCAGAAAGAGGGATAGGTTTCTCTATTAGCTGTGTACATACAGCCCAAAATAGCAGACCCCTCTCCTCTACAGTACCTGCACCTTGCTGTACTGCAGATATCAAACAGCAATGAGTTATTTATTGCCCAATCAAGTCCTCTTACTCCTGAACATGACAAACTATTACTTTGCCTGAGCTGGCTTTTGATGGAACAAAATTAATCACTGTTTCCACAAAGACTGTACAGATGTCCAGAATATGGGACCTTCCTAGATATTTTATTCTTTTGCTGAGGAGAGTGCTAGACTAGATTGTCCCTAAATTACTGACTGCTGAGAGCATTTACCAGCACTAAAGGATCACTCTTTATGTTTGTATATACTGCCCTAAGCATCTGCACTCACTAACTGCTAAAGACAGAATATTAGGCTAGAAAGGCCTGTAGTCCAGCCTCTGTCTTGTGATTATAATCACAGTTTAAATTCACAGTATGAGTTTCATACCAGAATTTGCAGCTAATTTATGCTGGTCTGTGCTTGAAAGAGAAAGTACTGGAAGACCCCACTGTCCCTTCACAGATCCTTCCACCCTGTCCTAGTTCAGCAGGTGGGACCAGTTGTCACTGTGTGGGGGTGATCAAAGCTATGTATTCTACCCCCTCTATTCATTCCCAAGGTCAATGGCCCATTTGCAGCAGCTTCCCAGGGAGTCGTTAGCACCTCCATTCCCTGCCTGAGGGGGCGTAGGTGCTAATGGGCCATCAACAGTCCAAAAATAGCCCATGACTCACAGAGTTAATCACCCATTGTGTGAGTCCCCGCCCCGGGGGAGGGACTGGATGCTCCCTGAGGGTACAAAAAGGGATAGGTAAGAAGACCACAGGAACCTTTTCATTGGACCCAGAGGAGCAGCAGGACCTCAACAGGAGGAGACCACCACTCTGGACCAGCCATCACCTGCACCAACGGGTTTGTCACTTCCTTTTGCTTTGGACTTGGGGAAGCCACACGGGGCTCAGCACAAGGCTAACAAACCCCTTTGGGTTTGTACCCCAGGGCACTGGGTTACACAGCTGGGTTCTGGGAGTTGGAAGCAATTTCCCTTTTGTGTCAGTGTATTTACCATAGTATTATTATTAAATTGTAGCTCTGACTTACAATCTCTCTCGTGTTGAGCTCATTTCTCCTGCTGGTTTACCTCTAAACCAGCACAACCCTCTGCCCCACACTCACACCACCAGCATTGGGTAGGGCCTGATGACGAGGGCACATGTGAGCCCTAAAAACTTGCTTCAGCCCAACAAGCTACACTACAATTAGGGTCAGGAGAGATAATAAATTTCACATGTATGGAAAATTACTCTGGACTTGAGTGCAACCACTTGGATCTAGCTGAACTAATATAGCCACTGCTCAAATGCTGAACAATTTTGATCCTCACAAGACTGCTCCTTAATTGAAACTATTCAACAAATGTTTTCTGCAACTGTAATTCAGCCAACTTCTTGTTTGTAATCTTTGCCTGTGACTGCTGCATTCTGTACAGAAAGAATTCTCTTCTTCTGTACTCGTTTACACCTGAGCATCAGCCCTGAAAACAAGGGTATTTTGGTTATTAGAACATTCACAAGAAAATGTTACAGGGACAAACCCATACTTCCCAACTACTTGAAAAACATATCCTCGAAATCACCTGTGACCACTGATTTTACACAACCAAGTACCTAAACCCAACCTAGAACCTTGGCAACTACGGGGATATGCAGGGTATAGTGGCTGAGAAACATTACTACCTTGCGATGACCACTATACAGGTGATGAGCTATCATTAGTGGAAAATTAAAATTCCCACACAGAAAATCCTTACTTTCTACTGCTCTGGAACTCTTTAATATGTACTGTGTGACCCTGAGATTAGCTCAGTTGGTTAAAATTTGGTTGTAATAATGCCAAGGTCATGGGTTCAATCCCCTGTGTGAGCCATTGACTTAGGAGTTGGACTCGATGATCCTTGTGGGTTCCTTTCAACTTGAAGTAGTCTCTGTGTGATTCTGTGTGTCTCAATACGTGACTCAACACATGCATTAGTGAACTTTGACCTTGCTGGATACTACAGTCGTAAGTTGAAGTATCAGGCTTCTATTACAGAGGACCTTCATAGTAGCTCTACTGATAGAGTAGGATGCCAGGGGCAACAAATCATTGAAAGAAACTTTCTTTTTCACCTGTTTAACCTGCTTTGAGCCTGCAAAGTATGTAGCCTAGTGAAGAATGCCAGAAAAGCAAGGACATGTACAACCAAAGTGTTGGGCAGCTTGATTGGCGTGGTCACAAGATTAAAAAAAAAATTAAAAAAATTACTTCATACTCAAATGCTACTTTATCTTTATTCCTTTATTTTGTTGCAATTAAACTGCAAATTACTATTTAATTTCCCTAAATGGGACAGTATTTCACAGAAAATGGATGTTTTCCTGGATCTCTGAACTCTCTGAGATGTAAGTTATTCAAACAGTATTAAATTACCCTGCAGTAGTAATTACTCAGCCTCAGACCTAAGCTGTAAATGGCAATAAGGGAAGATTCCACAACCACCAACCCCACCACCCAATATTACTCCCTAGCTTTAATATCTGCATTGTTGATTGGATTTAGGTTTTAGCTGGCTTGTTACTACTCCTAATATGGGTGACTGGGATATGATCAAGAATAGGAAGGATGGGAAATATGAGGGGAGAACAGCATGTCCTGATCAAGAAAGAGGCAAATTAAAAATGTCTTTATTCTATTTGCAGAAAGTTCTGCTAATGAAACCATATAAAATCAAAACTTAATCAAGCCAATATAACTAATATATGCTCCAAAGTCCAGCTGTGTTATTTAAGGAAGTGGCTTTCTCTGATTAATTGGCCAACTACCCAGAAAAACACTGACATTGTCAGTAAAATTCTTTGACATGAGATAAGAGAAAAATGTTTTTCTGAAATGTAAATAAATAACTCAGGCAAATATTGCATAATAGAAAGAGAACGTCAATGGAACTGGATGCTATGACAGGGCAATGATACTCTTCTGACAACTTGAGTTTCTTTGTTTCCCTGTGAATTCCTAATGCTTAGTTCAACCAAAGAAGACACCACTGTAAAAGCCTTGTGACTGACTTGAAATTTTATGTTTCATTATATCTGTCTTAAGGCACAGATGTGCCAGACCTTTAATTCTTCACTTAGAAGGAATAAAGATATTCTTTACTCAGGGCTGCTCCATCGCTTAGCCAGAAACAGCCAGTTCTACAGTGCAATGCAGGCCAAATAATAATAAAAATTCATGCTTCTAACCCTTCAACAGTCACAAATTTCATGATGTAAAAATAACACACTTGAGATGCATTAAATGCTCATTAAATTTAATGAGAATGATGTGATTCTTACAAAAAGTACAGCATTGTCTAGTGAAGGAACTGTTTAGTCTCACAAGTGAACTGAGAGTGTTAAGCAGCCTGGTGGTAAGAGATAAAACACATGACAAAGCTGTATAGAAAAAAATCACGTGGCCACCTGGAAAAAGAAAATCACATTGCTGTCACCTCTATTTTATCACAGATTTTGTTACTGTTTCCACATATATTGTGAGCAGTTTTCACCCAGTAGTTTGTGATTTTTATTTTTTTCTGTGATTTGTTTTCTCTTTTCATGCAGCACAATCTCTCCTCTGTGTTTCATGACCTAATTTTACCTCTTCGCCCTTGATAGTCTGTATTCATTACCAGGCAAAATAATGGCAAGGTAACAAAAGTACTATGATACAGCTTTCATGGTTTGATGCAGATATTGTTAACTTTCCTTCTGCTCCAATTCTGAAGAGTATTTAAAGCCCACAGATCTAAAGTCTTGTAAAGAATGGCACAAGTAAACTAATTTTTCAAGGGAAAAATTGAAGATAAAAATAGGGGTTCCAAGACTATGGGAAGCATCTAGAAGGCATAATGGGGAGTTGAATTAATATTAGTAATGTTGACTACAACCATAGGTTATTAGAAATTGTCTGCAGAAATAATTTTAACTCATAGTTTGGCAAAAGTGAACATGTTTTAAACACTTAAGAACTCTATATAGGGATTCAGACAGCCTGTTCCTCCCTTACATCCCTGCTACAGTTTGGAGAACTACTGCACTAAAACAGCAGGGAAGAGAGTGGAGTTTGAGGTAAGGAGTAGGAGACGGGTTCTGTCCTTGTTGATATTAGTGAGGTGCTCTGGGTGTGCCAAGTCTCCCCTCTGCTGCATTTTCCACTCCTTATCTGGTCCCTCCAGCCTTGGCACTCAGCAAGGCAAGTACCCTCCCTGGCCACTAGTTCACAGATTGCTTAGTTCAAATGGTGCCATCTCAGACAAGACCTCAAGACCTCAAGGTCCTAATTAATATAAAAAGCACTAAATGGACAAGGACTTATTCCATTTGAATTCGTCAGTGCTTAACAGGACAAGGATTTACCACAAAGAATTTTCTCCTAATAAACCATTCCAGTATGAAAGAGTCTGGCCATTTACTGCAGTTCCTTAATGGCAGTGAAGCAAAATTAAAGCATAGTCAAGTCCTGTTAATTTGTGGTGCAGTGAAAGCATTAACAATTATTGCAAAATATGTAATAGAACAATAATTAATACAGAAAAAAACCCTAGAAATATAAAAGAAATACATTTTCAGTAGAAAGGAGGGAAATATTTTAAGCATTGCAGTGATATAGCCTGCATGTTTTACCTAAGGCAGGTCTGCAATAATTGCAAAATCTCAGGCCAGACTGCAGCCAGATTAATCCTCTCTCTCCTTAGAGTAACTGAAGTGTCACTAGAGATTTGTATCTAAGATGATGCCCTGGGACAGTCCTACCATACAGCTGGTGTCGTTACCTGATAGTCCAACACAAAAGGATTGTCAATAATCAGATACCTGAAAGAGCAGCAATAGCATTGCATTGATCAAGCACAAAGGAGCTTCAGTAATAACCATTCAAAACATTAGAAAGCCTGAGGAAAATGAGCAGAAAAAAACCCAAACTACAACAAAAAACAAGAGCAGCTAGTAAGGCTTATACAAAGTTAAATGGAAAATTACTAGGTTCAGCAGTTGTCTTACTAGGATATTACATTTTATATTAAATTTCAAAAGCTGTATTATCAGTCACATTCTGATATTAGTGCAAAAATTAGGAAAAACTTACAATGTAAATAAAATAACACTTTTTTGTTACAATCCATACGGCAAGAAAGACTGATACACACCACTTATTTTCAGTCTTCCTGACATTTCAGTTCCCACTCTCTAGTATTCAGTTATCTTAACCAAATGCAAAAAGTCAGCTACTTTAAAATGCTAAAGTAGAATATACCAGCTAAATTCTGTGTAGGAAAACAGGTCATAGAATGCAATCCCAGCCCACTAAATCTGCTGAATGCAGACACACTCCTTTCCCACTTTGAATCAATACCATGATTTTCAGGAGATATGCAATGTTCTGCTTCTAAATAAATGCCCTTGCATCAGTAATTTTGAGATCCTATTTTTTCAAGGAAGTCATGAATGATATAAAAGATACAACTTTGCAGGACCAGGGCTAAACTGTCTATATGGATATAAAACATTAAATGACATTATACACATAATGAAGACAGATGCATACAATGAAAAATCCTGAAAGAAAAGAAGAAAAATCAATTATTTTCTCTAAGCCCTGCAATTTTACTCTAGATATTCCTATCTTCCCAGAAGAATGCAAATGACAGTGCTTTTTTACCATGACAGCTTTCCTTAAAATACCGTTTTTGTTTCAAATTCTAAGGGTGAAGGAGAAAAAAGCTTGGTTTATGCTTCAGTTTGATTTTTTATATTTATTACTTTATAATTCATTTTTACATAATAAGTTTGTAGCAACAGTAGTGAAATCTAAATCTTCACAGGGTCACTGTTTTTTTTTTCATTTTTCAGAATTACATATGTGTTTAAAACCCATATTCTAAAATACATGTTAGTACCACACAGTACCAAAAAATGTTCCTTAAGGAGTCTGTATACTCCTGTGTGCAACATCATTAGTCACACAGGGAGATAAGTATCACCGTGGTTAAGTTACATTGCTTAGAAATTATGGCCACAGCTCTAGAATTGGGATTGACCAAAGTCAGAATGCAGAGCAGAAAAACATCAGAATGGCAGATAGAAAATGCTGCAGGGCAGGGAAGGGATAAATCCTGAGAGTTCTCCTGCAGCCTTGAGATATTCACTTGTGTGAGGTATGGATGCTCTGCCCACAGCTCTTGTCTGCAGGCCTTGCACCAGGTAGAGATGATGTGAATGTACATCCAGAAACCACTCCTGGATAAGTGACCAGCACCCAAGGCCCCAGGCTGATAAGTCAAGCTGCCTCTTGCTTGTTCATATGTGGACATACCATCATCTGTCAGTTCCATAATTTTGGCTTCCTTGACTGTACAGTGGCTTGCTGTCAATAAAAAGAATGGAGAAAAAAACCAAGCTAGGGCAGTTAATAGTACAGTTTAAGACATTTATTTGGAAAGAGTCTCCATTAAGCCATGGAGAAACTTGTATATGTGCCTATTTTAACCAGAAGGCTTCTGAATATTACCTTCACACTCAGCTATGATGATCCTGATTTTAGTAATCAAAAGATAATTAGGAAAGACTCACAACAATTCCACATATGCTTTTCCTTGAGTTACCTGAATTCCTGACTTCAGTATATAGTGACAAGGATGCTCTTGAAGAAGCAGGTTCTGATAATTCAACTGCATGAACACAGCACATGCAGTGGGTGCCATTATTCTTAAAAGGCTGTAAAGGATCCAACCACTTAGAGAAATTAAGTGACATAGCCCAACTCTTGCTCAAGCACTAAAGATAAGGACTACACAGTCTTGCATTTTGTATCTGTCCTGCATATAGAGTGGAGAAGGTCAGCAATGTTGGACGAGGTTCAGTAAAAAAATGAATATTTGCCTTTATGGTGCCAATAGAAAATAAAATACAGAAAACCCACCTCCAGTTCTAACATCTATTTAGGACCACAAATAAAATTAAAGACAACAAACATACTCTAAGTGTTTCTGTGGCATGCAGACTGTATTTCTGACTTCACCAAGCCTTTAATTTGCAGTAGCCACTGTTGATAAAATCGCCCATGCTGTGGTACTATGTAAATTCAGTCTTTCCCAATTATTTCTTAGTCATTGATTGAGAATGTGCACCTTCTACATGTGGCCCATAAGAGGTAAATTACCCCCAGTGAAAGAGGCAGTAAACAATTCAGAGATAGGACACAGGACCTGACCTATAGGGAGACCATGCACTGTCAGACCTCACAGTAACTTGCTTTCTGACCATGATTTGCAAACTGAACATCAGAGAGAAAGTACCTCTCTACAGCATCTCCTGGCCATCCTATTAAATGGAGAAAAGGCAATACCCATTCAGGATGTGTATGCCTCTTCCTATTCCTTGTCAGAGAAGTTAAGCACAAGACCTGCACCACAGTAGCAGATGAATGTGAAGGCAAGAAATGCACAATTTAAACACATATTAATACATCTTATTGGTGCTGAGAAACAAACAATAGTTTAATTTGCCTACAGAGGACAGTTCTAGTGACCATCTCTGCACTGCTGCAGCATGCTTGGCACTTTACAAAAGCAGAAACAAAAAAATCATTCTCATCCCATCTTCCCTTTCCAGTCTCTGGGGGAATCAAATGCAGATGAGGACAGGAGAGGGCAAATGCACAAATGAAATGCTTACTAAAAATTTCCAAAAGTGAAAGTAGACCACACGTAACATCACTAGCCCAAGCTTTTTTTTCTGCTGGGAAAAAAACCCTGACTACATAGATGTCATGGTTTCACCCCAGCCAGCCACCAAGCCCCATGCAGCTGGTTGTTCACTGCCTCACCTGCAGGACCAGGGAATTAATCAAAAGGGTAAAAGCCAGAAAACTTGTGACTTGAGATAAAGACAGTTTCATAGGGAAAGCAAAAGCCACACACACAAGCAAATTAAAACAAAGAATTAATATTCTGCTTCTCATGGGCAGGCAGGTGTTCAGCCATCTCCAGGAGAGCAGGGCCCCATTACATGTAACAGTGACTTGGGAAGACAAACATCATCACCCCAAATGTCCCTCCCTTCCTCCTTCTTCCCCCCACTTTACATACTGAGTATTATGTCATATAGTCTGGAATGGCCCTTTGGACAGTTGGGGTCACCTGTCCCAGCTGTGCCTCCTCCCAGCCTCCCATGCACTCCCAACATCCTTGCCGGCATGGCAGTATGAAAAGCAGAAAAGGCCTTGGATCTGTGTGAGCTCTGCTCAGCAGTAACAACATCTCCACACTGTCAGCACAAATGTGTTCAGCACAAATCCAAAACATAGCCCCGTAATAGCCACTGTGAAGACAATTAATTCCGCCCCAGCCAAAACCACCCCAACAGGAATGGATTGAAGGCACGATAATGACTTTTAGTATGATCATCCATAAAAATAACAATTGGTACAATCTTTCCCTATTCTGAGGTGGAAATACTTATATCTCACCCAGGTGAGATACCTATTCTTACAGGCATCTAAAACCCCAAATTAGGAGCCCTCTGTCACAAAAGCAGCAACATACAAGAGAAGGGAGAGCCTGGGCTGTGATATGACATACAGCATGCAGATTCACTTTAATTACCTTTCTGCAAATTAGTACCTCTGTATCTCAGAACTCCTCAACATAACCACTGTCACTGGACTCTAATTTAAGGTGTGTGGCTGCTGTTCTGCATGACATTTCTTCCAGATATAAAAAAGGCTGTAGNTTCTTATAGTACTTCCTGGGATTAGTGGTATTATTAATAAGAATAATAATGATAATCATCATACAAGATACATGTACCTTTATTTATTTCATCTCAATATTTTACTACAGTTTTCTCAAACCTGCCAATATAACATTCAAAGAGCCAGTTCAATTACTGAAGTATTTTCTATCAAATTAGAAGCAATGTACTTCTCGAATAAATCATCTATTATTTATAACTAAAAGGCAAAGAAATGTCTAACCCACAATGTCTTTACAAAATCTTATAGCTGAACAGTTAGGCTGTAAACAGAGCCCTGTTAACGGGCTCATTCTATAACAAAATACTTAAAGATAGCACAGCAACAACAATGGTAGATGCTAAACTGTTTTAATAAAACCACAAATTCAAACCATTAATGAGAAAATGTTAGGCATATAAGTGAAATTCCTCTACTTGTAAGTATCACCAAAATGTCTGGTGTGGGATTCAAGTGTAGTTCATCACCTCCCTACTCTGAATTCTTACTGTAGAGAGAAGGTCTGATATTTATTGACTCCTGCTATAATATACTACATATTTAACAGGTGACAATCAATACTTGCCTCACAGTGAGTGGAGAAGAAGTTCAGTCCTGTTTTATTGGAAAAAAAATAAAGCAGAAATCTATAAATCTTTTCAGTACCCAAGACCCAGTGTGAAAGGTTTTTGTCACTGCTATTAGCCTAAGTTTAGGCCCATTTTAATATATCCTGCTGAATAAAAACCCAAGGTTAACAGGGTTTATTGAAACTGTTAATTTTTATTTAGAAGAAGAAACTGAACCAATTCCTCGGAGTCTGATCAAGTAAGACAACTGTAAGGTGGTTCCTGGAAAATGCCTGTGCATAGCAGTACATTGTGGCAGGGAAGACCTGCCACTAAGACTCTCATTTGTCTCTAAACACTTCATTCTTTTAAATAGCAAATATGAAAACTTAGAAAGAAAATCCTGGAAGAGACCTCCAGACTTCATCTGGTTCATCCCTTAGCCTGATACTCCTGTACTGCTTCATACAGATGGCTTTCCAATCTCTTATTTGCTTCTTACAGGTTTTCAAGAAAGCTGCTTTCGAGGCTTGGCTATTCTTACTATTTTTCCTTGACTCCTAGTTGAAGCATCCCTTGTAGTAATTCAAAATCATTACTTTTTGCTTCACCCATACAAGAAAAGCTACTTGGAACACTGGCCCTCCTCAAATAGTTTTTTTAATCATTATTATCATTGTTGTTGTTATTGTTATAATTATTTATTTGAAGACACGAATCCAAAAAGTATTCTTTCGCAAGCATATTTTTTTTACCTCAGTATATGCATTTCTTAGAGAACATTTTCTCTGTTCTCCTTTAAACTCTATCTTGTCAGACAACACCTTTTCCAAATGCAGTGACTAAAACTAACAACAGACTGTTTATGTTGCAATACCATATCTAACAGAAAAGATTTATACATCCCAGCATATTTGTATTTTTTTGCAACAGCAGCTTGACTCATGCAATTTGCATCCACTATAACCTGTGGATCCTTTCCTACAGATGAGCTTGTTCTTCCCCTTGTATTTATGCAGCTAATTATACACACCTAAAAGCAGAGTTGGAGAATTGAATTGTATCTTACTTTTTCCCCTTAACTAATTTCAAATTCTAATTTTCTCCTCCAGGACATGTACAGGTTGTCCCACCTCGATGTCATCTACAGATTTAATAAACATACTTTTCATTCCAATAGCTATAAAACAAATTAAAACATTCAGCAAGATGAAATTCAAGACAGAAACAAAACAAGCACCCAAACTAATGGAAAAAAACAATTAGAGTAATTTTGTCCAGAATGTGAACCTGCAGCTTATTTTTAAATATAATGAAAGTCAACATCAGAAGTCTGAATCTTGAAAGTTAGAATATCTATGGTTTTCTCTTTTTCCAGAGTATCTGTCACTTTAATGAAAATATATTAGACTGATTTGATGCACTGTTTCCAGCAACTCCTCATGATGATTTCATTGCAGCTCATTAATTTCTAGGTACTTGCAAATAGCTATATTATCATTTTCTGTTTGTTTGTTTGCCTGTTTATTTTACTAGGAATTGAAATTACATTGGGTTCTAATTCACAAACTCCTTCTCCATGCCTCCTGAAAACAGAAATCTTATTTGTCCTTTTACAGACTTCTAAAACCTCAACTACTATTCATGAGATATCAAAGGTAACCTTTCACTCTTCAAAATTTGCTTCATCTTGCTTTTTAAGGAGCTTTGGATAAATGTTAAATGTTTTCAAGTTATATAAATCTGTCTTCCAAATAATCTCTAAGCTGTACTTTCTTTAGGTCTGTGAAATATTTATGGTTTATCATTCTTAACTGCATTAATAATCTGAGCACTCTCTTTTTTTCAGTCAGAACTAAACCAAGAAACTCCAGAAGTTCCGACTCCATCACATTTGATGGCTCTCCCTCCATTTTGAGCAGTGATAATTTTTTCCTTTACTGCCTTCTTACTAACAACATAACATAATTTCTTGTTATCCTTTACAGCCTATGTAATATGCATCTTTATTTACTGATCTTTGACTGTGTCCTTACAGGCAAATCATACTGGTTTATACTTATGTTTAGCAATTTGATTGTTTTTTGAATCCACACAAGTCCTTCTTCTGCTCAAGGTCATTTAAGTACTCAGGAGTTTGCTATACTTGGTTTCTACTCTCTACCCTCCCTTTACTTTCACTTGTAGCCTCAGAGTGACTTCTTTAAAGGTCTGCTGTCTCTCTTGAGTAACATTTCCTGAGACTTGTTTTCTATGAAATCTTATCAGTCAGCTTTCTGAGGTGACTATGTTCTCCTTGCCTTACTTCTCTAAGATGCTTCAGGTTGTTTGTACAGGAGTGCATCATAAATCACCAAGAAATATTGACTTATGATTTTGTAAGACTTTGTTATAATGTTTTGTCAGTGATAAATGTGGCACTTTTTTTTTAATATGTTTCCTAGTGGGTTTTTTGGAGGGGGGAGGGCTGTGGTTTTTTGGGGAGGGTTAGGTCTATTTTTTATGCTTTATAAGAACCAAAACCAAACCAAACCAAACCAAAACCAGAAATGGTTATGAGCAGGGAAACAGCAGGATAAAGGATCATTTTGGTGGGCAGAAACAAGTACCTTCACTCTCTTTGCCCATCTTCACAGACAGGATTTATTTTAGGTGGTTAAGGAACAGATATTGAGAGGCATAAAAGCAAGCTTTAAGCATATCAAGGAAAAGGTATCACATTAGCAGTCAGAGCTAGAAACGGGCCCATGCAATCAAATATACTTCCTTAGGTAACTCAGGAATACAGAGAGCTCCCAGGTAGTCTACAACAGTCCCTTTCACGGTGTCATCTATACAGCTACATGACAGAACAAGCAAGCACCTCCAATCAACTCAGGCTTTTGGTACAGGCACACCGAAATCTACCCCAGGAATTCTGCGGCATTTCAAGGTCAGTCTCCGTGGCAAGGGCAAGAGATTTCCGCAGCAATGTTCGTCAATCCTGCGGCTGTAATAACGCGGTGCCATCTGCAGCCCCACACCCCCCGAATCCCCTGTCAGCTGCTGCCGAGTTGGAGCAGCCAGGGCTTTTAGTAATTCCGCGGTCACACATGCACTGCCCAATTTATTTAACTCTTTCTCGCCATTTTGCTATCGAGACAGTGAAAAAATGACCCAAATGCACAGAGATCAAGAGGAAATGTAAAGAGAGCTGAGCAGCAGAGGTGAATTCTCATGAGCCCAGACACGGCTGAGCACTGGCAGGATGGATTGGGGAGCGGGAGGGGAGTTGTGCCATATGCTCACGGCACAGAGCGAGTACCTATTGACGTGGGAGAGGCTGCTGGGTCCCAGGGCCTGCTGGAGGCAACAGCTGACACCAGTTTGTGAGTCCCTACCCGGACAAGCCCATGCTGCCAGGTTCAGGCTCCAGTGGCATATCACAACTGAGAGAAAAGAATACCAGCACATTCAGGTTGTTGACTCTCTTCCCAATTTCTGGCATTTCTCTTAACAAACAAACAAACAAACAAACAAAAACCAAACAAAACCCAACCAAACAAAAAAGGCATTGTGTTCTGCTGACATCTCCTGGCTTGCGTTTCTAAGCCCTCAAGCAGGCACAGGCTATCTGTTTATTTCTGGCACATGTGCCATCCCAAAGCCTGGAGCTGGGATGTTTGCCCACTTCTCTGCAGACCCTGAAGAGTGCAAGAAGCAGCATGTAGGTTTTGCATAACCTTAACCCAGACCACATCTACTCCAGGTTCACAAAGGTGACAGCTATCCCACAGCTTGCCACAAGCTGGTGATGTGAAAATTAGAGGTGGGGGTACAAGCTAGTATTCAAAGCCACAACCAAGCTCAAGTTTCCTTAAAGTTTGGGTGAGTGCAGAGAGGGTTGTGGGTGAGGGGTGGGAATTTTGTCACAATTATGAGACAAAGAAATGTTTCACATCTGGATTGAGCCAGCAAAAGGCCCAAATTTTCCCATCCTCAGGACGTCATCCAAAGGCAGGAAGTCCGTCCAGCTGGCTGGGAACAGTTCACGGCATCATTCATCCTTGACTGCAGTTTCAGTGCTTCTGCACTTGCATCAGCCTGGCAACATTTGAAAACCTCGGAACTGACAACACAAGCATGGAAGTGCAGAAGAGTAACTGAGGGAGTGTAGAAAGCCTTGTTGCTTCACAGTAAGTACTTCTGTCTTCAAAGCATTGTCTTAGGCTTGGCTGGGGATTTTAATGTGGGCACTGCATGGCCAGTTCATTCCATCTTGGCCACTAAATACACAACGTTAACAGCATTATTTCACTGTTCAGCCCAAGCATCCTTGTCTTAAAACCACTTGCTTTGTCACTGCTATACAGAAAGAAAACAAGGAAAAGTTTCTTTTAGTAAGTTGTCTTAAATACCACAAATTGAATGCCATTCAGGACAAAACTTCCAAAAAATTCAGCTCTGATAAGACCTTGGTTAAATGGACACATTTTCATATACCTTAGATTTTCTTCAGTTCTTGACTATTCTTTTCTTTTCAACTTGATGACAGTTCCTGAAATAGCATTTACTGGTAGTAAATTCTCCTAAATTATCATACCAGCTATCGCAACTGATCAATTTAATTTTGACTGATATGTTAAAGTGATTATAGAAGGACTAGGCTCCTGAAAGTAATTGAATTTCAATAGAACTGTGGCACTTAATTCCTTTCAATTTGTAGAAGATTCCAGACTTTAAGACTAATTATTGAAGCTGCTTAAAAAAAATTGCTACAAAAAATTTCTAAACTACCTCCCTTTTTACTTCAGAAAGTGCTCCCAAATTTACATCATTTTTTGCCACCAAAAAAAAAAAAAGAGATGACATTCCAAAAAGAAAATCATGAGAAACCAGGGAAAGGTTTTATTGAATATGATTCATGAAACATTTGTTTAGCAGAACACATATAGGCCATCAATTTTCACATTTTTGATTAAAAATTCTCACCCATTAATGAAAAATTAACAGATACCTGATCTAAATGACTTTAAAAGAAGGATTAAATATTTAATAATTATCATAACATACTGTTCCAGGATTGTAGAGGTTTCAGAGCTTTCTTTTTCTATCACATGAGCTAATGCAGATTAACATGGGGTTTTTGGCACTTAAGAAAATTGGAAATAATTAATCTGTAATGGCATTGATGGAAAAAGTGTTCAAAATGTCAATAAAAGTGCTGCTTTAACAGTACTTCAAATAGTCTACTTACGCAACTTAAGAGACACATTATCTGCCAGACTACACACTTCTCTATTAAAATCTATGAAAATCTGCAGGTGTTTAATTACCTGCTCTCCTATTGTACCTTGGCTGCAGCAGGAGTAGTTTGAACACTATGTGAAAATTAGTGTACCATTTAACATAACAGTTATGCAGATTAAAACTTTCCCTTGTTTCTGTTTTGTATGAAGAGTCTCACACAGATAAACCATAAGTTGCTTTTCACGAGAGTTGTTTGAATGTTTTCATTGATTTCAAAACATTTCTGACTTACAGAAAGAGTTAAGTATCATTATTGCAATAATCAACATAAGACTATAAAATACCTGGGGAGATACTATGAGGAAAATTACATCTCATGAGAACAGTTTAAATCCATGCTCCTTTTTCCCAAAAGAAGGAGGCTGTTCATTAAATTCTTATTTCAGACCATCATCTGAGTTTTCATAGAATCAAGGCACAGTTGAAGTTAGAAGGGACTTCTGGAGGGCATCTAGTCCAAGCCCTGTGCTTGAGCAGGGCCAGCTAGACCCCATTGTTCAGGACTATGTCCAGGCAACTTTTGAATATCTCCATAGATGGGGAATCTACAACCCTTCTGGGCAACCTATTTCAGGGCTTCATCACCCTCAGAGTGAAAAAGTGCTTCCTGATGTTCAGAGCAAACCTCCTGTGTTTCAGTTCATGCCCATTTCCTGGCCCTGGGCACCACTGAAAAGAGCCTGGCTCTATCCTCTTTGCACCCCTTCAGGTGAGACCCCCCTGAGCCTTGTCTTCTCCAGGCTGAACAGACATCACTCTCTCAGCTTTTCCTCATATAAGAGATGCTCCAGTCTTAATCATGCTTGTGATTCTTTTCAAACTCTCTCTGGTATGCCCATATATCTCTTGTACTGAGGGATCCCAGCTGTGGACCTGGCCTTCCACATGCAGCCTCACCAGTGCTGAGCAGAGTGGCAGGATCATCTCCCTTTACATGCTGGCATTCCTTTGCCTAATGTCCGTCAGGGTATCATTTGCTTTCTTTGCAGCAAGGGTGCATTGCTGACTTATGTTTAACCTGGTGCCCATCAGAACCATGCCATGCTGCTTTCCAGCGGGGTGGCCCCCAGCATGTACCAATGAATGTGACTATTCTTCCCCACATGCAGGACTTTGTATTTCTTCCTGTTGAACTTTACAAGATTCCTGTTGGCACATTTCTCCAGCCTGTTCAGGTCCCTCTGAATAACAGCATGACCATGTGGCCTATCAGGCAGTGTGATGTCATCAGCAAATTTGCTGAGGGTGCACTCTGCTCAATTATCCTAACAATAATGAAGATATTAAGTAGGACTGTAGCCAGTATTGATCCCTGGGGATCACCACTAGTCACTGGTGTCTAGCTAGACACTGCACCGCAGATCACCACCCTTTAGGCCCAGAAAGTCAACCAGTTTCCAGTCCACCTCACTGCCTGCTCATCCAGCCATACATCAACAGCTTCTCCACAGGAGATGGTGTCAAAGGCTTCACTAAAGTCCAGGTAGACAATATGCACTGCCCTCCCTACAGCTACACACTAGTCACTTTATCACAAAAGTTTATCAAATTGACCAAGTTGGAAGTCAGCCTTGCTGACTACTCCTAACAATTTTATGGTACTTAAGGTGTCTGGAAATGGTTTCCAGGATTAGCTGCTCCATCACCTTACCAAGGATCAAGGTTTGGTTATGTCTGTAGTTCCTTGGGTCTTCTTTCTTGACCATCTTCAAGGACTTCTAAGTCTTTTCTGTTAGAGTGTCATTAATGTCAGAAGGACTTAGACAACTCAGTTCAATGGTTTGGGCCAAGAACATTGAGTATACTGGGTCTGAACAAAATGCAGAGAAAGTCAAGAGATCTGGAATTTCTTCTGGCATTTGTTCAAGATCCAACTGACTTTTTTTGGCAGGCTTCTTATTTTCCAGTTTCATGCCTCATCTTTTCAAGGCAGACCCTGAAAAGGCAGCCAGTATTTAGCTGTCTAGTTCATGAATCCTGAATGAAATATCTTTACACATATACACAAGAACCCAGAGGGACATTCCACTACATCTTCATTAACTCTACCCATTGCATAGTCTTTGGTACCATGCTTCACCCAAGATCAACAGTCCAGGATCCACTTCTAGGGGCAGGCATCTGATATTTTTTTCTTACAGAGGAAGCATCTTCTGTATTTCTAAAACACTAGTGTGAGAAAGCAGGAAAGAAGAAAAACCATATTTTGTAGAACAAGTTAGTGGTTAAATTGTGAGTTCCCAGCTCAGTGATGCTTAGTTGCATTCATTCCTCAGGTTTATGTGTTAAATTCAGAGCATCACTCTCCAAGCCAGCAGGGGTTGAGGCATTCTCCATCCTTGCAATAGAAGCTATCCTACACTGCAAATGAAGGCTTAATTAGCAATGGGACAAAGGAAAGAGGGAGCACGTATAACAATGTGAAATAGTCTCCAGGACACACCTGGACCTCTCCCAAAGGTACTAGTTTTACATTTCACTCACTTGTCACTTTGAAACATTTTTATCTAATCAAATGCTGCCCCTTTTGTAAGATTAGCACAAGCTATCTACTTTCATCTCAAGGGAGCTGGATGGGATCTCTGTCTAAAGCCCACTTCTGTCAGTCCCAGCTCCTTAACACAATAGCAAAGAACCATGTTATGTTTCATTTGCCATGATGTTACTGGTCCCACAGGATCTTGCAACCCTTGTCCTAAAGGTCATATTCTTCCTGAACCCTCCAAGACAGAGGTTGTCACACCACTCTGTGTTGCAGACAGACAGGCAATCTGTATCTTTTACAATCCTTTGTGAAAACAGCTCAGTACTTTCAAAGGTATCCTAGAACATATTTTACATTATTGTTGCCTTTTCAGATAAAAGGGCACAATTAGACCTTTCACTTGGCAGATGTTCCTGATGTGGAAATTACCTCCCACCTCTCAAGATACCTATGACCACCAAAGGTAGATCATGCTCAAATCTGTTGCAAAATGTGAGATGGATGAGACCAACTGCACTGTTATGCTTGTAGGCTTTCTGATCAAGGTACTTTTTTCCCTGTGCCGAGAGCACATGTCTCATCAACACCATTACAGTTAGTGATGATAATTTTAGTTTTATGTAAGTTATTCATAGCTTTCCATATTTCTACTTATAAACTGTAAAAGTCCTACTTTCCTTGTCTAAAGGAAAATTTAGGCTTGTTCTATCTATACTCCAGACTAACCAAAGGGAAAATACTTGGAAGCTGTGTAGTCATGTTAGCAGGGGATTGCACCCACACTGATAAACTCTGCAAACAAACTCCAAAAGACAACTCAGATATTCCCCAATTTAAGTTACTACCACATTTTTATTAAGCTTCCTGACCTGGAAGTAACATGATCTTTGCTGTCTGAGGCTGAATGAAAAGTGCTAGTCCCAGGCTTCTCCACAATATGTCCAACAGCAGGTGAATGCTGCATAAGGCAATAGTTAAAATCTCACAAAGGGAATTTCCTCCCTCTTTATTCCTGCTGGTTTTTACCACCAACCCTGGCCAGCTGAAAAGACATCATTTCATAGGAGGTTACCAGATTTTGCTGAAGCAAATTGGCTTATGTAATTTTGATATTTTCACAAAGCTAAAAATACCAAAATAGCACATAGAAGGGAAGTGATGAGGGAATCATATTGAGAGTTTTAAATATATAGAATAGAACTAAGGGAGCAATACTTGTATTTAGTAGCTGGAGGAACCTTTCAGAGCATGAGAAAGAAAGAGAGAGACAAAGACTTAAATTCAATTCTTCTTTTTCCTATTATGCAGGACTGCAGCATCAACAACCAGCAATTGAGAGAAGAGATACATCATTAAACTTATTTATAGCATTAACTACTTTGCATTCATCCACACAAGTAAAACTGTAAAAAGAAGAAAAAATTATAAAGGGAGTGTGTGGTTCTTTCATTAGCTTGTCTGTAATGTTGGATTGGTCCATAAATTAATGTGTAAAAGAGGACAGAAAAAAAAATAATTCAAAGCTTTGCCATTGTAATTATAGCTCTTTAAATATCAAAAGACACAAAGAAAGATTCCTTTTGAAAAGAGCACCGATTCTGTTGGCAAGCCACTATTAAATACTTGCATAAATCTACAGTCTGTATCCTGTAAGTTGAGGTGACATTGCTATCATGGCTTACAGGTCTCCTCACGTGACCACTGGTGCATTTCAGTATATTTCAGCATATATTATCAGGATACCTTGAGATGAGACACCTTCCCTCTGTGAAGAGTGAAGGGCTAGGAAGCAGCAACTGAGAAATCTAGCAAGACAAAGGGTCTTGATTAAAGGTCACCTAACTGACTTGGGGTGTTCCAAATACAGTCTCTGAAAGTTTCTTTGGTACAACTCAGGCATTTAAGTGCAGTTTCATAATGAATTTACCAGTGGGTCCTCCATAGCATAGCCCATGTGCAAGTACCATGTCACAGCAGCAAACATGTAGTTGCATTCCTCTGTCTTCAAGCCACCAAAACTAAGTCAAAGTATAGTAGTAAAGCATCCGCTAATATGCAGAGCAGAGTGGGTTGCTAGGCACTGCAATTTCTAAATTAAATACCATAGAGCTCAGTTCTCACCCACTATTTGCTCCCTCAGAGGCAGCCTTTCCTCACAGTCTCCCAGTGAGTCTCTGTCTTTTGAAGGGTGCCACAGAGAACAGATCTCATTCTTGACACCTGCCAGGATAAATCAATGTCCTTTGGTCCTATATATTTCACAGATTGCAAGCATACTCAGGACAAGTCCCATAAAAGAGCAGTTGCTCCAGTTATTTTCTGAAAAGTCCAAATCTCACACTGCATGGGATCTCATAGACTAAAATAATCATACACTGCTCCTGAAATAAATCAGGGCCAGGCTTTTTATGAAGTTGAACCATTGCTCCCACAAGACAGCTGTCTAGATAGACTTGAGAGATGGGCTGATTGCAATGGGATGAAGTTCAATAAGGCCAAGTGCTGGGTCCTGCACTTTGGCCACAACAACCCCATGCAGTGCTACAGGCTGGGCACAGAGTGGCTGGAGAGCAGTCAGGCAGAAAGGGACCTGGGGGTACTAATTGACAAGAAGCTCAACATGAGCCAACAGTGTGCCCAGGTGGCCAAGAAGGCCAATGGGATCCTGTCCTGTATCAAAAATAGCGTGGCCAGCAGGACCAGGGCAGTGATCCTTCCCCTGTACATTGGTGAGGCCACACTTTGAGTATTGTGTTCAGTTCTGGGACCCTCAGTTCAGGAAAGATATTGAGGTGCTGGAGTGGGTCCAGAGAAGAGCAACAAGGCTGGTGAAGGGACTGGAGCACAAGTCCTATGGGGAGAGGCTGAGGGAGCTGGGGTTGTTTAGGCTGGAGAAGAGGAGGCTCAGAGGTGACCTCAGCACTGTCTAGAACTACCTGAAGGGAAGTTCTAGCCAGGTGGGGGTTGGTCTCTTCTCCCAGGCGCTCAGCAATAGGACAAGGGGGCACGGGCTCAAGCTCCGCCAGGGGAAATTTAAGTTGGAGATCAGAAAAAAATTCTTTCCAGAGAGAGTCATCAGGCATTGGAATGGGCTGCCCAGAGAGGTGGTGGATTCACCATCCCTGGAGATTTTTAAACGCAGATTGGATGTGGCACTGGGTGCCATGGTCTAGTGAATGGACTGGAGTTGGACCAAGGGTTGGACTTGATGATCTCGGAGGTCTTTTCCAACCCAACTGATTCTATGATTCTAAGAGTTTTTCAAGGGGTTGGCTGTTTCCTCAGTTTGCAGCCTCACAGCTCTCAGGCTGCCCAGAAGCTGCCCTGTTGATGCTCAGTAGTCACAGATAGCTCTCACATGGAGCCCAGCAGTGTTAAGCTTTGGTAACAGGACAGCCTGTCTTCTGATTTGACACTTTCAAACAAAATCCAAGACACAGCTCATCAAATATACAATGGAATGAGAGAGTGCTTTGGTGAAACACAGGAACTTCCCCAGCTGCTAGAAACACTAGCCAGTGTCCAGAAAAGAGTACTTGCAGGACAATTTATGAAGCCAGTGAACCTGGGTGCTCTCCCCTTCTAGATCCTCAAGCACATACTCAGAGACATCATCCTTTCTCACTTCCAGATATTAATGTTACTTTAAAGGTAATCCAGCAGAAGAGAAGTAGTGTGACTCAGTTGGTCCCTCAATGGCAATGAGGGATCTACAGGAGAGAAAACATGAATGGACCATCTCAAACTCCATAACTAGGCCATGGCAGAAACATAGATCCCAGAACTAGTGTGGGGCACACTAGAGAGAGCTTCTTCCCCTAGCTCATACTAGGATATTGTGGGTGAAACAGCTAATTTCTAAGTGCAATAAGTTTACAAATCCAGCCACACAGTTTGGGCAGTATCTTTGTCAATGGCTCATATCTGAAACAAACTGGATTTAAGATTCAGTGGGAAGAAAAGCAGTTGCTATCACAGATGCCCTAACCATTAAAAATACCCAGTATACTTTTTCCACTGATGTGCCTCCTAGCAATGAAGAAAAAGTTCAAGAGCAGACCCTTGAGGTACAATGTACTAGCATTCTTTTAAGATTGACTTGACACCATTTAATACAACTTATACACATTTTGCTTCATGAGCTAACAAGCCAATTAATTATGAAAGGCAACAGGTTTTGGCCTAAAGCCAAGTTACAGTGGTGTGATTAGTCTTTGCTTTGTAGCAAAATCAAGAGTCCTGCCTGGATTACATTCTCTGAACTCTTCAGTTCAAAGATAGAGTGCTGTAGAACTCCAAGTAGGTGCTGGCACTTACACACATATCCTAATAGCAGTTCACAATGATAGCAATAATCATTCATATTTGCAAAGGATTTTTCACCTTTAAGTATTCAGAATCTCTTTGTAAAATATATGACCTCAAACAAACGCCTTTCTGTGCATCTACCCACCTGAAGATGAGGAGACATCTATGCTAATACATAAAGTATAGTCTGGAGGATGCCTATCCCCCAGCAACAGCCCTACCCCTGCTCTCAGTACTGCCCCATCTCTGACTGCCTATACCTTAGATTTTTTTGTAGATTATACCTACTGACTGACTACTCACAAATTTAATTTCAAGGAACAGTATTTTAAGAAAACAGATGAAGGAAGTATATATGACAAATATTTTATTTCAGTGAAGATTCTTCAAATTAGAATAATATTTAAAGCAGATCTGCTGGGCACACAATATACATTTTAAAACTATACGCATGCAGAAAAAAAATCAATAATCTACAGCAGAGAGACAATTTAAAACAAGATGGCAATCCCCTAAAGAATTTGCCCAATTAGGCTGCACCTCTACCACAACACTTTAAGGTCTTCCTCCTGAAATAGCTTCACTTTCCACCCCATTTCATCACACAGCACTGCTTGCCACCCCCTGGAGTCACTTGCTGAATTGCTGAGCAGGCAGGAGAAGCTGCCATGAGCCTCCCAACCCATGCAATTTGCCCAGTGATATGAGAGAGCTAGCTAAAGCAAGCCAAGCAAATTGCTTTATTCATATATTGCAAAGGCTCAGTCTGAATATCATTCAATATTCTTTATTATAAAGCATCATACTTTAAGCTAGGAGGATCAATGGCTCAACTCATCAGACTTCTGTATAATGTGAAACAATGAGAGTTCACCCTGTGACTTCTGTGTTGCTGTTGCTGCTTCTGATAAAAGATTATACAAACATATTAAGGAAACCAATAGAAAACACCTGAGATGTCTGTCTATGTTAAAGTTTTATTACTTCTGGGATCTCAAAAGGCTTAGGAAACATCACTGAACACGGTTTCATACATACTCCTGAAAGGGTAACATAATAAAACTAGGTCAAACAACACTGAATATTAAATTTAATGTAAAACATGTAAGAGAAAGAAATACAGAAGGTGTTGGAAGAATTATTAAATGAGAAGGAATTGTACGTGTGGTTGTAGGGAGTTTGGTTGGGCTTTCCTGGGATAGTTTGCTAGGTTTTTTTAACTGGCATACAAAATAATTTTACATCCAAACAAAGATGCAATTAATTTTCTTCATTTTTTTACTGACTAAATTTGGAACAGCTGAGAGGTTGGTTATTTCTGTCTTCAAAAATGGACTTATAATGTTGCCATCTGTTGGCATATGGCAGATATAGCACCCGACAATTCCAGACAGAGTGACAAAGATGCAGAAAATTAAAGGGACAGATGTGAGAAATTCATGCTCTCATTTGTTTCCAGTGTTCACATCTGTTCTCTTCAAAGATTTTTCATTCATATAAATCTATCCTTAGAAGGCAGTACCTTGAAATGTTATGGCATTTCTGATAATCATAAAAATCATATTCTAGTGGTGTTTACTACATTCCAAAACATCACTGGATTCATAAAAATCTGGTTTCCATCAAGAGGACACAAAGTACATTGCAACATTACTTGTCTGCTTAACTTCCCTCTCCACAAATCACGAGCAAAAGGGTAGGTGACTGGTGCAACTGTGACTGCATTGCAAGAACAATTTCAACAGGTATCTGCAGATACTGTATGTTTGCACAACACCTAGAAAGTAAATTGACATCTCCTTCTAATGGTCACTTGTCCTGTCCCTATGGGAATCACAGAGAGCATGATCCATGTCCTGATGATGTAAGGGCATTTCTTGTCACTGAAATTGTTGCCTATCATTGCAAGCACACATCTGTCTTCATCTGCAGCATCACTCATTTCTTTGTGCAGCACTTCTGACAGGTTGGCTGCTAATGCTTCCATCAGCTATCAAGATTTTTCCCTCTCCCTGCTTCTCATCCCAACCCCTTTACTCAAATAGCACCAGGCCCCTCTGGCCCCTTCACTGACTCAGATTGTGTAAAACCTCAGGAGATGAAATAACCACACAACTAGTCACATAGTTTGTGACTTGTCATTCTACGACCTTAAGTTTCTACACCTGTTACCAATTTTCCTTTGAATTTGAGCTTTGCTTACCATTCTCAGGTAACAAGGATGAGAAAGTACATTACCTACCCCCTTTCATTATGTTCAAATCCTTATTTCACCTTAGATACTGTGAACCCTTTTTCAGCTCAGGTAAAATATATCTCCTTGTCTGTAATACACTACATAAAATCACTCTTAAAATGGCAATGCCATCAAAAATTAAAAGGTATAGTACAAAGTAAACAATATTGGAGCTACATAAGCATGCTTATTATTCACATGAACAATTTTTGGTATTTACAGAAAGCATTGACTGATACAGTTCGCTGGCCCCTTGAACACTATGTTAAATCATTAAAGTGTGAGCAGTCTTTATTTGTATTGCAATAATATTCTGTATCTCCATCCCAGCACCCCAGTGTGCTCAATGTTGCCAAACAACCACCAAATCATGATGTACATTTAAGAATTAATTTTTTCTTTTAAGAACTAATTTAATCTTTGACAACTCATGATTTTTCTACGTATTTTCAATTATTTTGAAGCATAAAATGACCCGCAGGCTACCAAGTGGAAGACAAAATCCCTCCGAGTGGCTGTTACATGAAACATTGAAATAAGTAGAAAGTCTTAACTATTTCATATACTTAAAGGCCAGTAACCTACGTAAATTTCACAATACATAAGCAATTATATACTTGGCTTTTGCTGACAAGAGATAGTTGAAAATAGACTGCTCCTCAGCTAAATTAATGAAATGTAATGAAAAAATCTTTTCCCAAAAAATATTCTGAATTTAAGACCAAAGCAATTTTTGTGTCAGCTGGTATTCAGCACTACCACTCTAAATGTGATAGAAGTTTGAAAATAACACCAGAAGTAAAACCAGCTGCTTTAGTTTCAGATCCCAGTAAGCCTAGGACCAGTGATTCAATATCCCCTGTGTGGGTTGCCCTCAGCTTAAATCTAGTGGCCACAACTCAAGGCCATGATTTGTATTGTCATGAGAAGCCTACACAGAGAATAGTAAACTTAACTAAAATTAAAGCTGTCATGTGCTCTCAGAAGCATTGTCTCATATTTTATTACACTTAAAATAAATGATATTTATATAATTACTAAAATTCAATGAGAAGATGGGGTTAGGCAAATATTTGTTAGAGATGTGCACTTGTACATTGCTACAGCTAGCAATTTCTCTGTTTTTTTTTCATATTTTTCTGCATATTGATAATCCTGTGCAAGACATCCCACTTGAGTCAATTACTTATACAACTCCTTGTCACTCAAATTCCTTCTAGAATGAGTTTTTCTCCAAACTCTGAGGAATAGCTACACAAGCTAACTTCCTTCACTCCAAATCCTAGCTGTGGTAGAGTTTCATATCACCTAAATTTAGTCATCTGACCAAATAGCCTACACTGAAAGTCTAGATACTGAGGCTAATGACTAGTATCTTTAAACTTCTTCACATGCAAAACCTAAAGAGCCTCTGGGTATTGTTTCCATGTTAAGACCCCAGTGATGATGGGAGACAACCTGCCTTTTTCTCTCTATCAACCAGAAAGACCATTGCTGACCAGGTGGGGTGAAGCTGCCCTGCCAACTTCAAGAGCTTTTGAGAAACACTTAGTGCACTTACAAAATAAGGTGTTACATAAAAAGAGTAACCATGATATCAGCCTTCAGTTGCACTAATAAGAGTAGAAGCAACAACCAAATTTGTGAGGCACCCTATTCTGTCAGTCTTTCATCTCACTCACTAGGTTAGGTACATAAGCAGAGAAACACTCAATATTCTGAATCCCCAAAAGGCTCAAGTAAAAATAAGGCAGTGGGATGCCTGACACTTGCAAAATGAAAACAATTCTGGCCTTGCATTGAGTGTATTTTTATCATTTTTAATGAACATACAAAATCAGTAAACTTGTAGAGCGCAGATATATTTGGGTTTAGACAGCAGTTGAGCAGGGAGTTTCAGTGTGAGACCGAAAAACTTACCTTCTGGCATCTGCATATTGAAGGGCATGACTCGTCAGCAGATCACACTGTGGAAACAGGCTTCCCCCTCCAGCCCCAACCTGAGTGGGAGGAGGCTCTGGAGTCAAGACTGCAGATGGAAGCAAGACCCATATCCACGCATGCAAACAAGGGGTTGACAGCTCATTATATCCCCCTCTAATAAAGCCACTTCTGATAAATACAGAGTGGTGCTTCCATGGAACTTAAAAGTTACCAAAACAAGTCGATTTCAAATCCTGCACTGTGATGCAAACAGCTTTTTTATACAAATCAGAAAATGTTCACCAGATCATTTGTAAAAGGAAAAACGCTTGAAGATGCTCAGTGCTCCTGGGTCATTAGGGAAGGGCCTTGATGTAAAAAGTATTTCTCTTTATTGCATTAGCACCCATTTTCATTTACACACAAGGTGGTATCACTTCACACACTGGAAAGGAATTGCCAAAAACATGCTTTCAAAAATGTATCGACTGATCAGCAAGTGCTGACGAGATGAATCAACTTACGCAGACCAACAAGAAATATGTTGCAGCTGGAAGAGATTGAATACACCGCAGGTTGAAAACAGCAGTAGCAAAACCCTTGGGGTTTTTGATGGTAACGCTTAACGCTCCTAACACCACTGCCATCTGCTGGCAAACAGAAAAGTATAGGTCTCGGTCTTAAAAAAAAAAAAAAAGGAAAGAAAGAAAAAGAAAATAAAAATAGCAGTGCTTTTAACCATGAACTGCTCAGGCTGAAAGTAATGAACCTGTCTTCACCTTACCACTGGAGTCACCATAACCTTGGAAGCCACATTGCCTTCCACCAGCAGCATTAGCAACACTAATTATTACTGCTCTCTTGGAAAATATTCTCCTTCCCACAAGAAAAATCAAGTCTTAAACGTTCCTTTATTACAGAAAATGAAAAAGGTTCCATTCACTATGATGGGAGCTGCAGGTGAAAATTTAAAAAGCATTGACCTGTTTGATAATACTTTTTTAAAAAAAATTGGTTAATCTATGCAATCAAAGTAAGAAACAAAACAAAAGTACAATGCAAAGTCAATACCTCACAGTATTTTCTTCCTCTCATTAGTCAGTTTAGATTTCACATGCACTCCAGAGGAGGAGTCTTTGGTGAGAGGCACAGCAACATATAACATACACCTTGACAAACCTTCCTGGTAGCTTTTTGAATGCCAAAGTGCTATATAATTTACAACAAAAAAATTTACAGTGTGTGTGCTTTTTTATTTTCCCTTGCCAAAGGGTGGGTCAGCTGATCAATTGAAACACTAGCAGTGAGCTTTCTGTGCATTTATTTGGGATTAATTGATAAGAAAACATTCAGTTCCAAAAACTCAGGTATCAGCCCCAAAGCCAAGGCATGTTTCACAGCTCTAGAACTGGTTAAAATCTTTCAATTAAAAAGTAAAATTTCTATATAGAATAAAATAATAATAGCAAAAAATTTACTGCCAAAAAAATTTACTGTGTGGTGACATACTTTTCCAGACTAATGTAGACTTTGTGATTTAATGAGTCTTCAGAATTTTTCAACAGAGCAAGATTATGCCTTAGGAGAAAAACAGAAAGAAAATCTTTGTTCTGTAATCACTATTCTGTAAACTATATAAATTTTAATCTATAAGTTGACACGTCTATATTACTCATGTTATGACAAGATCCAGGAGACTTGGTCATGGAGCAGGACTCCTTTTAGCAGTAGGACAATATAGGAACCCACACAGTTTGTAAGATAAGAGAAGAAGAAATATAATGAAATCATAAATGGAGTACTTCATCACTTGGCCAGGGATTCATCCTTGCAGCAATAACAAGGAGTTTCTCTGAGCTGCCTATGTGACTCACAACATAGAATACAGTGAGTCGCCCTCATGCTTTGCTATGGACAGTAGGCTGAGGATGAAGTCTGCCCTGCAGGCAGCTTGGATTTTGGCCTTGAGTGGATTTAATTATGGCATGAGAAACCAGACGGAAGGAAGAACACCTGCAAAATAACAAGATATGTTTTGAGAATTGCCAAGCACAAAGCTTGAGAACTGCCAACACAGAGAGAGATATCAGCCACCTATCAGGACTCAAGACACATGAACAAAGACTTTTAGCCAATTAAAAGTGATATAAGTGCGTGTGAACAGACACAAAGACTATAAAGAGTTAAAGCTTCTGTTAAGAGGAGTTGCTTAGGTTACTTGGGTTCCTTGTGGCCTTAGGCTTCTGAGTTTGCTTGCTGCTTGTAGTTATTAGCTGTTAATAAAGTAGTATTTGCCAGCAGTTGGAGTACACGTCTTAATACTGACTGCTGCAATAGGCACTACTTATGGATGACTCCTTTGAACCCGGCAGCTGTAATAAAGCCAGCTGAATCTCACAGTGGGGAAGAGCTGAGGTGCCTCTGGTCACCATCAGCCTTTCTGGTCACATCGCTTAACAATCCTATGTAAAGGCAGAGAGAAGATCAAGATATTGAAGGAGAGTACTGAGATAAGATGGTACCATGAAAAGAGAATGACGGTATTCATATGAAAATGAAAAGATAGAAATTGACATCTTAGGTTACTTCAGAGAAAGAAGTTGGCATAGTCACAGTGGAAGAAATAGTGGGCAGGTTGAGAAGGAACTTTGAAATGAACTTTTGTGTGCAATGTGCTCAAAAAGTGATAAAGTCTAAGCAATGGCCTGGAGGAAAAAAGATCTTGACAAAGTTGAAAATTGTGTCCTGCACATTTGAATAGAATAAGGCTGCAATTTCTGTGCCAAGACAGACATAATAACGGATACAGAAAACTAGGAAAAATGGTACCTGTGCAGTTGGATCAGAAATACCTGAAAAATCTGCAACATGCAAGAGAGGGAAATACAATACCCAAAAATATACTGCCCTTTATAGACCTGAACAAAGCAAGAAAGCAAAGTTGCCTTCAGAGAAAAAAATGTGATGTAGATCCGCAAATATGCAACAGAAAGGACAGTTTGTCATCTTTTTAGATATTATACATATCCTTTATATATGTGTATGTGTGCATGTATAAAATAAAACTTTTGTATTTATATAAATACAAAGGCTATAAATATAGATCCTTTGGGGACTCCAGTTAATGACTGGTCATTTGTGAAGAGGTATTACAAAGATGGAGTGGGGGGGTCAGGATAAGGTAGTTTGACCACAAAGAATAAGTCTGCAAGTATAGAAATAATACCACTCTCTAAAAAATACAATTCAACTAAGAAATCAGCCCTTAACAACAACAACCAAACAAAACAATAACAAAAAAACAAAAGCAAAGAAGGAATAGAGAAATAAAAACTGAAACCAGTTGGGATTTCAAAATGGCATGTAGTCAAAGCATTATTTCTGCTAAGAACTAGAAAGAATCAGGAGTTCATGAGTGTCACTTCCAGAGAGTAGAAGGGAAAGAAGCAGGACAGGAAGTGGCCTAGCACAGAACTGGAAAACAAAAATGACAGCAGGTAGTACTTTAATCTTGGAGAAGCAAAGTGAGAAGGGAAGGGGAAAACCCAAGAGCTGAAATCAACACTGATAGATCAACACTCAGAGAGTGAGAAAGGGAAACAAAGCATGAAGCCAACGTAGAGTGGGTATTTGGTGCCAAATTAAATCTGAAGTATTAATTCTCATTCAAGTCAGAGGAAAGCATATCTGTTGCTTAGCTTTTTGGCCTATGGTCTAGGCTGTCTCAAGAGATGAGCCTTCTCTTTGCCCAGGAGTCCAACTTCTATGATAAAATATTAAGGCATGCGTGTTACGGAACATAACTAGATAAATGGAGCATCATAGAGAAGTAAACAAGCAATATGGCATTGAGCAGAGATCTTGCAAATGAAGGAGGAAAAATAGAAGTGTTTTCTTTCAGTTTGGATTTGGAATCTATCCTGAATTTGAATTAAGTGTGAACATCAAACGTGAGTGGTTAATTATTTAAAGAGATGCTTCGGGGGAAAGCCTTGTTTTTCTGATTATTTGTGAGTAACTTTTAATCTTTAATTACTTTTTATTACATTTTGTTGAATAATATTTTAAGCAGTGCATCCTCTGAATTTCCCATGAGCTCCAATTTGAGTGTGGTAAATAACATGTTTTGGAACTCACAAATCTTCCATATTCCAGATATTATAAATTTGAAAATGTTAGAATAGTTTTCCCCTCCTCTCCTTTGTACAATTTCGTTTTCTTCTTATCACTTTGGGGGACTCCTTTGGTTGTAATGGAAAATACTGTGTCTCACTTGTTGTCCACTTGAGCCCCTAAGCTCTATGCCTAATAGAAAAACAAGTACAAAACTACATCATGTATTTTGAAAGTGTAATAAACACTACCAAGGCTTATCTAGATTAAGTATACTTTTCTATAATTACCTTATCAACATCAGAACAAGTATGGATTATTCGTTTACTTTTTATTTCTAACTTTTCAGAGGGATTATTTTACTCCTCAAACTGCCATTCCCATTTAGGAAGCAGCTAATCTGAGGCCTAAAATAGTGAATTAATTATGTCACAGCAAATCTAACTTACAGACTGCACCTCTTGACACTTCAGGTTCTACTCTGTCCATTAGGCTATATAATCTGGTATTTAATGCAATGCAATTCACTGCAGATCTTCTATCCCACTTTTCAAAAAGTAGTGCTCTACTATTCTAGCAGAAGGTCCCAAGAGAAGTATCTAGGAAGCAGCTATCCTGACTGCATATCAGCCATATCCTTTTTCAAGTAACTAACATGAGACATCTGTCACAACAAGAATAACAGCAATAAGTAACATCTGATGCATGATAAACTCTTCAACAGTAACTGGTTTAGATCTCTAATTTGTAGTTAATTAGAGAAAGAAAATAAATTTCTGAAGGCAAAAAGTATTATTGTGCTTGGCCCATGGAAAATCTTCTTAGATCAGAATTTCATTCTACACATTGTTTTGTATCTCCAAATAGTCAAATTGTCCAGTTACAAAAGCCCTCATAATTCTTTGAAGACAGAATGAATCAAATTAATACAAAGTTGGTTACGAGCAAATATTTTAATATTGAACTAATAGCACACTCTGGGAGAAGTAAACAGATCCAAACTTCATGCTACTGCAACTGAAGTAACATTTAGCCTTGTTTAATAACATGAAAGTTCAAGGATATAAAAGATTACATGGCCTAAGGAATAACCTCTGAGAAATTCAGTTGCAGGCATAAGCAACCTTCGATATCACTGGCACAGGGGAGATCTCAACCTTTCTGAGGAGCAACACAGGTCTCAAGGCATCAGAGAAACATTCCAGTTCAGGCATGAAGAACTATCTCAAAGGGCTAACAAACCCCTAAAACTCAATATCCACACTAAGTGAGCACGGTTTACAGACCACAATAAGGGTCCATAAGGGACCATACTCTGGAGTAGACTGATACTTCCATGCATGACACCAAATACCATTATTCCGAATACAGTCACAAGCTGTTTTGCTCAGGTGCCTTTTCTTTTTAATGCTTTGCTAATAAGCAGTTAAGTTGTTAAAGTTCATGGCGTGACTTCAGCCTGGTGATCTCATGAGTGCACATGTGCCCACAGGAATAAAAGTGCCAACAAGATGAGTTGTTTATCTCGGGGCCCCAATGGCAGAGTACAGCTATGAAGGTCAGACATTATATTTGCAAGAAGTGTCAGAATTTCAGCATTAACTTCATAATTTTAGTGGTCGTAACTGAGAACTATCTAGACATGTGAACGGCATTAAGGAAGGACAACTACGTATGGGAAGATGAAGGTCGTTATAGCATATAATACTATGTTGTCATCTATATTAATATATGACAGCTGGAACTTAAGAAGGTCAATCTGTCACTAAAAAAAAATCTCAAGAAAGTAATTACAATGGACAGATGTGCCAGAGTGCCTCAGCTTCCATTTGGTGCTGTGTCTAGGAATTAAGAATGTCATTATTAGTTTGCAGAAAAGAAAGAATGATATCAACAAAACTACTGAAGTAAAAGAAAGTTTAATTCTACTGTATAGTGGAAACCTGCATACTAACCAAAGAGTTGTTAAAAACAGTAATCCAAATTCCTCAACCACTTTTTCTCTCCTCATTTTTTATTTCTTTTTTTTTTACCTACATGTTTAAATTAATTGCAAGTTTATATAACCTCAGGTTATTACACTTTTGGATTTTAATCTCAGGAGCTATTTCAAATCAACTGTAAAAATTCAAACTATGAATGATGGCCATAATTCTTCTAAGAGGAAGATGGAAATGTGGCCAGTGGATAATCTGAATGAATGAACAGGAGCAAGAGTGAAAAACAAATCATAAGGATGGTGTGAAGATTGTTTTAGTTGTAAGGACTCTCTCATGCCATAAACATACATTTAAATAAGAATTTTTTTTTAAAAAAAGGGTTTTTTGCAAACCTCATTTTTATTAGAAATGGAATTTTTTCAAAATAAAAACATCAAAGAGATTAGGAATATCTGCAATGATTCATAAACAGTCTCAGTGGCCTTCTGGAAAAATAAAATACACTTTTTAAATGATACTTTAAGTAAAACTGGTAATCTCAATTGGAGACTTAGCTGGTATAATAGGATTTTAAATGTCATTACTATACCTAATGCAAATTTTAATTTTTATTCAAACAGGGACTTAAACTGCAGTTAAAAAAATATTTCTTTAACCTAAAGACTAGTGTCCCCAGACTTTGGTGCATCCATTTGAATGCACAACAGTGGAAAATCTGTTAAGGCAGATAGATTTATGCTATTAGATTTCAGAAGGGGCAGTCTTTAAAAAGAACATAAGATTACTGTTCCTTTCTTGCTGGCCAATGCAAAATCCCATCAAATTACAGCTGTGGCAGTTATTGAATTAGAAAAATGAAGAATGTGCTCATTCTGTTCAGCAATAAATTTTGATAAGCCTAAATCTCAATATATTAGATATTAATTCAAACTTTTAGAAAATTCAAAAGTAAGAAAAGTCCATGTTCTGATTCAGTTTTACAGAAAATACCCAAATCAAGTCAAAACATAAGATTATGCTTTTATTTTTAAGTCAGTGTACTTATAGTAACCTAAGACTCTGTATATGCTCAGAATCTTGCTTTTAATTGCATGTGTTTTCTTTACAGAGCTCTACCTGTACAGATTTCCTCCTGGAAGCATCATTTTGTTGTTTAGACAAACGACGAATAGATTCATCAAAACAAGAAGAATTTCTATAATTTCTGTTTAAAGAAAGTAATCATCTTTTGTGCGTACAGAAATATTGCAGGATCATACCTAACAGTACACATCTATATTAATTATACTGGAATCCTGTTGGCAAGTATTAATTTCTTCCCTTTGCTAGTCATTTATTAACAGAGATGTCAGAGCTGGACTTCTGAATTATTTTGACTGTACATGACTAATGTGCACTTTAGAATATTTTTACTTGGCAATTTCTAAAGTTAATTTAGATACACATAATACAATATCCAGTATCACATTTGGGCTTCTCAGCTGAGATGTACTAGACATCAGCATTAAACCAAGCACTCAGCTTCTACATGTAGGTCTTTTACGAAGGAGACTGTCAGTCCTACCAGTTCCATAAGACACTGATCTGTTTGTTCACTTTTCTTGGGTCTGGGGAGCCACCACCACAACCAGATGGGTATTGTGTAGTTATATTGCTTATCATTTACAACTGAAAACAATTTTGGTGTCTTCCCCCATCACCTTCTATTAATCCTATTCTCACTATATCCAGAAATCTCCTGTTCTCCTTCTTTCAAATATAAAACTATACAGCTCAGCACAGACAACTCCATGATCTTATGACTATTGATTTACCATTTGGAAGAAATCACTCCCAGGTGATCTGAAAAGTCTCAGATCCAAGGTATAAGAGGATGTAACTAAATGGGAGTCATCACTAAGAGTATACATGAAACCTTTACTAGTGCTGTTCAAAAACTAGATAATGGGCATTGCATGCTAGCAGAGTCCTGATGCAAACTAAATGCGTAAGTGTTCTCAATAATGGTGATAATACAACTGTTATCACCTGGCACTAGTTTACAGCAACAATAATGCCTGGAGTAAAATCTCAACTGCCATTGATCTGCTGTAGGCAGCTAACTTAATCTTTCCACCTCCACTTTCTCCTCCTGCACCACAGTTTATGTCACAATGTTTGATTCCAGGACCACATGCCTCAGTGTTTTTGGAGACAGCGTGTAGAACTATGAGCTATCATTTCTTTGTTGTGGTTTCTAGCAGGTAATAGAAGGAGTCAATGATAGAATTTAAACTCCTTTTTCTTCTTAGCCAATTGCTGCAGTCTATCTGTTAACAAGACACTTGAAAATATGGAAACACATTTTGTGCACATATAGCTTGCTTTGGGAACTTATGTTAACATTCTTGCAAAGCCCACACAGCTTCAGGCTCTGTGCAAATACATGGGAATGTATAGACCAAAGTAAACACAGAACAGTAGAAAGAAATATTAGTAGACGTAAAAAAATGAGGCCAGTAATAAATACATGTTAAAAATAACACAGATGTATCATATAGATTTTAATAAACAATACTGCACATTCCAGTGGAGACTTCCTCCATTTGACACGCTTATGCTATTGCTTGCTGCACAAAGTTGTGTCCCCTGAATTTATTTAAGAAGCTGCCCAGAATGCTAATAGAATCAAATATCTGGAGCATCTCAATACCTCAGGTGACAGTAGTGCAAAATGTATTGCACTAATATGGATTTCTTTTCCCCCCAAAATACTAATTCATTTAAAGGTGAAGGGGGAAAGTGCTCTATAACTTGAAGTTCTAGGGGTTTTTCCTTTCAAAAAGAGAAGTAAACCAACCAAATCTCAATGGCTCCCTCTGCTGTCATGTCTTAGAAGTTTCATTACATTTGTAAATTTTTTAAAAAGCCATTTTTTTCCTTCCCTGGTCAGCGAATATGTGGTATTTTCACACATCATGCAGTGTGCCAGCTCTAAAGAGTCAAAGACACCTTTATCCAAAAGCAAATTCCCCAAATTGCAATTCAATGTCAGCTTATCAATGCTGGAATAGTAGCATCCCTTCATGTTTGTACAACAGCTACATGTAGCATCATGGAAAAAGGTTTATGAGTAGTTTCTCATCTTTGTCATCAGCTTTGGGGTCAAGCTGGATTCAACTGCAGAGATATGGATTGTGTCTCTAACAAAGCCAGACTACTCTGCATGAAGCAACTGTATCTGTAACAAAACAACTGTAAAAAAATTTCAGAGCTAAGGAACAGTCCTAGAGACAGAATATGTTTTTCCTAAATCAGACTCCACAACCCATTAACCAACTGGAATGCTGTACTGCCTCTGGCAAGCATTTTGCATTGTTCTTTGCCAGGCCCAAGAGACAGATAGTGGACATTACCTGGTACAGGTGAGTAGCAAAGCAGGAATGTCAGGGTGTCTTGCCACACAGGTGACCAAGGACTTGTCTGACTCTTGGCATCCTGGTAGGAAGCTTAGCAACAAGTGCTCCATCAGGGATCTAACTCCATGCCACAGAAGTCAACAAGTCCCTCAGAAGAACCAGAACCAGACCCCAGGATATGTCGGCCCACACTTAAAGAATAAAGAATTCTAGAGGATATAATTTATTCCTAGAAATGTACAAAATGGGAAGATAATAAAAATCTGCAGTGCTCAGTCAAAACACATAGGTGTAGGTTTGAGAGGAAAGCAAAATACTTTAGTACTTCACTTTCTAGACAGTTGGTGAAAGCCACCTCCCAGGCACATGGAGTGTGGAGGGAGGCAGTGAGATTGACATCCCCTACCCACGGTGCTCCCCTGTCCCTGGCCACCCAGAACAGGCACACACTGCCTCAGTCCCTCAGTGCTCCCTTAATGTAGATTTGGCGCCTGAGGTTAATGGAACGACAGCAGTGAGTATTTCCACAGCCACAGAATTTGTCTGAAATGCTCCTGTTTTCCTTCCGCTCTGAACCCAATACCTCCCAACCCGGGAGCTATATTTATCCCTTGCACACTGCAGTGTTCGATGGCCTCATTGTTCTAAATTAAGTGTCTTCTATCATGCCCAGGACCAGCAGTAACCCTCCTCTACCGGGTCTCCGCATGAGAGTTCTTGGTGCATTTGTGGTGCTCTATCTAAACCAGACACAGATGTACACGCTTAAATAGCCAACAGTCATCTCATTCATGCGGTGGTGAAAGCTGAGATTGCTGGCTCTTCGACACTGTACTTCCTACCTTTCATTCAGTATGCATTTAAACTGGTGGAAGACAGTCTCTCTCAGACTGCTAAGGTATCAAAAAGCTACAGCCTAATTCTGCCTAAAGATCATACCCCTTGCCATCTATCCCAGTCACCTTCCTCCAGGAAACATGCTAAAACCTAGCACATTTCCACTCTTTCCCTATCCTTACCATCCAGTATATTTCAACTGTTGGGTTTTGTTTTGTTTTGTTTTTTCCTCCTTCCTTTTTATCATGATGGTAGGCTAATTCACCACAGGAAGCAAGTATTTTAATTTTTGTCAGGAGTTACAACCACTAATTTATTACTAACACTTTCTTAGCATGAAATGGCTTTGCACTCTCATTTGACTAGGTTAGGCTCATGCATTAAATTCTATCCTTCTAAATATAGGTAATATTTCTAAGACCTTGGAGGTAGACCATCCTAATCAGGGCAGGGAGGGAAGGGGAGGGAAATCAAGTGAAATCTGCCCAAATAATATTAATGTAGCCTCGTATTTCAAATCTTCCAAATCCTTCAGCATACAATCATGGTTCTTTGCTATAAAAGTCCATATCCAGTGAATCGTAAGACTGGTTTTATTGACCTACATTGCAAGTACAAGCTACTCGATCAGCTTCTTAGGGATAGACAGTATATACAAGTATCGGTGGAAAAAGCTAAGTAGAATGTCCAAAAAACATTAAAACATGATTCCTCATAAGTAACCCTGTGCTATCAAATACACAATTATAATAGAGTGACCTGTACATTACACACCCTCCAGATTAAATCTTTTTACTCTCATGTTTGTAAGAAGTTGCATCTTTGCTTTCTTGAGTTCAGCCCAACTGCTGCATGCTTTCTGGTTTACTGGCATTACTGGTATTACTTTTCTGACTGGCAGGCTTGGAAGGAGCAATTTTCTTACAAGAATTGATGATATTACAGAGCCAAAAAAAACACTTGGTACACTTAGACCTGCCACTTCAAGATATCTGATGCTGGAATGCAAGGGGGTAGAAGAGGAATACAATTAGTTAATGTGAGCAGTGATCAAAGCCCATTCTCTGTGCTTTTTTAGACAGAAGAGAGAACACAGCCTCCCAAAGCTCCTCTTGCATCTATTCCAGACTCTGCCTACAGAGCTGGAATAATTATCCTGACTTGGGATCAACTAAGTGTCAGAAAGCCTGAAACGAAAGAAGTTTGTGAAACTTACCTTAACAGTATTTGCATACTCAATTAATTTATTCTCTAACCTCTGCTAGGTCAAGGAGAGCCCGCATTACTGACATGAAACCAAGGCATGAAGATTAAAGGATGTTTGCTGTTGCACAGGAGGTCTGAGGCACCAAAACCCTGTCCCTCTTCCTTTTTCGTAATACTGTTAATCGATGAATTAAGCCAAATCTCATTTCACCCAACTGCAGATGCATCTGCTGTATTCAGATGTCCTTTTGTTTGCTCACCCAGTGGATTTGAACTGATCCTTCTCTGAACTCCCCAGATGTGATCCAGTTGTGAGACAGAAGCCTGCAGCAGTCCAGGGGTGCTGTGGAGGTGGTTAAGTCTGGTTGAGAGCAATCCAGGTAGCAAAACTGTGCTGCAGAGGTGGGTACACAGGCACCAAACACAGTTTGCTGTGCACGACACAGTTGGCAACTAGTCAAGCCTTTATACAGGTAACAACCTATGACCACAATGTATAAAAGGACTTTTTCCATCCCAGCTGTCACTCTTTCACAAATAATAAACTCACTTGGGTAAAGACACGTTTATACCATCATTAGAATAATCTGAGCTCTGGGTAGATTATGCTAAAACTTCAAATTCAATCTCTTATAAAAGGCCTCTACCTCTGTAAAGAAGCCTGAACACTCATGTTAAAATCTGTAGAATGTAAGAGGTAATATCCAGCAGCACCTCACCCCTGCTCTGAGAACAGAAGTTCCTAGAATAAAAACCTGGATTCCTATGCACCTTTTCTTTACTCCAGAAAGTACTTTCTCAAGTAATTACATTTCAGCTAAAAGGAAAGGATCCAACTTTCACCACAGAACAGGTTTTCCTGTGCTAATTCCCATAGGCCCCAACAAGAGCATGAGGGAAAAAAAATCAACCGGGAAGAACAAACCCAAAGCAGTAACTAAGCAAACATCAAGTACATTTTGTCTTTCTACAGGGACAGAAGCACTTTATTTAGTGGGAGTGCAGCACCTGCCCCCATCTAACTCCTATATTTAGTTCTCCTGTAGGTTGCTTTAGTATGCTTCCTCTGGAATACCAAACACATATAAAGATGGAAACTTTGACCAAACGCCCTCCCCAAAGGTAACTAATTACTGGAGGTCTGAAGTACTTATACAGGGGGAAAGAGTTTGAAAAGTCCGTGGGTAGCCCTTCTGGACACACCTAACAACAGAAACTTTCCAAACACATTTCTGTCGTGTGAAGTAGAGATTTAATTTTGCAATGTAAGTGTAATTTCGCCTGTACAATATTCCATTTATCATCTTGATAATTTTCCATGTTTTTTAAAGTTCCTTTTTAGCAGAGAAAAGCCATGTTTAAGTTTGTCCTTTTGAGAGAGATCTCAATGGACTTTAATTTTTTGGCTGTCAGGTGAGTCATATTGCTACTGCAGATGATGTAACAATTTTTAAAAAATCTTGGCTACAGAATTTTCCTTAAAGGTTTTCTGAGTCTATTTGAGTTGCATTGAGCTATTTATGTAATTCGCAAATCATAAAGCAACTTAAATAATTCAATGAAGTAAAAATCCAGAAAGGGTCTTGATTTGTAAAGTCTCAGCTAACTGGAGGCTGGGTGAGCATGGCAGAGGTAGCTTCTGCTTTCCTTGCTCTTACACTGCTATGCTAGTGTTATCAATTGGTTGTGGTTAGAAGCAGGATAACATATTAGCCAGATTTTTGCTCTGATTGTCATATCCATTCTTACTCATTGAAAAAAAAACTTCAATAAGGGCTGAGTTAAAGTTTCAAAATGTTTTTGCAACAAACTTCTTGAACTTCTTAAAACTTAACACCGAAGTATCTTTTCATACTTTCTAGATCTCAGTTGAGGCAAAAAAATGAAATTCAGTTTTATTTACATTTCATGTATTTGTTTTTAGAATCTCTTTTTGAGCACAATGTTAGGAATACTAAGCCACAAGAAAGTGTTTAACATAATTGGATTTAGAAAGAATAATGAAAAAACAAACATTGTACAATTTAATGCATCTTTTTTTGCATGCAACATTTTGATGCGTTTCTTTAGTTAGTGCACTAAAAGACTCCTACACCGGCTTTTTTTGTGTTTACATTACCACAGGATTTTCATTTGATCTGTACTGGGTGTTAGTCATTACTGACCAAGGACTTTGGGCTCATCATGTCTGTGAAGTCTTGTGTTTGAAAAGAACATGTCCCCAAAACTTTTGCAGTATCGGAGCATTCCATACAGATTGTAAGGAGACTCAGAAAATTGAATCCAATTCAGCCAACAATGAGCCTTTTATTACTAGTGATGTGAGTCAGATGATGGGGAAAGGCTAAAACTGTTTTAAAACTCTCATGAAAAATTTCACAGATTTTGCAGTCAGAGGTATTGCCTCCTTCAGATTCAGCATTTCTTGTCTTTGAAACCTGCACAGAGCTCATCCTTCTTTAAATCTTGTTAGCAGATTAGTGGGCAAATTACTTACCAACCGGGATGTTTCCCTCTTGACTCCCCTCCTCAGGCAGACGTGATTCAAGGTCATCTTACCTTTCTGTGGAAAGCTGCAACCAGCAGAGAACCACAGCCATCCTGGGAGCAGGCTCCCCTATGTTCAACTCATCCCTCCTACCAGTGCAATGGAATACTTGTGCTACAGTTCCTTTCTCCCAGATCACGCCTGGCCTAATTACTATCAACAAGTTTATTTCAAGATCCCTTTGCATCCATTTCTACACCTTCTCTATCCATTTTTCTCCCTGTACCTGCCCCACTAAGCCTTTTCCAGTCCCTAATACTCCTCTACCCTCATGGTCCTTTCCGTAGTTTCCAAGTATCCCACCACCACTACTGACATCTACTTAACTCTTTTCCCACTACACACACACACACACACAAATAAAAAGTATTTGCTGAAAGCACATTCTTCCTTCAATTATTCCTGTTTCCTCAGAGCGTCTGAATCAGAAGCTTTTAAATTCAAGGATATCCACTTGTGAAGAGTCTAGTACAAGTGTCTTACCCTTTCTGTTCCTCCAACTCTCCTGTAGAAAATGTGATTTATTATAATAGGAATATTACATTATCAGTCAAATATAGATGAGTGTATGCCTGCTGATGTTTGACTGGGTATAAATGTAAGAATTACTGCATTACATTTGTGCATTCTAGTTGAAGATCTGCTTCTCTAAAAATACAAAGAGGAGAAATTTGTGTACAACGTTTGCAAAAATAAACATTTTAAATATCACATTCAAGATATTTTACCTGCCAAATGAGTAACAATTCCTCTTTCTCCAATAGTCCTTTGATGCCAGAATTTAAGAAAAAATAGCTAGCTTATTTAAGTAACACTTATCACACTGAATGACTTATAAGCACAGCACAGTATGCAGCTATTCTGTCCTATGCACCTCATCACACCATTATCCCAGTGCTTCATTAAACCTTTAATTGCCAATCTGTACTCAGGAGGTTTTTGCTCCCATTGCTCAGGAAAGGAAAATACTCTGCAGCAGCGATGGTCTCACTTGGGGTCTCTAGCAAGCCTTTGCCTCAGTGTTACCTTAACTTTTGAGAACAATTATAGAAACCAGCAACTCATTTCATCAGAGATCTGACACAGTCATAACCAATTTCAAGACTCTTTTCACAGGCTCATCTTGAAAAGCGAACTGCATTATCACCCAGGGTCGCCCAGGCAGCAGTGCCTCAGAATGAGACTGCTCTTAGCACACTCCGTTGTGGGCTTGTAGATTTGCCTCCAAGATCACAAACTTCACAACTAATTGTTCAATGTCTGCATTACACAAACTTTACCCAGCACTCCTGTTAGGTCATTCTGTGGGATTTGAAGATGAAAAGGGAGGGAAGGAGAAGTACCTCCCACCTTTAAAAAGAAAATGAAATTTGAAACTTTGAATGTCTCCCAACTGAAAAAAAACCCAGCTTTTTATTCTTAGTAATCATTAGAACTCTAGGCTTAATATCAGCAAACGGCTTCTATTCTGAAAAGACCCCAACTAGCAAGCAAAAATACCCAAAAAGCTTAAGAGAAACTTAGCTCCACACTGAACCAACATACAAATGAGAGCAAAACAGAATGTTTGGACAGCATTTCATCAATTCCCTTTTACCTCAGGCTTTGTTGGTGCATTTGCTCCCTCCAGTTGGAAACACCACATAATTCAATCTGTTTCTTTTTTTTCTTGAAAGATTTCCCATTACCCCTCCCACTTGTTTAACGCAAATAAATCAAGAGCTCATTGTTCTTTTACATGCCATAGGTATGATTAATTGAATTGCAAGGAATGGGAGAAAAACATGAAAAGAAAAAAAAGGTAGAAAGTCAAGGTGCCCTTTCAAGTGAATTTTCTGTTGCAGAGAAAGCAGGCAGATTCACTGGTTGAGATTGAAGTTCCTCAGTCACAATCTTACTCTTAAAGAAAGACACTAAGTGAGATAGATACTCCATCATGGTGTAATGCTGCCATAAAAAGCTGTTTAACAGAAACTTTTTCAGTCCACCTAAGATTTGAACATCACTAAGATGGGTTTGGCACAGAGAAAACTAACTAGAACTTGCAAGGAAGTTAAGCAGTGAAGTCTTCAAAACACAGCTTGCGTGGGAACATTTCAGTATTTTTTTAATCTAATGTAAAACAATTGTATTTCAGTGACTTGTCATTTAATCAGTATAAGAAAAAAAAATGATGCAACTCATCAGTATAGCCTACTCCAAAGATTAACTGTTATTCTTATAAACTAGTAACTGAGTAACTTCTTCAGATGAGCAACATTAAGTAACAATAGAAAAACCACTGAATATGGGATCAACTGAGTAAGTCTGGTGAACAGCAACGATAACCTGGGGCAGGGGAACAGCCTGCACACTGAACACAACCTTTAAAGCCTGGCAAAATCTACTACTTATTTAAAGAAAGGGTGAAACGGGGAACCTTTTCCTGGAAAGCAAGTTAACCCTAAAGACTGCAAACTGATGTAAGGCCAAGAGTAAAATCACGTTACGTGATAAACAGAAGAGAGATATGAGATCAATGGGGGAAAAGCCCCAAAACAAACAACCCCGCATAGACCAAATTAGGAGTGCAACTGGACTATGTGAACATACGTAATTTTAATTCTTTGCTCAAAAGATTCTTCCAGCATCTGAAAAGCTACACTGAATTGTGAGTGAAGACCCAACTTCACAACACACTCTTGGCTGTTTAACATCCTTTCCCTCATACAGCTATGAGTTCTCTTCAGTGTTCCACCATTTCATCTACTTCCCAAGACAAGTATTCCTGTCTCCACCTTTCACTTTCAGTTTTCAAAAAAAAAAAATCATCAATACTCACTAGCAACCCAAAGAGCAGATAATGATAGTTATTTATTAACATTTAAAATAAGCATAGATTTCAGTAACTAAAAAAATTCTCTGAATTGTTCTGCATGTGGTATTCTTGAAATTAAAGAAGATCAACACAACTGAAAGACCAAGCATTATCATCAAATATGAAATTGAATGGAATACAGATCAAGTTAATAGCAATTACATTACATTAACTTGAAGAAATTAAATACAGTTTTACACATTTTCTGATGAAGCACCACACTCACAAGACCCAGTGAAGCATCTCATGAGAACTAAGCTGCAAACCAGTTAAGCAGCTGAAAACAAATTGGCGGCCAATTTAAATAATAAAAAAAAAATTACGTAAGAATTTAGTAGCAATATTTTCCAGGTAACTAGCAGACGAGGGATAGATTTAACATCCAATGTATTCCAGTTGTACATCACAAACATCTGAATTTTAACCAATTTAACAATTCTTAATTTCTGGAAAAAGAGATCTCAGTCCTTTCATCCTCTATTTTACAAAGCTGCTAATCCAAACTGATACAAATACTGGTAAGATTCTTGGGTAATACTGAACAGCAGCTGCATATATTAATGCTTGCAAAATAAAATTTCAGCTTTTTTTTTAACAGTAGATATACAGTTACAGTAGATAATGAATGATCCACAACCTTTAATCTCACCCCTTTGCTCAAATGTAATAGCTTAGCTCAAACTAAAGTTAAGCCTCCATTTAGCTTGCTCAAATGCTTAGTTTAGAAATTTTTATTCCTGGACTAAGCATCAAGTGAGGATTTCTTTTTTTAACATCTGAGGTTCTTTCAGATGTTTGCAGAACAGTAAAGGATGCATAAATTCAGATTTCAAGATTAAAGTGTAATGCTTCACGTAAGAGGGCACAAATCAAGACAGCTTGTTCATTTGCAAGTCCGTAAGCTCAATTTAAAATACAGTCATCAATCTAGAGTATCTTGTTTCATTTTACATGAACATCCACTTCTTTCTCAAGATGCACGTAAACTTGTGCAGGCAGATGAAAAGTTATGGTATCTCTGAGTGGATGAAATTCAAAGCAACAGCAACAAAAAAAAAAATTAAGTTTCTCAAACGTTACAAACTGATTTTACAGGCAAAGGAAGTTAATTCAGTATTAAGATGACAAGTGCAAATGCACACAGGATATGCAAACAGCTTATAAACTCTCACTGTTAACACTTTGGTTATCACCACTACTAAAATTCAGAAGAACACTTAAAAGTCGACTCGTATTTTTATTACTGTATGCCCTTGAAAATTTCAATGAAATACTGTCCTTTTTCACCTTCTGAACGAAAAATGCTGCACTGAACTTTAAAAAATGGTATACACCACCTGGGGGACTGAATTCATCCAGTTATAAAAGCAGTATTTCTCTATTTACATTGTGGCAAACAAGCTAAGACAAAGACAAGGTAAACTCAAAAGATTTCCTCTTTCCAGAGAGGTAAATAAGTGAAGTCAGGAACTTTTCTGTAGATTGTGAAAACAGCATCCAAAGCCAGGCTTCCCTAATGGGCATCCAAAGTATAAAGCTAAGAGACATAACAGTGGAGTTTTCCCAGAAAAGGTAGGGAAGTGGAAAGGAATGCTTACTTAGATGGGAGTAAGAAATTTACTGTCTCTTGAATGTTGGATTAAGAACAGGTTTCAGCAGGAAGATACTTGAAGACCCACCCATTTGCATTCTGTTTGCAGTGTGGCAGAACTGTTTCTTGTGAAATACGTAGGGAAATTGATTGGAGAAGACGTCCAACTGGTCATTGACTTCTGTTTGTTTCATTTTCACTTGTGGGGAGGGACAAGGTCAGAAAAGAACAGATAACACAAACATTTTGCATCCCCTTATATTAATAAGCAGCAAGTTTTATTATTAATATTTGGCTTAGGATCCCTGGACACTGACAGTATGATTACTAAGAATGCTTCAGAATTATTATGAGAAAAGAAATACTGATGAAAGCCTAGACTGGACAGAAATTTAAATTTGTGACTTGAAAGGTTCATATTCATTATATTAAAATGCAATTTATTAAAATATATAAAGTAGAACAGACCATATAGAACAGATGTTTTGAGGAAAACATGCCCGCTGTACACTAATATTTTTATATGAGGCTAAACTAATTTACTCAAAATTTCTATGATCCGTAGAGAAATTCTTTCTTCTCCTATGCTAAACTACACTGGGTGTGTCAGGCTGAAAATAGAACAAATAAAGATGTGAACAGGTTGCATTTGTGGAAACTTTCAAGCATATTTAATAAGATCAAATGGTCAATTCTCATGCCAAAAGAATTCTCATTTAAGTTACCATACATTAATGGTACACACAAAGAAACCCCTCCACAAAATTTAAATCGAGTTTAGCTGCACTTAAATGGAAAACTGTTCCTTTAATCCCTCTTAATTTTTCATGAAAATATATGGATATTAACTCAGCAAAAGGATAAACAAGACACTGAAAATCTTTGTGTATTTCCTTAATAAAGTGGTAGGAAAAATTAGTACAAATGGCTTTGAAAATACAATAAAATCCATTCCTATAGGGTGATCTGTATTTTAATGCCTAGAATTATTAATTTAAAAACCAGTGCTGGAGAAAATTCAAAGACTGTTTCCACTGTATTTTCACTGCACTAGAAACACCTGAAGTATGTAAACATCTTTCCCGTGAGAGAGTCACCAATAATCTTGAAAAATTAAGGTAACTGCTACTTACAGAATTCAAAATATTGTTGCTTTAACTCAATTTCAGCTATGAAAAATGCACTGATATTTTAGGAATTTAGGATGACCCTGCTTGAGCAAGAAGGTTGGACCAAATTACCTCACTTCCAACCTTACCCATTCTGTGATTTTGTGAATATATTTCAAGTGTGTGCGTTCCCCTACAAAACAGAAAAAAACTTAAAAATAGAACTTAGACTAAACAGTGAAAAATATTTAAGATGCTTCTTTCTAAGGGGCTTTTGCATCTGAATTTTGCAGACACTGAACTATGAAACTGCCAGAGTATCCAAAAAAGAAAAAAAACAAACCAAAAAAACCCAGAATTCAGAGAGGCATGTATTTAATAAATTAAGCCTAGAATAGCAAAATACATCAAGAAGTGAAATTGGTCTAGTTGTGAATATTGAGTTTTTCCCGATCTAAGTCCTCAAAATAAAGCAGTGATAATGTTTCTTTAAGCCAGCAATATGCACATTCAGCTGACAGAAATTATTTGTTGTCAAATATCAAAAAACCTACACTAAAGATGCTGATGTTACCAAGTCAGGAGATGCTCAAATGTTAGCAAAGCTCATACAACTGTAGTTTGTCCCACTTGTGTTGGTAGGACATGCCTTTCAGCAGTAACTTTCTATGAGAATTCTCAAGTTTGTCATGTTAAAGCAAAGTAAGTAGTCAAAATGGAAAATACTCAGCATTTCCTCCCTCCTCCTGGTATCACTAAATGTGTGTGATAATATTGTATCTGACTTGTACACTATCAAAATTTTACACTGAAAACAGAATTAGATTTTTTTTTTTACTTGGGGAGCCTTTCCCAGTTTTAAACACTGCTGCATCTCTGGCTTATCAACCCACAGGTATGCAGTTCCATGCAGCTAAACCTATTCAACAGTGGGTACCTGATTCTGAAAGGACAAGCCTTCTTCCTTACCCTCCCACCATCTCCTTTCTACACATCTAACCTCACAGACAACTGGTCAAACATTAAACCAGCAGAAAACAGCTTGAACTGGCTCAGTTTGGAATGCAGGAAAACAAATGCTGGCACAAAGGAGGTGGCACCAGGAACAGAAAAGGGGTTCCACTTATTCCTCCATTAGCAAGTTAGCAAGCAGCCATTACAACAGCTTCACCGTACTGAAAAATCAGACCAAAAAAGGTATTTCTACATTTATTGAAGATATTAAGCACCATTCCTTTTCTTTCTGGAGGAAAAGAACTTGTGCATAAGGAAGCTGAAGGCTAGAAGTTTCAAAAGTCCATTAACTAATACAGCACTCCACAGCTGATTTTACAATGTTATATACTATTTTTACAGTACTTTATATGCACATAAAATTCCTTCTATTTCAGCTGCACATACTAAACTCTCAGCAGTCAGAAAAATCGGTCGCAACATGACTAACACCATCAGCAATCAAACTCTTCTATTTGTAGATTTGCTAACAATCCTGGAACAGTGTAAGAACTGTCACAGCTCTCTAAATGTGATCACCTCCTTCTCTCACAGTCCTGTCTCATTTTCCAAGCTTTCAAAGCCTGCAACAGAGTGATGAACCCACTTTATACTAAACCTGATTCAATCCAAGAGCAATGCTTGTGCTATTAGAATAAAAGAGGCATGGGGTAAAGCAGGAAATATTAACAAAGCCTTCAAAAATACGAATACTGCAGTGGAAGAAAACTAAGGTCACACACGCAATCAGTTCCTGAATGCTTGACTCTAACAGTGGCTTTCTTTTAACTGGAAACTTCTGTGCATTTTCATAAGATATTTTTGTAATAAAGAAGCAGAAACATGCTGATCCCTTGATGGATCATCAGAAGAACTACATTCTTTGGACTCACAAAATTGACCTTTGCCACTTCAGCTGATCAATGACAGTTGGAATAATAGGCAGTAGTCCATAAATCAGCCAACAGAGGGAAACAAATAGATATAAAACCTGTTAGCAAAAAACAGATATGCATGGAAGCAGCAATTTTTGGGTTGAAGCCAAATTTCATCATGTTTGGGCTTGAAACCTTTATCTCCTAGTCTTCTCTTACATTATGCACTTTGCTTATCCCTCCCTTATCCCACTTGCTATTTGTCACACATCTACATTTAAGTGACATTGCTTCTTTACTCCAGATTACAGGAGCAGCTTCCCTTTTGAGCTTCCAGAAACCTGCCAGTAAAAATGAAGATTCACATCTGCTATTCTGAAATCTCAAACAATATTTAAATAATGAGCAAGAAGTATGTGCTGAACTTTTTGTGTCTGCAAGTTTATGAGAGTCCCAGGGGCTTAAGAAGAGAGAAGGCAAAAGTTAGCAAAACAGTCTGTATTCAAAACAAACCTTTGCTACTTAAGCTCCAGAACTCTGATTGCCTGAATCTGTAAATGAATGACTTGAAACATAATATAAACACCTGTGTTGGACAATAAGACATGAAACACGTTCAAATAATATGTGCTATTTCTATTTTAAGCTATAACATATCTGACTTCTACACTGTCATTCTAAAAAGAGAAAGCTATCCCAGGAGTTTGGGTACAGGTTGTTCAGTATTTTGTACAGTCAATACACCCGCTTAGCAGTTTTTCTGTATTCTCTCCAGCAGACAATGTGTTGCTATATGGACTGAAACAGAAGACATATTATTTCAAAGTTAAAAACTAGTATATAACTGCCCAGTTTAGTATGTTTTCTAATATTGTTGTTGTTGCACGGTTCTAATAAAAATCATCTTAACATGGTTAGGAATATGTCAACTCCCTGGATCAAGGTATTTTTTCTCAAAATATTTTCAGATAGGGGGAAAACACCTGGATGTTGTTGGGACAATGAAACAAAAAAATCTGAGAAACAGTATATGCTTGCTAAACAAGAATTATGTTTATTTAGCTAGTGAATCACCTAGAGGAGTAAATTTTCACTTTCATGATAGCAATCTGTCAGGCTTGCAAACACCCAGAAATAGGAATTAATTATTTTAAATGTAGTTATAAAGGTCATAAAAAGTCTGATTTAGACTGAGGTACATTTACTCAAAACTGAGATTCATTGAGTGGTAGCAAACAAACAGTTCCTCAGACAAATGCACTTTTTTCAGTATACATGTTACAGAAAAAAAAATAAAGAAATGTGCATTAACTGGTGGTGTCCACCAAGCTGCATATTAATATTCTCTTACACCAAACAGTTTGAAACAAGGGAAATGTCATCCTAATATAATTTCATGTTACGATTCATTTGGCTAAACTGCAGCTTAAAGTTGCTTTGCCATATTAAAAGATTACTACAATAATTTTCACATGAACATTTAGACTTGAGTTTTACTCCAGGACTAAATATGGCATGATTTGCTTTTAATCTGTTGAATAGCTAAAAACTGACAATTAAAAAAACTACAACAAAGAAAAAAATTAAGTTGAAGCAATGTGAATCTCACATCATTGAACCACTTCTAATGGTTAAATGTTAGTATTTAACAAATTCAAAGAGTTAATGAATCCTTGCATTCGTTCGGTCTCCTGTGCCTTAGCTAGGATGCATAAATACAAAAGACAGCAGATACTGGTAAAAGCTTCAGGACAGAAAGTGCTTGACGAAGGTACAGTTCTCAAGTGTGTTTGGTGAGAGAGTATAAGGGCAGATGCACTGATGAGAACCATTACAAGAAGAGTCAATTTCGTGTTAAAGTGTTCAAAGATGTCACCTTAAGCAGAAAAAAGCTTTAATAACGTCTTCTTAGACATATTAGGCATTTCCAGAGTCTACATCATTAGTGTTGTATTCTAGCAGAACATCTCCATATAGTTATTGTTTGTTTCTATTTCTCTCCTGAAAAAAACAAAAACAGAAAAGGAAAATCATGTTAATACACACAGATCAACATTATGTGCTTTCTTCTCATTACAGCAGTTTCATTGCTTGCAATTATCTCAATTGGGCAACAAGCTCAAGTTAAAAAGGCTTCAATTACTTTCAGGAACATGAAATTATCTAGTTTAAGGCAAATCCTTAAAAAGAAACACAGAAGTGTACATCAAACTAAAAGGCAAGTATGTAAGATTAATAGTATCAGTCATTAATACAAATTGGTATGTTAACAATGCACTCTAGGCCGAAACCAGATGATCACTGGACTCATGCCTCGCTATGCATGTAAGGCATGCAAAAATAGCCTGCTCATGCACATCTCAGATTATTCCTCTAATATTAGCAGCCTTCAACTGCAAGAACTACAGTGGCATTAAGTAGGAGCCGATGCAACTGCAGTGTTAAAATATTGATACTTTAACAATGTTAAATATAACTTGTATACAACTAAAATCATCACTTCCTGTTCATCTGCAAGTATTATATACCCAACCCCTAACTCAAGTTGTCTAGAAACTCTCTGCATTGCAAACTGCTACATTGTAAACTGACCGACCTGATGATTTGCAAAGGCCCTGAACAAAAAAATCCATTTGAGTTCATACAAATTCAAAGTAGAAAAGGAATGATACCCTGACTACCTGTTTCCAGTTGACGAAATAAAGGATGTGTTGCAAATTTCACATCCATTTTGAATTCTACAGAGGAAAAAGGCTTCAAAACATCAGCACACTTTTCCTGCAGTCTCAAAATTACATATTACTGCATTTTTATTTAAATTCTTAAAGCAGACATACAAAGTTACATTTTATTCAATTCAAGTGAACAGTACATTCTTCAAATACTGTACCACTTATATTTGTCACATCTGTACAGCAAGACAGAACAACAACCTCATTTATTCAAACCCTGGGCAGTGGTATTCCACTCAAAAAATAACCCACTCCAACTCGTAAGTCAGACCACACTCCCAAACCAAATCACTGCCTTTTCCTGACTCAAAAAGCAATTTTCTTCTGTTTTTTTCTGGTGGTTATAGACAAACTAGCAGAAGACTTTATCCCAGTAAAGTTCCACCATGAGAGCAGAAGAAGTTTTGAGCATAACCAACTGGATTCCACTACATTTCTCTTCCACTCATTGAATTTCATTTCTTTTTCTTTGTTCAGATGAGCAAAACTTTTATCACCTCTATGGCACTACTCTCAGATAAAAAGCTTCTCCAGTGTATTTAAGTTTCCTGCCAAAGGCCAACTTCACTTCAGAACTCACCAGGGTCAGGTTATCCAGCTTTAAGGGGAATTTATGAACACAACATGGAAATGAAGTACCATTTGAATTAGAACAATGTGGCAACATATGGGATGGTTAAAAGTACCTGCCAACTGCAGACCATGTGCTGAGCAGATTTCACATGCAAATAAATTTCTACATAAACCAGCAAAACCAAGTAAAGGTGAACCTAAAAAAATGCTTAGGCCATAAAAACGCACATCAATCTAATGCAAACAAAAAAACCTGTGGAATTACCTTGGTCTTAACTATGAGGATTACTTACTTCCAAATTTTAGTGCTCTGAATTTAGAGCATTAATCAAATGTTCCTATGCTGAAAAGTAGCTGCAATGTAATTTATCCTCAGAAATAATGAAATCTCTATGCTAACAAAATTTCAAAATTCAAAACTACTGAGGTGCACATAACACGGACTTTGGGATTTCTTTGTCACAAACAATGTAAACAAAAAAACCTAATTTTAAGTAGGCTTAATGTAAATGTAGCCTAACAAGACCAAGAAAAAATTCCTACAGTCCTTGGCTGTTATTTTATTTCCAAGATCCCACAGACTGAAGCTCAAGGTGACAGAGGGCAGATTTGAAAAGATGACTTTGGCTGATTCCTATAGTATTTACAAGTGTAAGTGTTTCAAGGTATCCATTTTGAAAGCTATCCAGGATTGCAAGGTTGCACAGGCAAATTGCAGAGCTCCCACAAATGCTCACTCACCTCCAGTACTAGCACCTATACTTGCAAAAAAAAAATGCAGAATTTTGCCAAAGCTTTGCCTCTTACTGCAATGTTTAAAGCGTTCAGGCCTGGAACTGTCTGCTTTGCACCTTTCCCAAGAGGCAGCATTCTCACAACAGCTTCAAAAGTTGCTTTACTGCAAACCGTGATTTAATCTTCAACTTAAAAGCCCTGCTCATCTGCAACATAAGCTAACATGTCAGACTGCATTCTGTGAAGTGAGGCACAGGCACTCAGCTGCTCTGCCAACTGTGCTGCGTGGGCAGAAACACCTGGCAGAGGCAGAACAGGCAGCTGCAGAGGTGGTGGGAAGAAGTCACATCGAAGTTCATGAAATCTCACTTACTAATGGCACCAGTCATAATCTGCAATTTATTTCACCCCAGTGTACCAATACAGGTAGGGCAGCATAAACATTGACCTTAGTGCTTAAGAACCACAATGAGTAACAGATTACTGAGAAAAATGAAAAGTGCTAGGAATAGTTTACTCTATTAATAACAAGGATATCATTGGCTGTTAACATAAAATAGATTATTGAAACTTTAAAAATGCGTAAAGTATCAGTCCTTTTTAACTTCTCACTCTTGAATTCCAAACTACAGAGGATACATCTCCTAAACACAGAGATTATCTCAGAACCAGAAAAAAAAATATTTAAATGTGTTTCCCTGAGAAGCACTTCTGGGAATTCTAGGAAGATGGGAGGGAAAGATCAGGTGGGAAGGATCTCTAGAAGCCTTATACAGACCTAGAAATTTTTCCTGAGGGTTCTCCTCCCCAACCACTCATTTTCTTCTATTCCTTAACACAACATGAAAACCACAAGGCACAAATTAAAAGTCAAAGTTAACACAGAGTTGAATGAGGTTTTACAACTTCAGAGTAGCTCTCTCCCTGGTAAGCAGCCTTATGAATCACCTGAGACCCTGCTGCTGCAGATCATTTGAACTCCAGACAGTATATATGGTTTTCAAGCATTTAAATATTAAGAAACTCTAAAAGGACCTAGAATTGATTTACTCTTCCTATTAGTTTTGAAGGCATTTTACTTATTTTAGTCTTGAAACATACTTAGTAATAGGAAAAAATGTGAACAAATTACAGTAAAAAGATAAATTTAAATTTGAGCAGACCCATGCACTGCTAGCAGAACATGGACAGACCACATTATTTTATTATGGCAACGATAAAGGCAATAAGAACTTAATCCACATCTGAAATGCCACAGTGTACAAACATTCAGAAGGCAGAGGGGGAGAAAGAAATCCAACTACTTTAAAGACATCATACGATAACACACAACAAGAAAAGGCTGGAGAAATCAAGCCTGAACTCCCTGAGCCAGAAGAGCTCTTCCTGCCTTGTTTTCCCAGGCAGACACTTTCAGTGATGGATTGGCCAATTCTAACTACAAGTAGCAAGTGCTTGTTTTTAGTGCTGTACATCATCACACACTGAAATATCAGACTTTAATTAGCTATAAGACAGCTATTTCAGCAAGTTCATTCAAAAGTTTAAAAAAAAAAATAGTAATTCCGACCTCTTGATCGTCATTATATGTTAACAGTGCTTATAGTATAACACTGACTTTTGAAGAGCAACAGGTAGCTTCTTACTAAATCTATGGAAATCACATTTAGTGATGATCTCTGTCCCAGCAAAAGAAATAGAAAGATGACTCTTGACACCTTTGTTAATTTTTCTCAGATGCCCATGGCAACAACAAGAATGTATTAAATGTATTATTTAATTGCTCTGCTAGGGAATCTATAGTAGCCTTGGAAAGGAAATGACATTCAAAGCAGGGCTTATAAAATATACTGGGGAAGAATTTCTCAGGTAATTTTTCTTTAAGCCTTGCCACTCATGTTCTTTGCACACATGTGTAACCAAATTCCAATCTACCATGAAGAAATATGAAGTTATTTTATCTCAGTTTCTCATTTCATCTTACATGAAAACCAATGAACATGCAAGTTTACTTTTTTGCAACTGACTATAACCCCAAGGGTACCGAAGCAAAACAGTAATTATCTGTCCATATCAACTACACCTAAAAAAAAAAATCACAAAGAACTGGGCTGAAACAGCTTATCAACTGATAGTTTTTGTAATATCTCATTTCAACTAAATGAAGTTTTAAGCAAATCAACTTTTTTGATATAAAGCATAAGTAATCTTTGTTCAACTGAATCTACACCAGCTTTATTAGACATGCAAGGTCTGTTTTTCAAAGTGTCATTTTTTCCAGCAAAGCACCCCCAGCAATGTTCACTGAGTTTCTGCTAACTACCCCACCTGCATTATGAATCAATGAAGCAAGGCTGAAGTACTCTGCGAAGAGTCACATGGGCTGGGACCTCCTTGCAATATGCAGACGTATTTCTCCCCAGCTAATGGCAGGAAAAGCATCACTGTTCTAGTCAATTTGTTCTTAACAGAGCACTGAAGTCTGAGGAGATGTAACAGGAAGCAGAAGGCTGCATTGTGAATTTAACAACTCTTTTGGTATACTCAAGATTCTGCTTCTGCTTTGGAGTAAGAGATTTAGAATTACTTCTTTGCTTTAAAAATCAAAACTTGACATAGCATTTAGAAAAGGTACAGCTGTCATAGATCCAGCTCAGCTCAAATTCAAAGTATTGTCTTAAGCAGCGGCCTAGATATTTAAGAACTTTAAAGCTTTAGATTCCAAAAAATTACTGGTCTCTTGAGCATTAAGGTAAATGACTTGATTGATATTCCTAGCTTTTCCAGTAGGGGTCCCTCTTTTACAGGAGAAATTGGTCTTTCGAGGCCCAGAGTCAGAGATGTTGAATCCAATCTGTAAAAAAAGAGACTCTGTAGGCTTGATTTTGCAGGTAGAGATTTCAAACTGAAAAAAGTGACAAGATCCATACAAGTGTTGCCATGAACTGAGACTGCCTATGAGCTTAACTACATTTCACTTTTTTTATTCAACAGTCCAATATTGCACTTTTCTCCTTGCATCATCACAAAAGAAAGGCAGGCCACACCACTACTCAAACTCTTACACAGTCCCTCCATACAAGACCACATTACAACATCCAGACCTCTCCATACTATGCCCATCCTCTAATGAATTCTAAACTCTACCTTGGAACAGAAACAACTGACTACCAAATGCACAGAAAACAGGCACATTTGAAATATCTGTGTCTGCAACATAAGAACTTGTAGGTCATTTTTAAGTGTTTCCAAAAGACTGAAGATGCAAAAGCAAACAAAAATTAAATAAGCACACCATCACAGGAAAGAAATTCTGGAGCAGTACATCCAATATTATTCTAGCTTCAAATACTCTTTTTCTCTCACAATCAGGAGCACATATATTCATTGCAAGATTATCAAGGGAGGGAAAAAAGAAGTATCTCGTTCATCAGACACGGGACCTGAAATATCACTTCAAGTTATGAAGATGAAACTGTTGATAAACATGAAGTTCAAGGAAATTGCAAAATAATGCCTCTTGAAACATCATCATAAGAATACAGGAAATGCATGTTTCTCAGAAGATATTACATAAACCTCTCTTAAAGGGTTTCATGTTTATTGCATGAACCTCTTTTAGACGTCAAACACAAACTTTTAAAAGTTCTCTAGTACAAATATCATTTAACTGCATTAAACATCTTGACCCACTACCTGTTTTCATTGACATGCACAAGGACTGTGGACATTATAACCCAGTACTTTCTGGCTGTGGGTTAAGGGGAGGAACCACTGTCTAACACTCACACTTAATGCATATTTTCTCCCTTCATTCCTTCCTTCGAGATATCTCTAAGAATTATCAAATGAAGTACAAAGTCAGTGATGTCCTGGAAAGGAGTCATGCTGCTTAATACTGCAGCCTGATTATGATCCAATTATCACAGAAACAAAAGTTCCATTTTTATCAGAATGAAGGGGGGGAGAAAAATGACGTCTTTTTAAGAGTCGGGAAGTTCTAGCTATGTCAGCATTACTATTACAAGATACATAGTACAACAGGAGAAAACTAGCATTTTAAATGCTTATTTGTCATTTAGAAGTTTAATGAAAAGTAAAAATATCTTGAATGCAAATTAAACACAGATATATACTAAATTCTTTTATCTTATCTCATGAATAAAAAGTAATTATTTTTGTATACCATTGCCCTAAGAAAAACATCTAAAGCATTCTACAGTTACATGAAACCATGATTTTTTTTTCTCATTGTATAGAATAAAAGCAGAATTCTCCATCAAAAAGCAGCAAAAGAAGTCCTAGGACAACGCGTAACTGCAAATTAATAAGCCACCACCTGAGGGGGCAAGGAAGTTGTAATCTTCCAAAAACTGCATTTTTAATCAGAGCCACATTTGATTTTGCTCTATATATTCACTGAAGATCAGGAGCACAACTACTACTACAGATGGGTTTTTTTCATTTTCAATATCTTTTATTTTCTAAAATGTAATTATGTCCTCTTAAAAGGCCTACTTTAAGACTTCTGTTCCATTTTTCTAGATGTTATAGCTGTAATTTTCTGTCAAAAGACAGTAAAACATGTTTTTATATAATATGCACACAAATAGACATAATGCCACTACAAGGCAGCAGTTAACTAAGGACTAATGGCATTCCAGATTATTTCAATATACATATGACAGAACTAATGAAACACAACGCTCATTTCTTTGATCCTTTGGTAAATGATCACAGCATTTGTATGTTTAAAATAGGATACTGGAACCTGAGCTGTAAGAGAAGTGTGGAATGATTACTGCAGAATCCCAACCATAGATACCTCACCTACACCAAGGTCACATCAAACAGGGCTAGAGTTCTAACATTTATGGTTAAAGAGACCATTCATAGTCAATTGTAAGTAACCTTTATCAAGTGGCAAAGTTACTGAAGTTTCATCCTGACCAGAAACCATTCCTTGTACTTTCACAAGTATAGTGCCACGTTTTAATAAACTATACTGCTAGGTCATATTGGAAATTAATTATAGATCCCCCTGAGCTGTTAAGATTAAACTTTTACAGCTGATTATTTTAAGATAAGTTAGCTGCAATGATGAACAGTTATAAAATAAATTAAATCCCTAAATCATATGCTGTTTACAATGTTTATATCACTGGCTGTATAGAAGTTTGTTATCACCTATGCAACAACAAAACATTAACTGAACTTTAAGGAACATGGAAAGTGAGTACTGCTGCTTGATGCATTTAATATTTTATTAACAGTAATAAGCATATTTTTCATGACTGAGACACTGGAAACAAAGTGATTGCCAGAGCTGCCAAAGAAAATGAGCACAAACTTAATTTACACAGTTCTACTGGCAGTAGAAAGTGCACATATTTAAATTCAGCTTCATAGAAGCCTAGATGGCACTAGGTAATGAAGGATTACTCAATTAACCATAAACCACAGCTTACAATACTAATTGTTGTATTTAAAACTTGAACCATAAAACAGTTAACAATTCTATGTTTACCATTTAAAGACAGGTTACTTGTACAATGTGTGATAAAAGAAGAAACCCACAGATTTAAAACTGACAATCAGAAGAGAATGATAAAGATGAACTGTCAGTAGATGTCACTACCTTAATTTGGACTTCCTATATTTTAAGTCCATATTCATTTGCTTAAGGAATACCTCAAATCCATCTACAAAGAGAAAAGTTCAAACTACCTATACAGCTCTACAGCCATTTTTCATAATTGGTCATAAAACCAATTTCTACAATGCTGTAAAAGAGCCAACAGCCTTTGTGCAAGTATCTTGACAAGTATGTTTTCTCCTAACAGCGTTGAGAAAGGTAACTGTTTAGAAAGAAATGCAGACTTGAGTCATACAGATACTGTATGTTTACCCAGAAGACATTAAAGGAAATAGCAATGGTACTTTATTACACAAATACATATAATCACAGTTAGAGAGCTACTAAATGTTGAATTTAGTACCCTGAATTTTAAGCTTAGCATATATAGAAACACTTCCAATAATCTACATTCTACCTCTCCATTATGTTCTGTGGTTTTTGCCTACTACTGAGGCAACAAAATCGCAAATAAAACACAAATTTTCCTGAGTTGCTAGGGCATGTCTGAATTATGACTCCTTTGTTAAGTTTTGTCACAAAAGTAGGTATTTTTGAAGAAAAACAGTTATTTGTGGAGTGCCTTAAAACTTTAAAAATTAAGAAAATTCTGAAACAAGAAGGCTACAGAGACGGACTATAATTTTAGTCCTCCTTAAACATTACAAAATCACAATGAATCACAGAATCATAAAATATCCTGAGTTGGAAGGGAACCACAGGGAGCAATGAAGTCCAACTGCTGGCCCTGCACAGGACAGCCCAAGAATCACACCATGTGCCTGAGAGCGTTGTCCAAACCCTTCTGAACTCTGTCAGGCTTGGTGCAGTGACCACTTCCCTGGAAAGACTGTTCCAGTGCCCAACCACCCTCTGGGTGAAGAACCCTTTCTTATATCTGACCTAAACCTCCCCTGACACAGCTTCATGCCATTTCCCTGGGTCCTGCCACTGGTCACCACAGAGAAGAGATCAGTGCCTGCATTTCCTTTTCTCCTTGTGAGGAAGTTGTAGACAGCAACTAGGTCTCCCCTCAGTCTTCATCGGGCTGAAGAGACCAAGTGACCTCAGTTTCCCTTCACACAGCTTTCCCTCTAGACTCTTCACCATCTCTGTGGCCCTTCTGGATGTTCTCTAATGCTTTATGTTTCTCCTGTATTGTGGTGCCCACAACTGCACACAGAACTCCAGGTGAGGCTGCATCACCACAAGTTGAGCAGGACAACCACCTCCCTTGACCAGCTAAGAATGCTGCACTTGATAAACTTGTACTAAAGCCTGAAAAAGTCAAAGTCTGCCTCTGACACTGAATATGAGTTAAGAAAGTGGCCCATCATGAAGTTAGCATGTAAGTAACAATACTAATTTAGGGCATAGTCAGTTTTGCTTTTAGAAAAAAATGCAAAAGGCATTAGACACCCAACTGAGTATTCATCTAGCTCCCAAACAATAGAAAACTTCCAACACAACAATTTATTGCAAAGCCGTGCAATAAAAATACAAAATGGATTTTGACTATGCCCTACACCTATCTGCATGAGATGCAACACATGTGTTGAAAGATTAGGAATGTACAGGAGGGGTGAAACTACTGCAGCACTAGAAACCCAAGGGAAGGAGGCTGGGGAGCAGGTGAAATTCTTACAAAGCCAGAATTGTGTCAACTTCAAGTGAACAAATTCACAACTTCACATGTCACATGGCCTCTAATTAGCACAAACCCTAGACTTTTGAGGTTTTTTATTTAATGGGTGGTGTGACAGGATGAACAGAGACCACTACCACCAAACCGCACTGATGCAAACGCCCATTCAGAAAACTTGCATATCATCTAACTGGTACAATAGTTCCTGAAATGTTTCTAACCATGAGACAAATCATATATTTACAGTTACTAGCCAGTCTGGAAAGAAAGTAAATATAGGAACAGTAAACATTGTGGCCAATGGTGAACACAAGTGTTATGATCGGGGTTGTATAGACAAGACAAAGTAGACAAGTACCATAAACCAACTTGAATTAATTGCCTTTTTACCTTGTCCGGTTTCCCAAAATACCTCAAAGCCTTGAGTTTCTCTACATATTTATCACATGTATACTCTTCCTCACAGAAATTAACTACGCACAATTTTTTAGGAAATGCACTATCAGAAGGGTCCAAAAATTACTTTGACACTATACAGGTCATATCCGTGTTGCTTCTGTGTTTCACAAAAGACAAATTGCATCAAGGGGAAAAACCTGCTTTTCACAGTAATTATGCAGTTAACATTTCATTGAAGCAGAATTTGAATAAAAATGCTATGTTAAATAAAGTATGCTGCTTCTGTAATTTTTGATTGCTTTTGTGACACCCAGAAACCACAAAAATCTGAACTGTAAGACTTGGGTTATGGATACACTCAATTCAGTTTTCATTTACATTGAAGTACTAGAACATGTCAGATATCTGCTTATTCAGGCCTATGTTAGTACTGTGGTTAAACACATGCCTACACGAACAAACAAGTTACAAGAAATTAAAACTTTTTATTAAGAGCCAGTTTTATCAAGTACCAACATTTTAGGCAAAAAGCACAACTTTTTATTTCAACACTCACTCACAGAAATTTTAGCTGAATGAAAAGCAAGGTTTCCAAAACCAGAATAAACAGGAGAGCTACTATAATGACACTGATTTCTTACCCTACGCATGGCTTCCTCCTCCTCTTGACGCTTCTCATAATGTGCAAAGTCATCAAAGATTGAGGTGGTATGCTTGAAAGTAGCAATTATTTTAAGCACTTGCTTGGCTTTTTCTAGGGGTACCTCTTGAGTGTCCCTCGAATTGGTAACCGGTTTGTTGTCATTGTTTTCCAAGCGAATATGTCGCAGTTGGTTATTGGGAACGTCTTTGACAAAGATCCATTTGACATCAAACTTCCCCTTCCACTTATCCTGAGACCAGACACCAGCATACGCATTGTAGTCCACAACAGACTTCATCTCAGCCACTCCACAAAAGTGTCCACTGCCATTCACACTGAAGAGTAAATAGAGTGGGCCTTTCCCGTTCAGGGAACGGTAAGCAGCATCCAAGCGCTTATTACCATGTTCAGTACTACACCAGATAGAGTACTTAATGGAGCGATGAATATCGTCCTCTGAATAACTTTTGATTATAAACACACGCCCATTCTTCAGATTCCAATCGAAGTCTTTGGGATTGTAGTTGTTTATGGCCTTTAGTTTCTCCAGAACTGGGTGCACTTCCACACCAGAAGGTGAGGAGCTGACGGATACAACACCTAAACCAAAGTTCTCACTACCAGCTCCATTGTTCTGGCTGAAGCCCACACCCCTATTACGAGGAGCTACCCAGCGGTTTTGCAGCTGTTGCTGCTGCAACTGGTGAGGCTGGGCCTGCTGCTGAGGTCCTTGTTGCTGTTGTGGTTGCTGTGGCTGAGGCTGCTGTTGAGGCAGTTGGCTTTGCACCAGGGGTGGTGGTTGAATTAATGGCTGAGGCTGCTGGATTATAGTCTGAGGAGGCAGTACTGGTTGAGCCGGGGGTGCTTTTACCACTGACCCTTTGTCATCCCAAGTTCCAATATTCATGTTGTGTTTTATAGGTGGTGGTGGTACAGCAGGGCCCCCAATGCCCACATTACCTTTAGGCTTGAGTTTCGGCTGAGGTTTAGCAGGTTTCCTTGCAATTGCAGCCCATGAGGTTGGTTTAGGTGCTGAACTGCTGACTGGGGGCACGCTGTTAGCTGCAATGCTTGTCATACCTGTACTGCTTAGAGCTGAACCTACAGTTTTTGTTACAGCAGCCGTCATATCTCCACCAATTTTCAGTCCAGTCATGCCTTGCTCAATGCTGCTAATCCCAGGCACCTTGCTCAGAGTATCACTGCCAAATCCAGTCTGTCCATCTGCTATGGCTCTGCCAAGAGAACTAGGTGGATAGCCATAGCTGCTGCTGTAAGCAGAGCTTTGCGTTGATTGTCCCTGAGATCCACTTGTCCCCCACGTAGAGAAGTCTGCATTCCCAGGAAAAAAATTAAATCCATGCTGCCCAAGAAATGGAGGGGTATTTCCTAACGCCCCAGGTTGACTAAATACACCATCAGGTATGTAATGGTGTTCACCATTACTCATCTGTCCATAAGTTGTCAAATATGGCATTGGAGGGTCGCCTGCAGTTGACCATGCTGCTTCACCTAAAGAGTATGGAAATCCAATGGATGGAGCATAATAGCTAGGCATATATGGGTCTGACATTGGTGGATAGCTGTTACTCTGCAAGAAAATAAAATAAAAAAATCAGTAACAGTGACAATTATGCTCAGGGCAAAAAAACCCTGTAATATAATCCAAAATATTTTTAAGAGTTATATGAACACATTTGTAACTTCCACCATTCCTCGCAACATAAAAGATGAACAAGGTATCTGTCAGACATGACCATTTTTTGAAGGGACCTTCTCAAACCACTAAATGGCCACAGTTTTTTGTAACATATTATCTTTCATTGACTAACTAGGTTTAAAATGCCTCCATGCCAACAGTACCAAAAAAATAATGAGCTACTTTAAAAAAACAAGTCATAACAACTGTACTTTCATAACTAAAGAAAAAGAATAGCAACTATGATTTAAAGTTTTGGTATTTTTAGCTTCTGTCAAACTTCTCACTTCTAACTGGAGATACCAAAATAATATCATAGGGAAATGGATGCGAGGATGTCTGTTTCCTTCAAAAAGAATAACAGTAAAACTGTAATATTTCCATGCTATTGAGAATGGGCATTAAATCAGTACTACAGAAGGTAGACTCCTGAGAAATCACAGAATTTACTTCTTGAGACATTTGAAGGACTACCCCCATATGATTTCTGATACTGTTTTGGGGAAAAATGCACATTATCATCCTCTAGCTGATGCCCCATTAATGTATTATTGGGGGGACAGTGGGGGGGGAAGTGAAGGCAAGCAAAATTCTCAGTCTCTTAATAATTTGCACTTTCTCCCTCTCTCAAGACCACTACAACTTACAAACTTAACATAATGCATATTAACTTTTGACTGCAGAGGCAATTCACAGTTCTGAAAGTCAAGTCATTAACTTCTTGGCAGAGGAGTTGTACCAAGTAATATTAAGCTTCAATCTATTATGCCATCAGCTGTGAGATACTTCTACCACCGCTGAAGGAAATCATGTCCAAGCAGTTAATATCTCCTCAGAGCCAACGAAAACTGTTGTTTTGAACTACATCCAGAAGATGATAATTTTGTTTTCAATATAAGGGGTTGGCTTTCTGTTTGGGGTTTGTGTTTTGGCTTTTTGGTTCGTTTTTTTCCTCAAGCTTCTTGTAACTGTATTTTTCTGAAGCCAGAGCACAAGTACAAGAGCATGAGACATCAAAGCATGCTTTTTAACTGAAGCTTGTCCAGAATTTTTAAGAGTACTTTATCTGCTTAAGATACTATACAATAAGACAAAATATGACATAAAACTGTATTTCAATGGATATTCAAGCAAGTAAGTAATACTAAGAAATATCCCAAAATTAAGTCTGGAAGTCAGTTGAACACCAAAATTAACTTCAAGGTAGTAAACAATGTTCACTTACCTGATTTGTCTGACTACTTAGATATGGCTCAAAATCATCATCATTTACTGCATCCTTTTGATGAATCGAACCATTTTGTACTGAAACTAAAAGTAGATCTGTATTAGTATACTGTCTGAAAGACCTATGCTGCACTTTTAATCTAGATAAAACTTCTTAATCACCTGTACATTGAAATACATATTATTTTCAAGCTCCGCTCCAATTTAAAGAAAATAGTTTATTCTATTGAACATCATGATCAGATCTTAGGAGAGGTCTGCAAGGATGGCAACTAAAGCAGCCTACTCCTGACTATTGTTTCCTGAGATCCACAGACACAGGAAAATCTACAGGCACACCTTATTTGCACAGGCAGTAAATCCAGCGTTTCCAGAAGTACCAGCCCAAGTGCAAATGCACAGACCAACCAGATGTATAGACATATTCAATAGGTTCGGGGAAAGTTGCAACATACAGCTTTCTCCTGCCAGGAGGAAAGGCAGTTCCCCACCAAGACAACCGTGAAGGGCATCACTTTTCACATATTTAACTCTGTATTTCCTACATATAACTGCACTGCGTTAGTGGCATCCCTGAAGTTGAGGGGACAAAGCAAGAGAGAAACTAGAACTTAAGTCCCAAAGGGTGATCACAAGCCTTTCCCAATATATATGCCCACTATATGCTGGAATCTCTTCCTACCTGCTCTTCCTGGCCTCCTATTACCTTTCATTTCATCTAAGGCATTACACCTACCTGGAATTTTCCAGCTGCCCAAATTACTTGAAGTGTCTCTCTACCATCCCCCAGGCTACTATTCAAACAAAGCCACACTGCACAAACTTCTGCTAAGTTCCACTGTTTCCCATGGTGCAAAGCAGAACAAGGACTTAAACTAGCAACTGCAATTATAAAACTTGAACATGAAGATTTCTTCTCAAAAAAAATACTACTGGTTTTCCAAATGCATTTTTTTTTGTTATTTATCAAAAAGGTTCAACGGGGGAAGTTTCAGAATGATCAGTAAGGTGCACTGATAAACCATGAGAGGAGAAGTTACAACAAAACTGCAGATTCTATGTCAGCTTAAGACACTGAGTTAGGTCCTGACTCTGAGGCTTCCCTCTTTTAGCAAATGCTTCTGAAAAGCATATATAACCATATAACTAAATTTTCAACTTTATTGAAATTAGTCATTAAGAGTGGGGGGAGACTCTGCTTCACTGGGGAGAGGGGCGTTGCCACACAGGGTTCACACTGCAAACCAAGAGGTGCCTGGACTAAGTCACTTCAACTTTCACATTTGACTTCAACACCTCTAAAACAAAACTGCCATCAGTGAATGAAACTATCTGGAAAAAAATTACAAAGGAATAATCACAAGGAATAATCAAAATCCTGGAAAATTTGATTAACTTCAGACAGCAGTAAAAAGAGGTAAAAATTCATAATTTAACACAGAACAGAGTATTTTTTTCAAAGCAATTATCTGGGAAAGAACAAAGCAACTTGTGTTTTGAATACCTTCTTGACGTTTTAAAAGTCAGAACACTTGACACTTCAGTTATTACAAACTGGCACAGCGCGTTTCTGTACTAGCTACAGTCAAATATGACCAGCAATGATGAGCATAATGGGGTCTACAATTAGATACAACATTATCCTAATTAAATACCACATTTAAATCAAACATTAGGTGTTGGGGGTACTTTTCCCCCATAAATAAAGAGCTTCAGTTAAGATCATGAATCAACTTGAATTTATACACAATGGTAACATATTAATGAGCTGGAACACTACATTCCTCTTTATATTTAGCCCAGTTACACATGGGATGAATCTCAAAACATTTGGGCCATGCTATACCCACTGCTTAGACTTCACCAAATAGTACAGACAGCTAAACCCTCAAATACAATTCAGTTATAATGAAAAACATGGGCAGCTGCAAATAAGTTTTTTAAAAGCATGCAATCACACATAAAGGAGTAAACAGCTGTATGTCAAGACTAGTATCCTATAAAAACATCCCCACATACTGACAGCTAATCTTCATAAAACATGCATCTGCTGTGTTTACTGTTTCACAGGTATCTAAAGGTCACTTAAGACAGAATTATTTTTGCTTTGACATTACAACTAACATGGAATATTCTTGTAAATTCTTTCTTATCCATTTTGTGTTGGAATCTTAAATCAGTGACAAAATATTTCTACTCTGACTTTTTTCCCAGTAAATACATAGATTTCCCAGTGAAATAGCATCACTAGAAGCATGTTTCTTTGTCTTTTCATTCTAACTTTACATAATGTGTTCATAGTGAAGGATGTAGCCCACACAGACATTTAACAAGACCAAATGAATGTCTCATGTCCAAAATCTCATGTTAAGTCCAACTGAACAGGGCAGTGATGAAGAACACTAATTGAAACTAATCTACAGATACTAAAAATATTGCATACTTCCTCAAACACTGTGAAAACACACAATATAACTAGATATTGGGAAGAAACAACTCATCAGACAGAGGAACTTAAAGCTCATATTTTTTCAAGTGCTACTACCCTTGGAATAACTCCTTGCAAAATGCACAAATTATAGCCAAAGGCATAAGAACAACTTTTTCATTTGAAGTCATCACACCTCTAATGTGAAGAATAAAGACTACAAGAAACATGTAACATTTCATTCTTGTTTTAAACCTAATAGTTAAATTTAAACCTTCTACAAACCAAGAAATTATATACACGTAAGTGTAAAAACAAGTCAGCAGCTTCCTATGACAGGTGTGATACAGTGGCACAATAACAAACAGGGGGAGGGAGGGGAAAGAGTTCCAGGAATGCCTTGTTTCTCCCCATCACCATGCCCCTGTAAGACATAATTTGATTGATGTCCGTTCTGATATTTTACATCAACTGTACAGTAGTTGACAACTAGAATAAGAAAACTTTCATGACAAGATGATTTCCTCATTCAAATCTCTGAATTACCAATGTTAATATCCAACACAACAGATGGATAATACTGTTCTACACACTAAAACATCAATCCCACAAATTCTGGTAGAGGGAAACAGCACAGTGCACCAATTTATCAATTAGAATAAAGCATCCAAAACATATTTTTCATTTCAATACAAAATATGCATACACCCCTTTTACTGCTCACTCTCATTCTCTCATATGCTCTACCAGACATATGGACAGCTTCTACCACCCTCTTTAACATTACTTCTCTTATGCACAGAACCAACTTCAGATTAGTCTGTTAAGCCAGTATCACATCTTCCTTCAAAGCTCCTTCAAGCTGAGACCTATCATGGCAATTGGAAAAGATTACTGTCTGCTAACATGTGGTCAGCAAGGACTGCTGATTCTGACTTAATTTATCCTCTTGAAAAAGTGTCTAACCCCAAGCCAACTGCCTGGGCTACACTGTGCTACCACCTTCAATCTCCTAGACCTTTAATGCTAAATCAATCATAACTTAGTTTCACTAAGCAGACATTACACCAAATAATTTAACACATTACTGTTCTGTTTAACTATAGTTTTCATTGAAATATATTCTCACCAAGAGAATACATCACAAGCATTCATTATTTAAAGGATGCACTCCATAAAAAAATCCAAGTTTAGAAATCCAAAAATCTCTTCCTTACACAGCAAACCAAGAGATGTGTTTTGATTCAGACATTCCACAGTAGTGACAAATTATAGTACACAAAAATATGCTAACATAAATAAGCCAAAGCTGACTAGTGCATTTTCACACACTGTAACATAACATCCAAACAGAAATGCTTGATACTTTCACTACAATCCACATACATGTAGTTCAAAAACTACCTGTATGATTCTCTAACAGATGCAACTCAGTAACGTCAATAAAACTGAGAAATGCTAAGTTGAAAATTGTGAAGCCACAAACTACTTGCTACAATTAATCTGACTTTTCTTCTCATTTAAGGGCAATATGGAAAGCAATACCACAAAGTATTTAAAAAAACATGAAGTAGTTAAAAACTACAGTTTGGGAAAAAGAAAAAAAAGTAGAATATTAGAATATGAGAAAACAAGTAGTCAAGACTGACACAACTAAGAACGTCTGAGAAGGTAAACACATGTTTATTTTTTCTCTGAATGCAAAGAAAGTAAAACAGGACAAATTCAGCAAGATCTGGGGAGCACGTGACCCCTCACAAGCAATATATGTAACAAAAACCAGATAATCTGTATGTAGACAGAATAACAGGATAAGTACATTGTGAATAACATTAAATGATAGCTCACAGAGAACAATTAGATTAATTCAGATAATGAACAGAGGGGGGCAACCAGTACCTGAGCTCAAAAAAATGTTTCCTATCTGTGCAAGTATAATGAGCATATTAACACACAAAGGTAGCTGTGTGTATACTGTTCTACAGCTCAGTTTGCTCAGCAGCTAAGAATTAAATGGGCACAAGTGTACTGCTTAGGCAAAAAGAAATGCCAAAAAAGAATATTAGTAAGAAAACAAATTCCAGAGGAGCAGCTGCAAGACAAAATTTGAGATACTGTTTACAACTGACTTGCCAACAATTTTAGAGAGAAGAATATGAAGCAGTTAGTAGTTCTTTGTTTTTGTGGGAAACAAACCCCATGGAGTATGATATTTAAAAACGAAAGATGTTGACAGAAACATGAAAAGAGCAAAAAAACAGAAATCCTACAAACACTACTAGAAGACTCCATACTGATGCCCAAATGAAGAAAGATCATAATAATTTGGGGAATAAGGAAGGTGATTTTTCTGCTCATAGATATGAGTAACTAATCACGTGGTTGCTGTGTAGCAAACTAAGGAAGCTGTACAAAATACTCTTCCTATGATTCTATTCACTGCACAGAAAGGCCCAAGGTGTACTGTTAAAAAAGAATATACAAGCATATCACAAAGTCAACTAAAGAGAAATAACTATGTTACTGTCCGACTTTTGATATTGAATCTTTTGTAAAATAAAACATTTTCAATTGATGCACTGCTGTGTCACAGTAAAAACGCTGGGAAACAACATTTTGGCACACAATTTCCTGTCATCCTGCTATGAAATAAGAGAAATCCTACAGCTACAACCTCTTCCTGTGACTGTCTGAAGACACATGATCCTCCATAAACAGCAATGTTACAGATTTATACAGAAATACAAGGTATTAACTTACCTTTATTTCCCTGTCCTTTAGGTCTCTGTATATAGGAAGGTGGAGGGGAAAAAAGCAAAACAAGTTCAGTTAGAATCCTCTAACATTAACTTCAGCGTAATTACATTTATTTGCCAATTCTGCCCTTTTCAACTTAAATATCACTTTAAAATATTATTAAAACCATGCTCTTATACAAACGTTGTGACATATAAAATAATATTATAAAATATTACAAAACCAAAAATTGATAGAATTTCCCCCCAAAAAACTTTGAAATAATCTAGTATTTTACAGCATGTGAAACTTAAATTGTGTTGAAAAACAAGTAATCTTTGATTGCTCCTCACTCAAAAAACCATAAGCAATAAACATAAAAACAGTGTAATGAGTAAAAAAAAAAACAAAACAAAAATTAGCATCTTAAGATTACTGACAATACTTGAACTTCAATATGATAAATCAGCTTTTAAAATGACCAACAGGCCAGGGAATAAGCTACAATGCATTGGTTTTTAGATATACAAAAGAACACAGTGATATTGTAAGCTGAACTTCATGTTGTGCATTCCTCACCCAGGCAATTACATTGAGAAAATGATAGTCTGTACGAAGCTTTCACACAAGGAAATAATACCTTAAGGAGGACTATTTTTTTTTTTAGGATTAGTCATTACAAAATACTGTTAATCAGTCATGCACGAAGAATCAATGTAACAGTACAAGTTACAGAATCCTTAATTCCTCTATAGTAAGACAAAATCGCTTAGAAAAATAAATGCTACTCCATGAAGATCTAATTCATCTTCTCACGTATCTTCAACTAAGCATGACTGAGTCTCCATGCTCTATCACTCTCTTAACAACTTTTAGCCCTGAAGAGCTCAGTATTCACAGGTTAGAAAGTTTAGGAGGTAACCACCTCCATGTTGTTTTATGTGTATCTGTCTCAGGGTTACTCTAGCACTGTTGAACTGCTCCACCTAAAGCTGCAATGTTAGTCACCTCCCTCTCCCACAACCAGGGAAGTATCTTTGTAACCTTAAAAATCCCAACCATCTCATCTTTTGGGATAAATCTAATCCCAACACAAGGGCATGCAAATACCGAGATACCCAGAACTAGCAAAGCTGAGAAGAAGCAGCCTTCATGAAAGTTAGAAAAATGAAAAGCTAAGAGATCACTGAGCTAGAAATAGATGCATAAAGGAAACTGGAGAGCATGCACAGAGACAAAAGAAACAAAACATTAAAACCAAGGAGAGAGAAAATAAAAAGAGGCAGGGCACTGCAGGGCCAAAACTTTTGGGCAGTAGCAGAAGCCCACGGAGGAAGCAGAGAACAAGACAGAACAGTTTCCAGACTGAAAGAAAGCCCAAGAGAGGCCCAGCAAAGATAAGAAAATAAAAAATTCAGAGCTCCATGAAGGGCCAACTTAAAGTGCTGAACAGCACACGGAGATAAAGTGAAAACTGCTGGAAGAAGCAGAGGCCGGAGGGTAAAGACGGAGAAAAGGTGGGTTAGAAAAGCGAAAGGCAGGAAGAGAAAGGATGCGGTAACGAGGAGCCAGAGGGAATCAGGGGTGCGCAAGGGAGCGGAGACGGCGCCGCGGGGAGCCCGGCACTGAGGCGCTCCTGGAGCGAAGAACCGGGGGCGCTGGGCCGGGGAAGGACAGCCCGGGTGGGTCCCACACAAAGGGGGCGGCGAGGCGGGCTGAGCTGAGCGCCGGCGGGCCCTGCGGGCGGGCGGGAGGCGGAGCGGCCCCAGCGGATCCGCGGAGATAAACAGGGGTGGCCGGGCTGGGAAAGGGGCCCGCCATTCTTGCTGCGACGAACCACCGCTCCCCATGGCGGCGCGGAGGGAAGGAAGGAGGGAGGAGGGAAGAGGCCGAACCGCGCCGCCCCGGCTGCGAGGGAAGGTGCAGGTGGCCGCCCTGCTGCCGCCCCCCCCGCCGGGGGTAAGGCCGGGCCCGGGAGGAGGGGAGGGCCGGGAGCGGCCGGGCAGGGATCGGGCGGGCGGCCCCCGCCCCGCGGCCGGTACCTGGTCGACGCTGGTGGCTGACATTCTTCACGGGGAGCCGCGATCCCCTCGCTCCGCTCCNCCCCTCGCTCCGCTCCGCCTGGGCCTCGAGTGATTCCGCACGCCGCGGCCGCTCGCTCGCCTCCGCCGCCTCCTCCCCCTGATTGTCGTCGCCGCCGCCGCCTGGGCTCGCCGCCGCCGATCGGGATCCCGCTGGAAGGAGCCGCCGGCCGGACGCAGCGCCGCTTCCCCCCCCTTGCTCTGGGCTCCGCTTCCCCACAATGGCGGACGGGCTCCGGCTCCCACTTCCGCTCCGCGNGCGGCGCCTGGCGGGAGCGCGCGTGCGCGCGGCGGGAAGAGGGAGCGGGGCGGGGCGGGGTGGCGGAAGGAGTTGGAGGGGCTGTCGCCCGCGTGTGGCTGAGGAATACGCGGCGAGGGGGAGCGGCGGTGCCCTGCGTTCCCCCGCCCCTGTGCAGCGGCGCTGCCGCGCCGGCGATGTGGCGAGCAGGCGGCATCCGACCTGGCTGCCTTAAGCGGCTGCTGCCGGCTGCGGGGGGCTCGGATAGCGCCCCGCTGCCAGGCCGCTCCTGACCCCCTTTCTCTCCTGGGTCACAGGATCGCAGGATGGGTCGGGTGGGAAGGGGCCACAGTGGTCTTGTGGTCCAGCTACCTTGCTCAAGCAGGGTCAGCCTGGAGCACGTTGCACAGGACCGTGTCCAGACGGTTCTTGAATTTCTCCAGTGAGGGAGACTCCACAACATCTGGGCAGTCTGTTCCCATGCGGGATCACCTGTGCAGTAAAGAATTTCTTTTTCATACTCAAGTGGAACTTCTGTTTCTTCCTGTTGCCTCTTGTCCTGATGCTCGGCACTGCCGAGGAGAGCCTGGCTCCATCCTCCCGACACCCTGTCCTTACATATTTACAGACATTGATAAAGTTCTCTCTCGGTCGTTTTTTCTCGAGGCTGAACGTGCTCAGCTCACTTTACCTTTCCTCATAACAGAGATGCTCTGGTCCCCTAATCATCTTGGTTGCCCACTGCTGGCCCCGCTTCAGGAGCTCTGTGTCCCTCTTGTACTGAGTAGCCCAGAACGGGGCACGGCACTCCAAATCAATCCTGCTGTTGGCACGTGTGGCTCAGCTGCCTCCCCCTGTAAGCAGGATCCAGGGCACTGCCTGGGCTGGAGTCCACAACCCTGGCTGGCTGCCCGCTCCAGCCGGGTGAGCTCATGGATGGCGGGATTACCTGCCCATAACCCTTATCCTGCCACCTGCATCCATTCTGGTCTACTGCTGGCTGGGACTTGAAAGTGTGTGCTTTGGTACAAGTTTGGGGGATGAACAAACAAGGCTTCATCAAACAGGCATTTTTATTTAGCTGCTATCATCTCCCTCATTAATGAGTTACACAGGCCTTAATCAGCATAAAAAGTTAAGCGGTTGTATGGGGGCTTCCTGTAGCAGCCAGCAGTAAAATCTAAGACTGGTTCAACAATGCCACGGGGGAGAATTAAGCATTTATAAACTTGTGTGAGAAGCCAACATTGTAGTTCATAGGCTGCTTAGAGTTTGGAGGAAACAATGCCTTGAATCCAATACAATTGCGTAAACATAGCTGTCAGGGCAATTGGAAGGTGCATCCCTCAAGACCCTCAGTCCAAGTTTGTTTTGAAGCTTGGTACATGTGCTTTTCCTTCATAAAGTAAAGTGATTTTATGTTGGTTTCTTTAGCAGTTGCACAAAGATATCTTGAGAAAGTAATATTTCTGCATGAAGAGTCAGTTTACAGTGGCAAATCACATCTTAAAATTGTCAAAAACATTATACTGGAAGCTCCCCAGAGTTGGTGTAGGGAAGACTTATAGGGTGTTCCTTTTCTATGTTGCAGTGCAGTCTAATTTTGACAACCACCCATGAAGAAACACCCTAGAATACAGAGGGAAGCAACAAAGATGATGTAGGTCTGGTTCTGGAAAGTAGGTTCTAAAAGAAAAGATTGAAAGAAATGGCTTTGGTTGGGCCAAGAATGACAAGAATTAGGCTAGGATATAGTAGGAATAAAGTCATTGAATATTTTTATGTATTTCAAACAGGACAAAATACCATGGATTTAAACTGCAGCTTGCAAGGTTAAAGTTGATTTTTTACAACACTGGATGAAGTAGTTGATCCTTAGTAGATCTGCAAACCTAACATTGAATAAGACTCATTTAAATCACTATCCAGAATTAAGATTGCACTCCAACCTCTCATCATCATCATGGCTCGCCTTCGCAAACAAAGATTTTGAGAAGGGCTCTCCCCACGTGGGTGTGTCCTTCAAGCCTGGACAGTGGATTTTTTAGGTGAGGCACAGCGTGCGCAGAACTGGCCCCACCGTTTAACTCCTAAGGTTCATTTGCCACGGCCGAGCAAGCTTGGACGGTGACAGTGAAGTCCTCAGGACTAGAACCTACAGCACCCAGTATTCCCATCCAAGTACTAACCGGGCCTGATCCTGCATAGCTTCTGAGATCTGATGGGATCGGGCATCAGGGTGGGATTTAACTACCCAAACTCCTACCTCTAGCACCACAGTTAAAAAAAAAACAAAACCAAACAAAAAACCAAACCGGTGGAACCCTTAGATTCAGTCTTTAGAATCATATTTATTTCCCTTTTTTCCAGTTTTCCTAATCCCTAGGCAGCTATGGGGTGAGGGGATTTTCACTTCTTGTTGAAAGGTTATAGTTTACATACAAAAAAAAAAGAAAAGATTAGGTAGGCAGAAGAAAAGTAAAAGTGAGTCAAACAGAGCACGGGAAGTTAAATGGAAGGAATACCTTCATTGGGTAGTCTCTACTGATAAGCTAGGCATTCATTTCTGCCTTTCATTTGTTGAGATTTGTTTGTTTGTTTTCCTGGCATCTTCTATCCTTATTTCATTGAACCCTAGTAAATTAACTTTGACTCTTCAAGTTTCAAATGCGTTTTGGTGTGGTGATGATAATACTGCCAAGAGAACTGTGGGTTCTAATCTGTTCCCACTGATGAGAGAATTCAGATCTCAGCATGTCTCAGGTCATGAGGACTACTGGCCATGGGTACACCCTACAAAGTTATGTGTTGAATGCCACATTGAAAATTCCAGTTTCAGTCTTAGAGACCTAAATTTTACATCAGTAACACTCAATAAGAATCTTCCACAGAAGTCCATTAGGAAATTGGGCCAGTGAAACAACAGACTTTAAACCATCTGGTTCATAGCACCTTGCCAGTTCTCAAGATTTTATCATGTGTCCTAGGAAATATGGTTTTTTAACCCTGTATTTTTGGAATCATGAAATGATATTGAAGTGCCAATGTTTCAAATGGTTTGGGCCCTCCTGATTAGACAAAGAAGTCTGGAAAGAAAGCAGCCAAAAACTTTGAAAATGGGCATTGGGAAAGGATACTCAAATTTATTGCTTCTTCAACGTCTCACTGGTTCTGACCCAAGACCATTAATTTTATGAGTCTGACAGTTGGTTTTGACTATTTGAGGTTTTAAATTGTGCTTCTTTTATAAAGTACTGTATTGCCTTTGAGGTAGTGCTGGCCCCTAGTGACTTTTTAACATCTATTTAGTTAAATATGCAATGTAATGGGGGAATAAATAAAATCACTGGGAATTTTTTATTCGATTTATAATGGTTGCTGTGATTTGTATGATAAAAATTCAATGTGCTGCAAATATTTCCAGTTTTTGATAATATTGGTGTCTGTGCTGTGAGATGATTCTACATTGTTCCTTCTTATCTATACTATTAGGAATGTAGTAGAGTGAAAATTATCCTTAAAGAAAGTGCAAGTTCAGCAGGATTCCAGTCTGCATTGCAAGCTTAGGCTCAAATGAACCTTTTTGATGGGGAATAATGCAAGCCTCTGAGGACTTGCTGGAATGCTGTGTGGCAATTAGTTCTGTAATATTATAGTCCAAGTTCTGGCCTTATGTGGCTCCAGAGACTTTGGAAATATATATGGTTCATTTTTCAAAATGCTTTTAGGCCTAGGTTTTACCGCCTGTAATTTTATATTGTCCACTTCTTACATTCAGGAATGTAATTTGTGATCTGAGCTATGATAGTTGGATTCCACCACCCTTTGCCATCAGGTTATCATATTGAAGATCTGTGTCATCCACGTGCATGACTTGCAGAGTTGGTGTCGATGGAGCCATTTCAAGCCGCTTTGCTGGCAGTTTTCTGAATTGACTTAATTGGACAGGGAGTGCCAACCAACAGTAGCATTCTCATCAGGACTCCATTTCCTGATGCTTGTTTGAAATGCATATCAAACAGACATGTGCTCATGACCCTGGAAAGGTCTTGGGGCCCTTCTAGAAATATAGCTCTAGACTACAACAGATCTCGGGAGGAGGACAATTCCCTTTGTTTAACCATGAATTCAATAGGTCCTTATCAAAGTCTGTTCCATTCAATAAAAGCTTTTGGATTTTTCCATTACTGCTTTTAGTATAATGATAGTGCCAGCTTAGTGGCAAACTTAAAGGGCAAAAGAATGACTGTGAGATAATTTTGAGATAATTTTTCCCTTCAGCTTCACTGGACAAAAGCAGAAGAACAACATATGTATTCTTTAAAAAAAATTAGGAAAACTTTATGGTAACAATTTCTTTGAAAATGATGGAAATTTAAGACACAAGTTCTGAAGTGCTCAGAAAGTGCAGTGAAGATTCTTTTCTTAACCATTAAAATATTTTAAAAAAGACCATAATTTGCTCGAACATCTCTGAGGCTGTCACTGGACTGTAAAACAGGTTGTTACAATTTAAGCTGGCAAAATGCCAACTGCCTGGTACCCAGTCAAAAGGCCCACTCCCAGAGAAGGAGAGTGAGGGAAAAAAACAGAAATGAGGCTTTGGACATGGTGAAGTTCTTATATTCATATAGAGAAGTGGAAAGCTTAACACCAACTATGAAATAGCACATAGTGACAGGAAACAACAACAGGCTCACCGAGGTCGCCCCAGCTAACAAGTAGAATTCTGAACCAACCAAGCCTCCTCCCCAAAGGAAACCTTCCAGCAAGAGGGAAAAAGGAATGAACAGGAATATGCTCACTTCCCCAGGTAAACAGCCACACAGACCAGCAGCAGCAGGGCCTGATATCAGCAGTCAGGGAGTAGGAACACTCCTGGTCCCAAACATGGACCGAAAAGGCAGAAACTCCTCCCCCCTGGCTTGTTATACTCCTCGACGCTTCCTAATGATGTCAGATGATATGAAATACCTCTTTGGCTGCTTAAGTCAGATGACACCTGTCCCCTCTAATCTGTGTCACGTCCTTTGAGGCCTGCTGAAAACTGAGGCCTAAATGGGGACCTATGCTGACTAGAGCCAAAACTACTACACAGGTGCTTTGTCAAATCTTGGCTACGCACAGAAAGTGTCCTGAAGAAGCTTAAAACCTAATACTAGACAACAGACAAACCGTAAATAGCCTGCTGCCTCTGTTTCTCAGTGTAGCCTAACAGCTCAAAAATTATGAAAATACATGTTAAATAAGTTGAAAATAGATGCTACTAGTGTTCTTCCGTTTCAACTGTCTCCAAATATATGTGTATATATATAAATATATCAGTGCATTATGATCTAGTCTTGGTGATAGACCTTCTCTATGCAGTAAACTGGAGTAGGTGGCCTTCAGATATCCCCACTAACCAATGGTTATGTTATTATCTATGAATGAATGTATCTGTGCATGATTTATGAGACAAGTCAAAGCTCAGGTGTTGGTGGCTGCTGATGAGCATGCCTTCCAGAATGTTCCAGCTATTACCACACCTCCAGCTGCCCCTTGGTATTAGCTGGGGTCAAGAGACTGGGATGCCCAACTTCATCTGGCAACAAGGATCATTGCATTAGTGAAAGTCCTCATAAAAAAAGAGTATAAATGAGTGAAAAACAGAGCTCAGCTTCAGATAAATAATTTTCCTCTGTGTGTGTGAGATTTAATAGTTCTGAGCTATTAAAAATAGGCATGTATAAAGACCTTATCATATGTTATTTAAGGCAGTTGAATGCCTCCCTGACACCTGATCCTGTCAGATCTTGGAATCTAAGCAGGGTTGGGGCCCATTAGTACTTGGACAGAAGACCTCCTGGCAATACCGGGAGCTGTAGGTTCTAGTCCTGAGGACTTCACTGTTACCATCCAAGCTCACTCAGCCGTGGCAGATGAACCTTAGGAGTTAAAGGGTTCTGCGCACGCTGTGCCTCACCTAAAAAAATCCACTGCAAAGGCTGGAAGGACACACCCACGTGGCTAGAGACCTTCCCAAATCTTTCTCTGTGAAGCCGAGCCATGAATATAATTTACTCAGTAGTTATTAAACAGCTGCATGATCTGCACACTTTATGAAAGTCAGTTGTATGCTGAGATCCAGGGTAGGTCCCAGATTCCAGCAAGCATTCTTTTCCAAGATTTGAACATTTCTGAATGTGCAGTAGCATCTACAAAACAGGAATTTTCCAAATATGCAACAGGTATTCTGGAAAATACACTGATCATAAAGGAGTGATAAAGTTATTCAGTATGTTAATGTTGTTGATGCACTTCTTCGGAATGAGGAAATGCAAACTTGCACTAAGGAAAGAATTTGCAGGGGAACATTGTATGAAAGAACTACAAAGTTGTACAATAGACTATAAATAGTTGTGCAACAAAATTATAATGTAATAGCTCCCAGCTAACACTGTGACAGAGTTAAGCAGCTAAATTAGTGTATGATGTCTTTAAAAAAGAGATTACTGTGTTTGATCAACAATGATTTCACCTCCCAGATACTTTGATTTCATTTCCCTTGTTGTGTAACATGTTATTTTTGGTGGTCTCCATTATCTGGGAGCATGAGGTAAATCAGAAGCTTTTCACACTGGCAAGCTCTTCTCCAAAGAGGTAGTAATGTACAGCATTAGCATATTTGATACCAGTACATGCTATCTGTTTGGCTTAAGGGAGCGTAGCTGTATCATAGTAGATTGGGTCCACAACAGTAAATAATTACTGACAGGTCTTCTCTGATTAGTTTTTATGAAAGACAGTTGTAAAAATTTTATATATATAACCTTTATTTCTTACATTCTCTCTGTGAACCCCTCCTGTCCATCTGTCTATTTTTTAATTTAAATTTTCCTCATATTTTGTGTAAAATTAGTGTCTCAAGCAAGAGACATTAGAGCCTTTGCTCCTAATCACATAGAGCACTCTCGCTTTTGGTGTACAACGGTGCTCATCATAACCGCATGTTTGAGGCTCAGCACTGCCATTGTCCTGACTATAGCCCAGAGGGTACAATAACACTGTGCTACAGATGATTCCCAGTGGACATAGTTTATATAGCTAATTTACTTCTGGCCTGCATCATAACATTATTCAGACTGTGCTTTTCCCAGTCCATTAGCAAACAGCCCATGGCCTGTTCCCACCTGTTTCAAATTATGTCATATGCCAGAGCAGAAAATGCATGGATCTATTGTACAGACACTGCTCAGATCCTATACTGTTTGTCCAAGTATTTTTAGGTGACCTGTAGTAAGAAAAGCTTCTTTAGTTGCGTTTAGCTCATGATATTTTCACTCCAGCACAGCTGCTTGTGTGTTTCGTTACTGTCTTAAGATTTGGCTTGGATGAGCTGTAGGTAGATATACACAAAGGGAGCATTTTAGGAGCCCCATATGGTAACATTCTGGACTGAGAATATGCATTGTATGCTATTCTCTGATTTAAGTTTATAATCTTCCTGTTCTTTAAGAAAAATTGTCATGGACTGGGTTCCACAATTATTTCAAAGACAAGCCATTTGATTTCCACCCTAGACATTGGATGCAAGAATATCATCTGTAATTAAATGAAAGTTTACTGTATCTAAGAGACCTGGTGTGCATTTTCTGAGGTGGTCACCTATTCCATGAAGTGGCTTTGGCACTTACTTTAGAAAAAAAGGAATAAATTATGGAATGAGTGCAGGATTCTATCACCTTATTAATGATTTTCTCTTTGTCATGGTGGATAATATCTGTAAACCTTTCTGAAGTCATATTCTGTATGTGACTGCAGCATTTTGACTCTTGCACTCTCTGACTCTTTCATTAGATAAATGAAATGTTTTTACTGCCTGGCTCTTCATGTCACAGGAGTGCCCTATTTTTCTTTTTTTTTCCCCTAAAAATTTTACTATTTTTTGTTCATAAATGGCAGAAACTCATGTCTTTTTCACAGGATTCTGGTTTTCATTCTTGCTCAAGAGGTTCTGCAACTTTTCTCTTTGGTAGAATGAGGGGTTTGGCTCTGCTCTCAGCATCCATACCACATCCCATATTAATCTGATTTCTAAACTTGGAAAATTTTCATCAGTTTTATAAAACTTTCTAAAATCCTTCTATCACCAATGCTTACATTTTTTTCCTAGATTTTGCTGTGTAGTTTGCTAGTGGTTAGCTTCAAAAGTTGTATAGCATAATGTAGGAGATGTTAGCTGCTAACCAGAAGGAGAGGAACTGGAAGGTTATCTCCAGTACTAACTCCAAGCTTGTTTATGCTGATAGGTCCTGAGAGAATTAAAATAATTCCTCTCCCCAAACCTGTACCCATGTCTAAATCCTGCAGTCTACAGAGGTATGTGTATTTGAGTCCTCTGTTAATGTTCTTAAACCATTTATATAATTACAGGGTGTTGTCAAAATTCATTATTTGAGTGTTTATTGTCTACAACACCCACCTGATCTCCATTATCCTCCACACAATTTACTGAAAGTTAAACCAGTATGTTATTCTTCCTGTCAGAAGCAGAATTTTTCAGTCCATATTTCTTTATGTTGGGTTATTTCTCCTCAGTTCTTTTTTCCTTAGAAAGGAAGGGTGTAATATTTTACCCTTATACTGCACTCTTAGCAAGAAAGAGTGCAATAAGGCAATAAGTGAAGAATTGTGTTCCTGAAAGACATTTGCCTTAGAAATATCTACAATAATTATCCTTTCTTTGCATCTGTATCATGTTCCTCTGCTAAGTTGTATGTTTATTTTATACATATCATGTTATATTGTCACATCATGCATGGTTATGTAGATTATATTGCCATATTTAAGAAGTGTTTCAATGTTCAGAAACACTGTTTAGAATTAAACTTTTTTTACAATGAACTGTGGTAACTCTGTTTTTGGATGACATACTCCACTTATCTCCTTAAAACTATTTACTGTTTGGGGTGCTGAAGTCTTGAGAAATCCTGATCTGGGTGCAAGCCTGGGTTTCAGAGTCCTTGGAAGCATGGTGCATACTGGCCAGAAAGCTTGCTGGTTTTCTCTGTGTACTCTGAGTGCCATAGTCTCTCATTGAACAAAAAAAACAGGAATAAGATGTGCATCCATTCTCCCTGAGTAATGCAAGAGGATAAATACAACCCTACTATCAGTGTACAGTTTCAGTGGAATTTTTTCCATTGACATCAGGCTGAATTTGACCCTCAAAATATACAAGCTGTGGAAGGCACCAGGAGTTAGTTCTGCACTGATAAACCATCGTTACAGTTTACCTTTGCAGGCACAAAATCCAGCCACCCACTCTTTTATCAGTATGATAATAAAAAGAATTAATCATCAAAGTATGATAGAATTTAGTTAATTTCTCTTACTTGACTATTCCCTTGACCACAGTATGTGGGAGAAGGAAACCTATGAATCAGAACATTTGATATTTTGTATTTGCACCACTCTAAAATAATACAAATTTGGAGAAGGAGAAAGCTTTGTTTTCTTTGAAATATGTAAGCCCTACACCTACTTTGTTAGCACAGCCACTCAATACCTTTATTCTGAATAAAGGTATTTTTATATTTAGGAACTAAATAAATATATTTTACTTATATTTTTAATATCCAAATATTTCCAAAAGAATACCATCAACAAATAGGCACCAAAGTGTGATTCCCCTATTGGTTTGTGTACAAAGAGTGCAACTTGAATTCTGTTTTCAAACAGGGATATCTTTTAATGTACTACATACAGACGAAACCAATTTAGGTAATTTCAAAATAAGATAAAATTGTGATAATTAATACATAGTACATTTGTAATTTCCATTCAGTCAATTAAAAGTAACTACATTTCCTCATTAATAACAAACATATGTTCTTTATCGCTACTTGTAGCTCTGCGTTTCTTATAAGAATTGATCTATGTCGTGCCTTCCTGTAAAATAGCAACTTAAAACTAGACTGTGAGTTTAGTGAAAAATGGCTAAAAATACTTTCAATATACAAAAGGTAGGACTAAGACCTTTCTAAAGGTAGACTAATTGAATAAATAAAGAGCTGTGGACATAACTAATTACATGAGAGAACCCATAACCCATTGGCTATTGGGAATCCATTTTTATTTTAACAGCTTCGTCTAAGAGAAGTATACAATCCTTTCTACATTCTTATATTTCACTCCAGACATAGAAGCTGTCCATTTTGTAAGGCTTTTCATTAACCTATATAATCAAACATCTGATCGGCTGCTGGATCAACACCATTAATTCTAGCCTACTCAAAAGTGTCTCTGGGGAAGAGAGCTCAGGATTATTTTTTTCTGAGCAGTGGTTTCCGCTTTCAGTTATTTCACAAATTTCTGTTTGCTGCTGTTTTGATCTTTCAGTCATCAGTAACTGCATCTCATAAATGGTAATGCTGATTCTGGCATGACAGTGCTTCCTCTTACTGCTGACACATCACAGTATTCTTTCTATTTTGTATTTTACTTGCCTGGACATGGCCATCTTTATTCTGTAATCTTAATTTCATGGTCTGCACTGGCTAACCCCCTAATTAGATAAGGCACAAGTACTCAGGTGCTCAAGGTTCGGTGCCAATCCTAGGCCATGGCAAACTCAGTTTACTTTAGGCTGATCACCCATCACTTTATAGATCTCAATATTTTATTGTTTTCAATCAAATCTCAGTTTCTCAAAACAGTAAGTCTGAAGACTTGCTGAAGAATGCTCTTCATAGGTAATATTTTATGTATAGATTATAGATATTATGAGGCAATGCTCAGATCCAATCCAGAATTTAAAGTAATTAACCATCCCTACATACTTAAATCACCAAATTAATAAATTTATTAATAAACTTATTGTATTGATTCATGTTAAATTATTTTTAGTTTAGGAAATTGCTGAGATAGGGGACCTATCAAGTGTCTCTTAAATTTATATACTACATTTTAAAAATTATATACTTACATAATTATATAGCCACATTTTACTGACCAATGAACAAAATTAGAAATGTTTTCTTTGATTAGTTATATTTCAGTATTAATATAATGGCATCTCAGCTTTACTTGTTTTCATTTAAGGCAGAAGTTAATTTTTCATTACCCAAGGAACTCTGATCATTAAAGGACATACGTCTCTTAATATTTTGGGCCCAATGAGTTGGGAAAAGATTGTCCTGTGCTGAAGCTCAGTAAGAGCCAAATTTTGTGCATGCTCAATGGTATTTTTTCACCTTTATTAATTTAGTGTTTTTCAGATCTGTTGTGACTTGCTATTAACAAAAAATCAAGTAGCAAGATTGAAAGAGGGGAAACTGACAGCTGCCACTCCTATCTTCAAAAGGAAAAATATTTTACAAATTGCTGTATTTTTGGTAACTTCTAAATAGATCCACTAGGTGGTGCTTGAAATAAGCTACCCCGGTGTGACTTGCCCAGGACTGTCAAGCCCATCTCTGAAATCCAGGGACAACTGGAAGTCATTGTGACCGAGAAGTATTAATTTATATTTCATTAGTCAACACCATAACAGGAACATTCTTGGCAACACGAGTGATATTTTCATCCAAGTGCTTGGGTTCCTTCTTTTCCAGAATTGTATTTTCTGTTTCAGAAGTAAAACTGATGTCCATCATTACAGAGATGTACTGCTCTCCATTATAAATTTTGGTTATTCTTCATCTCTGGGACTCTCAGAATAGATAATTTTTCATTATTATTTTTGGCATTTGAAGAAAAAGTTTATGTCCAGACTCAAAGTGATTTGGATAAGTAATTCTTTAAATACATTAAAGACAAATCTTGGCATTGCTTGAGTGCTTCCTCAGTCCTGAAAGAAGTTTAACTTCCCGTAAGGAATAAAGGAAGACTGTTGTGATGTTACTGCACATGGCCACGGGAAGGGGCAGGAAGGCCCCTATGGCCAGTTATGCAGGTATGAATTACAGACACTGCCAAATTCCCTGTGGAGACCAAGGCCTTGTTTTCTTAAGTTATTCTTTAGCTATTTGCTCTACAATCACTCATCCTAATGTAAACCACCTTCTTTGGAGCTTTAAAAAAAAACACAGCTGCCACAGACTTCTTGGTCAGCTACGCCCCAGTCAGTTGCCCAGCAATTCCTCTGCCTTTCAATCTGGCACTGTAAGCTTCTGGCATAATCATTTGTTCCTGACATTGCTTCTCTATCAAAGAAGGTGTTAGTCCTGTCAAACTGCTGCCCGGTGCTCCACTGGGAGCTCTGAAGCCCCCCCAGCTTCTAGGAGAAGTTGTGACACCCTTAGTGCTCAGGCCATTCCAATTGCCTCTCCTTCTGCCTTGAGGGTGAAATTCTGGTAAATCAGGCTTCATTATGTGGTTTTGAGGGAAGTGCCCTTCAGAAGGCATTTCTTTGATGTGTTCTTTGCAGATTTCCAGGAGAACAAATTCTTCAGACTCATGGCAAGTGAGAGATAGATGGAGAAGGAGAGAGAGGAAACATGATGAGCTTGTTCCTATCCTCTTTGCTTGCCTGTACACCTCAGGCAGGTGGCTGAGGGCAGCTGCCTGGGCTGTACCTGTGCGGTGCTTACGTATGCAACAATCATTCAAGTCTTGCCTGAGAAGGAGGCTGGCAAAGGTGAGAACCAGGAGAGGACTCTGATTACTGGGGCAGGTCTAGGAGGGCTTCAGGTTTGGGGTGAGGGAGCTCAAAAACTGATGTGGAGGAGCCCAGTGAGAAAGTCATGGTAATACTGAGGGCTGGACAGGAATTGGAAGTGCTGACCTAGGAGCTATTGAAGATTAGGAAAATCGAAGTAACAACAGTTTAAATAGTTTAAGAGACACAAGGCAAATTTAGAGTAAGCTAGGCTTCCATTATTCACAGAAAAAAAATGTATAAAATGACTGTTTAGGCAGGGTATGAAGAAAAAACGTGTGAATTGCCAATGGAAGAGAGTCTAGAGAGGCTATTATGAAAGTTGCTAAAGAGTGCACATGTAAACCTGGAGAATTCAGACCTAGTTATTGGAGGAAGTGTACTGCAATCAAATTTAGTCAGTCATTTCAGTGTAGTGAAAAGGCTGTTGTGCTCATGGCCAAAGCACAAAGGCTCTTTTCAATACAAGGCTGGGAAGCAGAATAAGGTATATAAACTAAGATGATGTACACGAAAAGCTAATCTTTCACCTTTAGTAAGTCTACATCATGTCAGGTATTCTTCATGCTTAAAACATACCCTGTGAAGAAACAGCCTAAAGATATTGATCTTAAAGAAAATAAAGATTTGGATCACTGGACAGCTATAGAGAAGAAATTAGTCAGAAACTCAGCATTTTGTGCAAAGATGATTTATAGGACATGAAAAAATAGGCTTAGTTATCGGCAGTGCATCTTGGAATCGATGCCTATGGGGTTTTTGATTTTTGATTTTTATAGATTTTAGAAGTACTTGTAACTGTAGTAAAAAAGCAAATGTAGTGTGTTAATATTTCTAACAGCTTAAGTTCATTGTTTATGTACCCTAACCCTTACCACATATCACTAGCTCAAATTCTTTTAACTGTTTAGACTTCTTTTCAAGGTAAAGGCTAAAGAATATCAGAAGGCCTGTAGAACAAGACATAAATATAAACCAACAACCTTGAGTCTAAGAACGCTGGAAAACCTCTAAGAGCCCTGTGTGTGCGAGGAAGAGGAAAATGATGAAGAGAAGGTCCCACTGACCCCAGCCTCAAATCTTAAGGAGGTGTAACCAGGAGCAGGACAGGGCTGGACAGAGAGGTGTGTGAACTGGAGATTGGGTAGGCAATATTGTAAAAACCATAAAAATCAGTGTTCATGGGGGCATGTCATCATGTATTCCTAAAAGCCCTAAGCCTAGACATTAAAGAATCTACCTTTTTATCTTATCCCACACTAACTCGGCTCAGAGTCTGTTTTATGGGGTCTCTCAGGGCATCAGAATAAGGCTGATACCTATAATCTCAAATATGCAAATTAGAAAACATTAGTGCAACCTTTAATTAATATGAAGTTGATTGTTCAAAGGCTTCTTCCTCCTTTTTTATGTGTTATTGTAGATCTGAAATGGATACACAAGTTTTATACATATACTACTTTCTTTCTTCAGCTTGCTGTTGCTGCTGAAGTTTAACACCAGTTTTAGTTTTGCACCTGGGTGTCTTCATTTTTCAATATACCAAATTACCAAAAATCAAAGTCTTTCTTTTAAACCAGAAGTCACATTTGGACAGATCAGGTAGTTTATTTTCTTCTTTATTTAGCTTATTTATTTTTTAAATTTGTGGGGAGATTTAACAACCTAGGTTTTTTTTTAGTGCTTCTGTTTTATTATGTTCATGACGATGTGAGTCTGCCACATAGGGAGAGTGAGAACTGTAGGTGGTCATCTCAGCAGAGAGCCAAGAAAGAAGCCTTTGGCTCTGCGAGTCCTCAAAGTAGGGGGTGAGCTACTCACTGTGCCAGGCTCAGAATAGAGTGTCTTGAAATCCAGTGCAGAAGGAACATGCTCTGATGTCTATGCTTTAACATTGCACTTATTATTATGATCTGTAATGGTATTTGAAAAGAGAGAATTCAGGTTCAAGAGCTGAAAATAGATTGCTTGGATGGGACCTCTTCTAGGAAGAGAAAAGAGTTAATTTCTATTTCACTGGCATAATGTTATGTAATTTTTCACTTATTTAAACTAGTGATTTAATCATTATTTCTTGTAAAAAGAACTTGAAACCATTTACTAAGTTTCAGGATCAAAAGAAGACTATATGGCTTTTGTAGTATTTAATGCTAAGATACTACAAATGATGTTTTCTTCAGTTAGTTTGTAAATTTTCCAATGCAAGCTAACTAGAAAAATTTAGGTTAAGTAAGGAATTTTTTTCTCCTGACATGTTCTGAAATTGCTATTAGTTTTAAGCCAGGCCTAAATAGTTATTGGTGTAAATCCACATAACTGAATGGTGTCAGTGTTTTAGAAACATTTTCTGGGGTGATCTCTAAGACAGAAGATGGAAAGTCAGTCTGAGGACAAAGCTGCAGAAATATGACTTGATTGAAAGCCAGGCCACACAGTCTTCATAAAGGGGAAGAAAAGTGCTTTGCTTTGCTTGTTAAAAGCTAAAGGTAAAGATGTCCTAAAAGCATAGTTTCTATAATTTTTGGCATGCTTTCTCATAGAATTAGGATGGTCAAAGAGGATAACTAATCATGGTGCTTGCTATGATTAAACATTGAATTTGTAAGGAAAACAAACAAGCAAGCAAACCAAAAACTGGAGTGAATGACTGTTTCTCCAAATAGAAGGAAGTTAGTAATAGACCATACCAGGATCCTGAATTACGACCATATAACTTCTATTTGGAAGCCAAAGTTTTACTCACTTAGTCTAAAAGTAGTCTGAAATGGGATGGAAATAACTCTGTTAGAAATCAAAGGTGAGATATCTTACCCCTTTGCAACAGGACAGAGATGACTAATAACAATTCTGAGGCAGAGTACAGTATGTACTCTGTTTTGTGGTTGTATTGCCTTCAGATACATATCAAGTACCACTTATTTCTGTGCAATTGGTCATGCTCTTTTAGGGTTGTCACATCCACTTCTCACTTCCAAAACACTTATCACTGGCAACTAAAATACTAATATGTTTTCCTAGCATCCTTTGATGGATGATTAGCCAACAATCTCACCCTCACAGTCCAACCCTTCCCTTCCTCCTCCTTGTTGCGGTGGCAGATGTCATCTCTCTGCCTGTCATTTTGGCTATACATGAACATCTATCAGGCTCCTCTGTATCTTCATCCCTAGATCATACCTCCTTCTTTAATAGTTCACTCTGTATAATGTGACCAGAATAGAATTCTCTTTGTCTACTCACAAAACTGAAGTTGTCATTCATGTTATGGTTGTCTCCTTTATTGATACCTTTTTCTGATCTTGTCAAATTCAGTTTTGCCCTTGTCACACCTACATACAAGGCTGCTGTAAAAATTGCTTTTTGTGCACATCTGAAAGTGTTAGGTCTCTGTGTGCTTCCACATACTCCCATTTCTCTGTCATATCAAACACAAGATGCTTCTCCTCAAATCAAACACTTTTTACTGTTGCCATCTAACCTATGGCATCAGCTTTTCTTTAGTTGTGAGTAAGAATTAGATGCAGACCACCTTCTGCCCTCGCTGTTGGAAAAAGCTCCACAAAATGAGTCGCCTTCTTTCGGTCCCTCCTTGAAGCTCTTGTCTAGCTAGGCAATTTGTAGGTCTCTGAAGACCTAGGCTGCAGATATGCAATAATTTAGGCTTATTTTTTTGACCAGTATGGTTCCACTGTTTTCTTGTCCTCTAATTCTGTTTTTTTATGTCTTTTTTATAAGTAGGTGTAGGCTGTCTGAGGCCAGGGACCAGCTTGTTCTGCATCTGCACAGAACCTAAGAGAATAGAGTAACATCAACCATAGTAGTCACACCATCGATGCATACATAATATTATTCATCTTGCATGGTTTTTTTTGAATAACAGACATCTTTTTGGATTAACCACATCATGGGACTACCTTCTCAGTCCTTCAGTTCGCAGACCCATTTTTTAATTTCACTGATACTAGAGCAAGTTCCCCTGCCAGGACAGCCAAAAGGACATCACAGGGAAGGACTGTTTCAGTGTTTAAGAATAGCTCTGTCCTCTGGCTACCTTCATGCACTAAAAGAAAGTAAAACATTGACAGAAGATAGAAATGGCTCTCTTATGCTTCCTTCACAGGTGCTGCAATAGAGACTGTTAGCAGTAGTAGTATCGGCAATATAGAGAACATTCTTTTCTAGTAGAATCCACTGAGGAAAACAGTAAAGAAAACCAAGAATAAAAATACCAAATTCATTTATTACCTCAGTGACTACTCAGTGACTGCCAACCTGGATTAAAGTTTACATCTTATTGAAGAACTCAAATATTGTGTCACTTAGGATCTAAGTAAACAGGATTTCCCTGAAGGTAGTAAGAAATATTGATGCAATGTGGTTATTTATTAGCTTTAGTTTTACTGTTAGAGAGATGGGCAAATAATGCCCTAATGCTTAGAATTTAAGTGGGTCAAACTATTTGTACTGCTTAGACTTTGCCCAATGTTTTTATAAGTCCCTAGAGATAAGCTTCTCAATAGACATGATTTTGAGAAGTCCTTTATCCTCTTTTGGTACTTTGTGCCGATTTAAGCACTTTTGGAAATCAAGCCATTCATTTAGGTTTTGCAGTAAAACTACTCAGAACCATTTCTTTGCAGAAGATATTCCTCAGTTAAACTCAGAGCTTTCACAGAGAATTACCAATCTGCTTGCACAGAGATCTGCCCAATTTGGATTAATTTTTTTTCTTGAAATGTCCGATGTTGATGTTCTAGTCACTGCAAGTGCAGTATCTAAATATCCATCTAACATCTTAAATCCAAATATCTTGACACAGAATGCTCTCATTGGTTTTGGGGTTTACAGCATAAACATGAAAGCAAATTTTGTAATATTGGAATGCAGTAAGTGGATGGTTGTCTTCTGGATAATTTACATCTCTAGCTTTAACTGTTTATTATAAAAACATAAAAGGGTCTTTGTTCTCAGTTTAAAGAAATAGCAATTTTAAACTAATTAGTCCTTTTCTTAAAAAGCAACTTCCCTGGGAAAAAAAAATGCCGATAGGGAGATGTTGGTCCCATTCATGAAATCTGCATTCCATTTGACTAGGAGAAATGAATTTTGATAGAGAGACACACCAGTCTTACTTTCACAATGCACAGCAGATACAGGTATCACATTTATACTTCTGGTTGCTCTGCTCACTTTCATCTGCAATCCTTCTTCCAGATAGTTATCAGCCAGATTTTGCTCACAGGTCCTGACAGCATCGCTATGCCTCATCTGCCAAGACATATGGCTCTTTGCTGCACACCCTGCGTGTAGAGGTAATGCAAACCAAATGAAGGCCTCCCTTGACTGTGCCTTTGCAAAGTTTTCCCTCGTGCTCTTCTCTGACATACTATATGTTTTTACTGGCTGTAGGAGATCTCTTACCCAAGACATATTTTTATTTATTTGTCTGGATCAATGTGAAAACTTCTCAGAACATTTTTTCAGTGTTGAGTATTTGGCACCAATCCAAGCTTTGTTTGCCTGCTGACATTTTTACCAGTGTGTGAACTAAGGCACCTAATGTTGTATCTTTATATTTTTCAAGGTTTTCAAGCATTATCATTGCTCTTATGTAAGCTTTATAAAATGATAGACTCTTCAAAATCAGTGCCAAAACTCCTAACATCTACCATTTTAAATACAGCAAGTGGGATTAAGGCTACTCTGGTGATACAGCAAACCCTATTAAAGTCATTTAGATTAGACTTTTAATGTTACTTATGTTTCTAATTCTCCTTTTATCTGAGTTAAGATGAGGTGCCTAAATAAATTTACTGCCCTGGGGCTTAGGAGATTTTGAAAATCCCACCCACCAACATACAATCTACAGTTTTTCATATGACTTACAGATCTGATTTCTAAAGGAAATAAATGTGATCACATTGCCTGCCCATCTCTCTGCTGGTCAATATCTGACCTGTCTCTCCATCTTATAACTTTTGAACGTCAGAGCTAATGCTGACTACATTTGACAGAAAGGCAAGAGCCCAAAGGTATCAAGTCCTTACAAAGCATAATAATTGGAGAGGAGCAAGCTGCAGTATGAGCTCAGCTGTCCTCACTTCTCTCTTGTCCACACAGACTCCTAGGTCAGCACATGTGTTGGTCACAGCCAGCACAGCCCCACTGTCTCTGTCAGGCAGAGGATCTTACTTTGGCTTCAGGAACAATCCACATATAGAAGGCAGCGGACATTACTCTGCCAAGGATGGTGAAGTAACTTGAAACACTGGTCCACTGGAAACTAGGCTACATTGATTTCATCATCTAAATCCCATCACTTGCTAACTTGCAATAGGCAACAATTAATAGTAGCTTCTCAACACAGCTGGGAAAATGCCCTAGAAAACCACACATTCCCTCTGAAATGGCATCAACAGGTTTTGTTTGAAAGTAATTGTTCTCTGGACCTTCATAACTTTGCTGTCTTGCAAAGGTCAAAAAATTTTGACATGTCCCAGTGGCATCATCTGTACTGAAGAACTGATATCAGTGCCTACCCAGTAGAAGGTTCTCCAGTCTAGATTGGCTCTATGACATGCCATCAGCAGGATATGTACTATCGTCCAGTTATAGTTCACAATGGATATTATTTCTCATCTTGATCCCAGCAGGACATGTACCATGTCAGGACAAATGGAAATCTATCCACAGGCTGTGGCTCTAACTTGACTTTTCACACTTAGGCTTTTTTGTAAATAAAATATTGATGCCCAGGCCCATGCAGCTTTATGGCATCCAGGCAGTAGACAATGCTTTTACATGCTCAATAAAAGTCCGTTAGGAAACTCAGTAGAGATGACTGACCTTCAGCTGGAAACAGAGAAGCTGGTGTTAAAGGAAATTGTCAATGGCTCATCTTACAAATTCATGTCAAGACAGTACCCATTGGAGGAAGTATAGAACAGTTTTTATTTCAGTATGTGGAACAAAAATCAGGATAGAAGAAGAGCTATTTTCTCACCTACTCAAAAGAGTATTTGTAAAGAGTATTTATAAAAAGTTGAAGCCAGTGATGTATCTGTCTGGAATCAACCAATTTCTTTTCCTGTGAAGACAGCATTTATTGATGCTTGATTTTATTATAAGTATCTAAATCATGACAAGCATTTTTATCCACTTGGAATAGAAGGCAAAGCAATACATTCTTCTCTACATCACAAACTTGTTTAGCAGGGGGGATGAGGTCTGATGAATACTATGTACCATTGATGGTACATGAGTATGTAAAGAGATGCAAGGGCTCAAGTTTTTATTTCACTTTAGGTATAATGCAAATAATGCATAGATTGTACATCACAGTTTGTTACAGTAGTTCAATTCTACTCATAGCACCTAAGTTTTGGCAGTCTAGGTGAGAAGATGGCCATTGTTTCAAACAGGATGGTAGTTTGGTCACATCTAATGGACTTGATGTATCTTAGAACTGCTTGTTAGAATATCTACTAACCGAACCGATTAATAGCATTATTCAAAATTAAATAAATCTATGTTTCACAATACAAACATATTTTGTAAAAAAAAAATTACAATATGGCATTTCCTGCATTGTAATCTTAGATACAGCTTGATGTCTGTTTATTGTAAGAATTGATCTGTACAGCCAAATTCTTGCATAGTATTCCACCAATGTCAGTAATAACAGATCACAGTTTAACACATATCTCAGTGTTTTCCAGAAATAAATCTCTCTTTTCCATATAACTTAGGCAGAATAGCTATGTTGCATATCTCTCATTCTTTTAAAGTATAATATGCTGGATTCCCTCTTATTTAGAAACAGAATGACAGCTGCATAAATTCATCAGGAGAGATGATTTATCATTTAAAGCATAGGTGAAATAAAAACCTAAACCCTAATAAAATACAAGACCCAAAGAAAATTTTGCATTTATCTTGCTAAGGTATATAGTATTATAATAGTAACAAAGATAAAATGACAGGAAAATGTATCAGCTTATCTGGTATGGAAGTGAAAGGTATCCATTCATGCTTAGTTTTTATATTTCTGCATGTACATAGGTTCATGGTGCACCTGGATTTTTTTTTTAATTTTGCAGGTGCTCTTTTATATATTAAATTTTAATTTACAGGCTTCAGCTTGCAAATGGTTTTAACAGTGTCTCAGTCTATGTTATTCTCACGTGAAAAGCATACAGTAGGTCTGAGTCTGCTTTACTCACAATCTTTAAACTTCCAAATTTCTGGAAGGTGAATGTCTTCAAAGCTTCAAAACCTCCACTGAAAATTCCCTGGAAATTGATTTTAGTAGTCTTTGCATTGCCATCTTATTTGCCAAATACACGGGTGTGTTTTTTTTTCTTATTTGACATATTGTGAGGCAGAATTCCAGTGCAGGACTCCAAGACAGCCACACCTTGAGAGCACAGAGTCAGCACCTAACTTCCTGGCTAGTAAAACTCCATTTAAAAGTAATCTTCCCAGGCAAAAAATTAAGTCAGGGCACTGGACACTGCTTCTGTGTCAGGGCTTGCATTTAGTACTCTGTGTATCCTGCTATGTAGCCTAAACAGGAATAAAAAGACAACAGGATGAAGTAGCTGCAGAGTGTAATCAAGTTCAGTACAAGGCAACAAAGAATCACACCTTGAAACAACATGCTTTGTTTGAGTACTTGGCATTACAGGTAAAGGAAAGGGGAACTTGCTACAGCAAATCATGACCCATAGACTGCTACACTGCAGTCAGAAACCATATGCTGGAATGAATGCAGGAAAGAGAAGGCATGTGAATGCACAAATATTCCCCCTGTTGATTCTGCCTGTGGATTTTGCTTGTAGCTTTTCAGTATCTCTGAGTCCTAGCAACCTGAGTTAACACCTTTTTTCATCTGTATACTTATACAGTGGAAATGCTGACAAGCTGCAAAAGAAGCAAAAAATTGTGAACAGAGGTCCCAGGGAGGGACACTACTGACAGTCAGACCAAACACATCATCACAGACAGAAGTTGTGAAACACACAGAGGTAGGGAATAATATGAAGTTTATTGAAGAGCTGTTGTGTTTGCTAGTTTTGGAGGGAGTTTGGCTCTTCCTCACCACCTCACCAGTTAATGGAATTAATTTGGATAAATTTCAACTGGAAATGAGGGATAGGTAGAAAACTGTGAAAAGTGAAAATAAAGCCTGAAGTATTTCATTAAATACGTGGCCATTGGGTAAATCCTTGCTTATATTTATGGGCATAGATTAAATTGAAAAGAGGAAGAGATGAGCGTTAAGGAACCTACACAAGTCTTTCCTCTCTTTAAACACAGAGAGTGTGCTGCATATTCTCACAGCCATGTGACAGAGCTGGGTCTACCAAGTCTTTATTGCTTCCATAACATGCTCAGAGTTCGAGGGGATGTCCATAAATCTGGCAGTAAATAAGCACATGATTCATACTCTTGCTACAGCAAAACAGCAGGATCAAAGTCTTTCTCCTTCATCACTCACTCACTCCTTGAGTTACTCTGCCAGTTCCTGGCCATGAGTGTTTTTCATTATCTCATCACACACCAATGATTGCAGTGTCTTGCAAAGCAGAGTAAACTAGCTTTGATTTAAGTAGAAACTTGGCCTATGCTTATAATATGCCTTTATTAAAAATTATTTTTACACCAATATAATTTTGAAAATAGTCTATTGTGCTGTAAAATGAAAACCAAGTTCTCTGCTGTGTCCCTACCCCGAGCTGTCTGCTGAGATTGCTGAATTATATTATAGAATAAGACTTTCAAAGGCTATTGCTAAGTTGCTGAGTCACCAACCAACCTTGCTAGACAGTATATTATAAGCTTTTGGTCTATCACAATAGAAAAAGGCTTGACATAGTTTCAAGCAATGCTATCAGCACCCATGAGTAGACAGACAACAGGAAGGATGGATTGCGGAGAAACTCAGACAAAAATCAGAAAATATTTACTGCAACCAGATCTGTTACAATTTAAGTCTTCAGCTGCACTGAAAGGCTGACAACTTCAGCATTACTATGTTAAGGCATGCCTACAGTATAGATTCAGAGAAGGACGACAACCATTATACACTCCTTTTTGCTGCACAAAATGGTCAGCCTTTAGACACAATTGTGTTCTCAATTCAGTTTTAGTTAGTTTGAAAGATTTCTTTCTTCAACAAGAATACTTCAATTCTGAAGTACTTTACATGAATAGATTCCTGTGACAAACTGGGAGCCCTACTGATATGACTGTCTGCTCTGGATTTCACTGGAAGCTTGCATTTGTACAGGAGTTTGCTTGTACAGGACTGTTGGTTTGGGGGTTGGGGTTGGGGGAGTTATATGTACATAATACATTAACAGGGGGATAGATAATATTTTTTCGTGTGTAAGCAGTTTCATCTCTCTCTATAGTTAATAAGTGTTTTTTTAACTCTCAGCAAGTATCTATTCACGCTGGCATATGTGACAATTTTGAAGAATAAATAGTTATTTTTTTGTATAGTAGGGTTCTTTTCTTTTAGCTGGTAATGCTTCTCTGAGCAGAAAGGCAAAAGGAAAGAGCAAGTCATCTGACACCCCATAAATCAACTCTCCCAATTATTGCCTTGATTTCCTGATTTACGAGTCTGCATTGACACATTTCAAATATGTGAATTCTTAGTAAAAAAAATCAAAAACCTGGAAATGAAACATTCCATGAAGACTTCTTCTGCGTAAGTTTCAAAAAGTGAACTTACAGAGATGCTGACTACCTGCTATCACCAGTGGCTGAAATTATTTGTTCAGCATCTCTGCAAGTTAAACCCTTAATCTTGATCTTGATGATATCTATGTGCTAATGCTAGCTTGCATGCATGTGCATGAAAGACAAGGTCCTTTTATTTATCCATATCATTAAAAGAAAGAACAAACAACTACTACTGTAGGGCTGAAACTCAAAAACTTTTTATATTTTTTATAGTGTCCCATAAAAGAAAGGAGCACAGGTACATGTATATGTTCCAGTCTGTCTAAAATAGTTGCCTCCACACCTCTTGAGCACTTGCCACAGATGATCTGTTAAAGCATAATGTGGGTTTTACTTAAACCTAAAGCTTCTGCTGAAGGACTGCAAATTCCAGCTATCTGTTAAAAGTCTGTTTGTCACAGGAATATGCCAAAAGGGAACATCAAAGAGCTATTGCCACAATTTCAAGTCTTTGTTGTAACAGTAATCATCCTGGTCCAAGGACACAAACAAGGCAAAGTTTACAAACAGGCATAATTCATTTACACAGAGCTTTCCAACACTTGAGCTCTTTTCCAGATGTCATTAAACAAAAAAAAGTCTCTACCTACAAGCTTTCTTTTGCAACAGGTCTTATTTGCTCTGGTGAGGGATCAAGTATAAAACGTGTTGGCTTCCAATAATAATAAAAAATAAGGTATAATAAAACCTTAAATTTACAGATATTTTTGTAGCTCAGTCTCAAGGGAAATTACTGAAACTGATAGTAAAACAAACTTTGTTCAAATATGAAGCCAAAGTCACAATCCATATTTGTAGAAAAGATAATTAAAAGCTATGAGTTGCTCAGCTGAGAGATGTAATGAAAAGTATCTCTATTTTCTAATACTTTTTTCACACACAAAACACTTAATTGTAAAAACACTGAGATGACAAAACTAAGTGCTCAAAAACTGTGGTGTTTAAAAGCACTGTATGACCTTGCTGTGATGTTGCTTTTTTTTTTTTTCACTCTGCCACCTGTAGTTGGGTTATATGTTTGTATGCCATTTTTTTCCCATACAGGCTCTGTCCTGCTCTGTACAGAAACAAAAGGAGTTGTTTTTTGTTGTCCCCCCCATGTTATGTTCTATCAGTTTCTTCCTATATTTCCAGCTTGCTTTTTCTTCTTGATCTATGTAAGTCCATCCTTTCTCACACCTCCTTGCCATTCTACATGTCCACATCTATAGACTCTTGACTGCACACTCACACATTTTACACTTTTTATCCTCTCCTTCAGCACTTTCCCCCTGCAAGCTTATATTCCCTATTCAGTCCCTTGAGTTTCTGCTTTGGTGTCTTTTTGGCTTTTTGGTAAAAAACCCCTACCCCTCCCACTTTTTACCTGTCTGCCTTTAGATATGCAGATTTTTTTTTTACATTTGTAAAGCTAAGGGGGATATCTGGAGACATTTCAGCAGTACATAAGAGATCAAGACATGGTTAGATTTGTCCAAAACGCCAATCAAAAAGCATTAAGTGTAGCTGTAGAAAGCCAGAAAAGGGGCAAGTAGTCTGGAACAAGGTTTTGTAAACCTCTTCCTAGGCCTAAGTATGCCCTATTAGCTGTATGTTAAAAGAAATAAGGCTTTTAGCCTCAGTAGGCCAGACAGGTCTAAAAGGAAATCTAATTTAAGGAAAAGGTTATAATGAAAATACTAATAGCAGCAATGAACTCTTCACCTTTGGTCATTGAACTCACTGCTGCGCAACAACTTTGGACTAAAATTGAATTCAATTTCACCACCCTTTCTCCAGGCAGGCTGGGTATATTTCTATTACTGTTTATCCATGTAAGGGAATAGGAGCTTCAAGGCAGTTTTCCACCAGCACCGGTCTCCCTTTGCACAGCAGTTCCCAGCTGCAATGAGGTTGCAGCTTTTTGCCACTTAATGTCTAAAGATAGATTATTTTCTCGTAAGAGGCAGGCCACCACCTTTAGCGAGTTCCAGGGGCTCGGGATGACCCTCCTGCGGCAGGAACCAGCGTCGGGGGTCTCCCTGACTCGTGGGGCCGCCCCTTGCCTTCTGCACGGAGCAGGCACAGCTCGCTTTTGGGGCTGTACGCGAAAAACAGGAGATGGGCTTAGAGCGTAAAATTCTAAAAACTGGTCAAGTCCACAAAAGCGCAAAAACCCAACCCCAAAAGACGAGCCGTCTCAGCCGAGCCAGCTGGGGACGCGAAGCACCTGCCTCCTCCCCTCGGCCCGGGCCCGGGAGGATGCTCAGGGGTTAAAGCCGTGCGGGGGCGGAGGCAGCCCGGCCGGGCCGCGGGTCCCGATGGGGCCGGCGGGGCTGAGCGTGGCCGTGCCCTCGGAGCGGTGGCGGGGCGATGTCGCGGGGTGCGCCCGGCGCGGGGCATCCCAACGACCTGCCCGACCACGCTCCGCGGGTGCGCAGCGCCGTGGCCGAGCTGCGGCGGCGGGCGGAGGAAGAGCCCGGCCAGCGCTGGTCTCAGCCCCTCTCCGACGCCTTCCTGGTGCGGTTCCTGCGTGCCCGAGACTTCCACTTGGACCTGGCCTGGAGGGTAAGGAGCAGCGCTGGCCCACCATGGGGCGGAGGTGACCTCATCACTGTCTAAAACTACCTGAAAGGAAGTTCTAGCCAGGTGGGGGTTGGTCTCTTCTCCCAGGCACTCAGCAATAGGACAAGGGGACACGGGCTCAAGCTCTGCCAGGGGAAACTTAAGTTGGAGATCAGAAAAAAATTCTTTTCAGAGAGAGTAATCAGGCATTGGAATGGGCTGCCCAGGGAGGTGGTGGATTCACCATCCCTGGAGGTTTTTAAACTGAGATTGGACGTGGCACTGAGTAAACGGACTGGAGTTGGACCAAAGGTTGGACTTGATGATCTCAGAGGTCTTTTCCAACCCAATCGATTATATGATTCTATGAGGGCCAGCGGCATGTCCCGGTGCCTGGGTAGCCCCCGCGCTGGCTGTCCCCGGCCAGCCCCGGCTCGGGGACACGGCGAGCAGCCGGCCGGGGGCATCGCTGGGGCGGACGGGACCAGCCGCTGAGGGTGTTGAGTGGGAGAGTGAGCTGCCCTGCTTGGGGCGGCCGAGGGCGGCCGCGCAGTTTCAGCGTGTAACTTCAATTGCTTGTCACGACACCGAATGAATGTGGCGTCGTGGCTGGTTCTGTGCAGTCTCGAGGAGGTAACACAGAAGTTGTGTTAAGTATCGTACAAGTCAGTCACGCGTACAGTAAGCGTGGTAAGGTCACAGCTCCGGTTAAGGAAACAGTATCCTTGAAGGGGCGTCCTTGTCATGATTCTCAGGCTCAGGTTACTCGTTATTAGCAGCGATACTAGTTTCACTACACACTTACAATTACGCTAAAAAAACTATATGTAAAAATTTCTTTTCTCCTTGAGTTTAATAATTTACAGCACTCCTTGCAGGCGTTGGTAAATCAATACTTTCCTGGCTCTTTGTATGGCTTTCTGCCACAGTGCATGCATATTTTTAATATCCAAAGGTACAGACTCTTACTTTTTTTTTTTTTTTCCCAAATGAAGACTGGCAACCGCTAAACCTTTGGAACAGAAAATATTACCAAATCTTCCCAGAGCAAAAGCATTGATTCACGTGTGCCAATTGGAAGCTGTTTCCATGAAATTTGATGTGGATTACATAGCATTGCCCAAGAGACCTCACATGTTAGTTTCTGACTTTTCTGTACTGTAGATTTTCCAAGTTTAGTCACCATAAGAGAAGATTGTTTGCACATGAATGTATTGCAAGATTGAGGTAGCTAAAAAAATGAGAAATTGAATTAGGGCCTTCATCTTAAATAGCTTTAAAAATTAGATTTTTGTTCATTTGACTCATTTGTGCCATAGCTTTAGGCCTTTCCTCCTCAGCTGATGAACTAGAGAATCAAGTCAGATTCCTTTGAGTATTTATGGATCTTACTTTTCCTTAAAGTTCATGAGGTTGTTTATATGAAAGCTGTGCACTAACAATTGCAGAACATGCTTTTTTTTTCACAGCTGTCTTGGTTTGAGGAGAAAAAAACCAAAAATGTTTACCCACAAGCTGGGGAGGGGGCCTCCTCCACAATAATCACGCCACTCTTTATCAAATTTAGAAGAGGAACTTTNTCCCAACCCCCCTTTACCTCAGCCGTGTGTAGTCCCCAAAAACAAAAGAGACAACCTGCCCCCACCCAAGAAATCAGCAGTTAACGACTCTTTTTGTTAACTCCTAGCATGGGCAGTTAGTGGCAGGGGAGAGAATTTACATAAGAATCCCAAACTACAACAACAGCAAAAACCATTTTTTCCCTGTATGCCTTGTTCCAAAAAGCAGAGCTTTATGAGGACAATATGGACTCCTGAATTCCTAATTGCATTGCAATTGGTTGTTACTGGTAATCCTGTAGACCGGACAGTGGCACTTTAGAATTTGGCCCAGAAGCTTTGATGTGATTAATGAGAGGTGTGTTGTAGGTAGGACTACTTTTTGACAGTGTGGAATTTAAGCTGGGTTTAGAGATGGAGTCTATGAAGTAGCAAATGTCCTATACTCCTCCAGAATCAGCCCTCTAGACTGGAGATCTGCTTTGAAAAAATTAAGTCTTTTTAGAATCTCTTTATTTTTATTGGGTCTCCACAGGCTGCTAAGCTTCAGAGTTTCAAACTTTTCTTTTAATTAAGAGATTCTGATGTTCAAAACCAACTTGTGTTTAATGTTTCTGTCTAGAATTTCGGTTCTCCAAATGCTGTAGCTAATTGTACTTAATGTTCCACGCACTAGCTGACACTTTTTTTCCCTCGAAGGAATGTGTGTAATATGTTTATTGTAACTGGGATATCAAGACCCAAGAGGATTGTTTTGCAAAATTGTGTGGCGGTTGTAAGACTGATCTAACCCAAGCCTTACTTCATGCAGAGGTTATGTTTGTATTTCATGCTAAACAGAGCTCTCCTGCCATCAGTCCAGACAGTGGCTGATCCCTCCTGTCCTGGTTTGATGTTGCCTCTTGTTTTGGCATTCAGGCTGATACAGTCCTTTTTTGCCTAGTAGGCTCCTGTGTACAATTGGATAGTACTTGTAAGGGCCGCTAAGGGATAATCAAAGTTCATGGCCCTGTCAGTGTTTTTAAACAAGTTGTCTAGCATCTTAGTACAGGCTTATACTTAGCCTTAAATACGAATCAAGAATCTGGCAACTGAATAGACTGTTTATTGTTGCATTTCTGGTTAATAATTGACACAGATTTATCTGATGTCTGTTATTAACATTTGGAAATGCTTCAGGAAAGAAGAATTAGGTAAATTGTGTCAAGACATTCAATTTCTAAATCTTTTCCTGTGACTCATTGCAACAACAATCTTTTACATTTTTCCAATGGCAATTCCAGACATGCTTTTAACTACTGATATATTGATATCTATAATGCCAACAGAAATAAATTCATACCTGGATATAAATTCATGCCTGAGCTGAGCATGTTGTTAGTTTGTGCAGATACATTTAACTACTGCATATTCTTAGTACTAAGGAGCAGGGCCGCAGGGCCACAGGTCTCTATTAATTGTGCTAAAACAATGGGTTTATAGGTTTATATACCCCTTTTTTAATGTACCAGCTATATGTGTATTTTTTTTTTTGTTATCATCAAAAACACTGTCACTCGCATTCCCTAGTGATATGTGAAATCTGGAGAATTAGCATCTCCTTTCCATCATAAATGTTTTTGCCTAGTGCATTTTATTAATGCCCTTGCATTGCAACCCCCAACTCTTCTATAGGACTGATTGTCAATGACTTGGGGATACTGTCTTTTTGTACTTGAAATGGATTATACAATGGAGAACAGAATGAAAATCTTTAAATGCAGTAAAAATGCAACACTGAAACTCTATGACAAGAGTTTTCATAACATACTTTTGTAAGCATTGGTTTTATGGCACTGAAAACTTCCTAAATATCTAGGATCCTTTTAGGAGTTCTGGTTGATACAAAGGTATGTAGTAGGACTTAGAGTTTGCTCTGCATTTGACTACAGAGGAATCAGGACTTCCTAGTGTGTTGTACTGCAAGTAAGTAACTTAGAATAACTATGCTGTACAAGAAGGGTTGTTTTTCATAGTGCCAAACACACTGCTGATTCTCAAGCATTATCTCTGAGCATCTTCACATCATCCAAACATACATACTAAGTTTAAATAGGTTATTTGGCTGCCCTTCTTCCACCAATATCCAGGGATTCCTTAAAAAGAGTGGAAGAGCATTTATTAAGTTCTCTGGGCTGGCCATTGAGGAAGCACAAATCAGTCAGTGAGACTTCCCTTTGCGCTAAGCCAAATATCTCAGCTTGCACGTGCGCCAGACTTTTCCCAATGGCACAGAGGTAATGCTTGTGGAATTGAGAAAGTTCTGTGTCTCTATAAAAATAGTTTCAGTTCTTTGCCTGTGTATGCCATAAGTTTGATTTCTAGGTGTATCTATACGCACATATATATAAGTAAATAAAAATTATTTATTTGCAAAGGTGTGGATGTGTTTATATATTTATATATATTTATATGTTTATATTCTGAAGTTTGAGCTGTGGTTTCTCCTAAAAAGAATACCAATAGAATTTTTTTTTCCTAATCATTGTGTACATTGGTACAACTGCTGACACAGTAAAGGCTTAATGCTGTTAAACAGTTGAACAGTTATTAAACAAGAAAAAAATTAATTTACATACACAGCTGCTTTAGCTTCTCTGACAAGCACAATGTTTTCTAACTCTTTTACTTCTAAGCAAAGTACTAACTTCATTCTGTTTTGTAGCACATGCATTTTGGTTTAATTGGTAACTTTATAATCCCTGATGTTCAGAAATCTGGAACTATCCCCAACAGACATCAGGTGAAACCCGTATTAATTAATGCTTAACTCCAGTCTGGAATTTTTCATCCAGCTTTCTCCATTTATCAAGTTATCTTGCATCTGTTTTCAGGTGCTGAGCCATTGCTAAGTGGGTTATTCAGTTTGTAAACACAGATAATTATACATTGTGATATTTTCCTTGTGTTGTAAGTACGTAAGCCATTTTTTATACTGGGTAATGAATGTGCTTGTTTTTCCTGATGCTAGATTGTTTCATCTATCTATCCAGAATGTTTGTTATACATAACATTTATGTTTTTCCTTGATGGCTTTAATGAAAAAAAATCATATTTTTTAAAATATTTTGCATGAATGTCTATGTTTAAACAGTGTGAGACTAGAAAACTTGTAAGTACTCACTGCTAGTTTTCCAATTCTGTTACATGTTTAAAGATTACATGTTTAAGTAGCTGTGTGTGACCTGAATATGTCCAGCTCCTAAGAAAAGAATTGTTTACATAAATAAAAATTTACAGAATATCTCTAAAATTGACTGTAGATGCTGTGGAAGATTATCTGATGCTAACCTTTACTTCAGTTCTGAATCATTTCAGGTAATTAGATTAGGTTTTCAAAATCTAAGAACTCTTCAGCACTTCATGATTTTCTTGTTAAATGAGGTATGTTTGATTCTTAGCCGTGTCATATGTCTGAAAGATGCACCACTTCCTTATTTCATGGAAAGTGTCAGAAGTATTCCAACCATATATTTTCTCCTTAGTGGATATGCCAGTAGATAAATTATGTCTTCTGTAAAGATCTTGAGTGTGTCACAAGCTGCAAACACTACTCTCTTTCTTCAAAGGTCCAGAACCTTTTTGGTTCCAACTTGAAAAATGTAAATATTCCTGAAAATAGGAAACTAACTCCACTGACAAGACAGGATTATTTAAGGTACTAAATGAAATTATCATTTTTATTCTCATCTTAGTTTCGATAGGCAGCTCTTCAAAGAGGTATTTATATATATAAATATATATATAAAATTGTTAATTAGGTTCGTTAAGTTGTAGTACCACAGATTTTAGAAAAGTGAGAAATTACAAAGCTACAGATGTTTGCATAGTTGTTTTGAGCTTGTTTTTGTATTTTGCCACTTTTTAAGTATCTGTTTTGGAAAGACCAAGGACGAGAACATATGCTGACAATGCTGTCTGGTCTGATTGGCCTGAAGTGGTTGGCATTGCTCAAACAGTGTCCTTTGCAGAGAGTCATGCACTAACAGAGTGAGATAATCAGAGTTCCTCATCAGGCCTGTTTTTGTAACTATAGTGGAATTCTGTTCCACAAAGTAACTTTCTTTCCCTTCTGCTCCCCTTCCTTGCCTTTTTTCATTACTCGTTAGTTTTTAATCTGACCTAGGCTAGAACTGATTTAATGCAGTCAAAGGGTGTCCAGTAAAATTCTCATATAGTTAAATGCTTCTTTCTATTTAGGATGAGGCTTTTATCCACTTTTTCATTAAGTCAAATGAGGTTCTAGCATAGCAGATGAACTTTTTCTTTTATTTTGTACCTAAATACATATTTATAGGTGCTATTTCCATAAAGGATATGGCTCATTTCTGATCAGTATATCGTGCATTTGTAAGCAAATTCTGCCAATAAACAAATGTTTTATAAATAATTTCTTCATGACAATTCATTTGAGAGACCTTCAAAATCATTCAAGACCTTAATCTGAGCAGAAGGAAAAGTATGTTTGATGTAAAATGATACAAGAAGCTTTAAAGTAGAGGGAGGTGTAAGAAATAAAACTAATTAGCTGACAGAAGCATGCTATGAGGTACAGGGTGGTGAGTCTCAGGTCTCCCTCTAAGAGTCTTCCTCAGGTCTCCCTCTAATCATAGCTGATGCTGTGATTTTCCAAGGGATGAATTAAATCCTACTGAAGTTTCTTCTGACCATGCTTCCAATGAAATGCTGAAGAAAATTATATTTACATAGAAACAAGACATTTTTAATTTGTTTAAGGATATGTTCTAATAGTTGGAGCTGTCAGCTCTTTTAACTGTCAGATTTCTATTGCAAAATATGGAGTAACTGAGAATGGAATAAAAATAGTTTCTGTTAGTACTAATTAACAGAAGTAAGACTGTTGTTTGATGCTCTCAGTATGGTGAACACATTTAATTTGTGAAACTGTGCTGAGGATCACACTGGGTTTTGCTTTTTGATTAAATATAGCAACAATCTGGAAGGCTAGCCTGTGCATGCTACCTTTAAGATATAAACCTACATTCCAGTTTGTTGTGAAATGAGGTACTGAAAAGTTCGGATTCCCTTAGCTCCTTTGAAGGTCTTGTCTTAGAACTCTAAACTGTAGCTATTGAACAAATTATTACAAAATCTAAATTACTTGCTGTAGCTATCCTTCAGCCCTCTAAATGCAGTGCTAGAGAGACTAGCATAGGTGATAGAGCAGAGGCAAACTTTAGTTTAGGGAACTTTTCAGGAAATAGTCTTGCATAGCTTCCTACTTACCTATGCAAAATATCTTAAATACATTTTAGTTGCAGGGCATAGCAGTTCATTTTCCCCACCATCACTTAATATTAAAGGAGAAACAATAATTAGATTTGGAAATTAGAACTACTGCATCACCAACTTAGTTTTTCATGATCCATCTCTAACATGACTTTTCACAGTGCCACCTGTAATTCCTCTACCTAGCTGTTACCTCACAAAGGAAAGCCTTTAATTGCCTCTTCCTTAGGGTTAGGCCATTGTCTTTCAACGCATTTCTTCCTGTGCCTTAGTAATACTAGTTATGAGGCTGCCTTCCAGCCTCAGGAACCAGGGTGGTCACACCCCTGGTAACAGACAGGATCTCTGTTTTAGCCAAACAGGTTCTCATTATTTCCACTCCGTGGGAGGGAAATTGTGTAATGTGGAATGGGCCCTCTACTTTGTTATACTGTGCCATTTCAGAGGGGTAGGAGGGACTTCAAAGATGTTTTCAGATATGCTGATGATCATACCTGTTTCAAATAGTAAGCTAGAATTATTGATGACTCTGTGCACAAAATCAGGGAGGGGGGGAAGGGGAGAGGGTGAGTGATGAAAAATGTTCCCCTATATGAATTTTGCATGTCTAATTTCAAAAAAATCCTGAATAAATCTGATGTATTATCAAACTGAATAGTCCTAAAGGTAACCTGAGTGGAAATCTGCAATTTAAATGCATTTTACTTAGACACTACAAGCTTATTCTACATCCAGTTTTCTTTTCTGACACACAATGACAACTCCAGTCCGTGAACAATTTGACAGGGTCCTAAATTCAACATAGCAATTTACTCATTTATTTGAGCCAGTATAGCAACCCTCTGTTTCTAGGAGCCATTTGCTTAAAATATACAATGAAAATACAGCTAATTTAAAAAACGAAACCTGACTGTGACCACATGAGGAAAACATGTTTTCTAACTGTGCTCTTCATAAATAGCTGATGCTTACCTGGCATCCACATTTATTTATTTCCAGTTATTGAAGAATTATCAGAAGTGGAGAATTGAATGCCCAGAAATAAGTGCAGATTTACAGCCATCTTCTGTTCTTGGTCTTTTGCAAGCTGGCTATCATGGAGTCCTGAGATCAAGGGACCCACACGGAAGCAAAGTTCTAATCTATAGAATTGGTGAGTGACAAAACTGGTTGGAACTGTTTCACACATGGCTCTGGCACTGATTTTTTTTTTGTTTGTTTGTTTTAATTATTACAATTTTAGCAGCAAACTAAAAATATTTTACAGGCACAACTGCATGGGCTGATAAAATCAGAGCGTCTTAACTAGACAGATAACATATTCCCTGTTAGAAATACCTTTCAATTAATATAAATGGAATATATACTGAGCTGAGAGTTACATCATTTTGCTTATATTACTGGTATGGCTAAAGTTGTACAGTTCTTGAGGAAGAACATAATTTTCTTTTCAGTGCAATTCTTGTTGGCATCAAAAGAAGTTTTAAACCCTAAAATTTGTGAGATTATGTCATTATTTGGGTGTGACTGTCTGAACAATTGTTTTCATGTAAGTTTTCAAAGCAATGGGCTAAGCACCAAGCGGGGAGAACAGAAAAAAGGGTGTATACCTATTCATGTATCAGTGTTCAATTTAGGTGTGGATAAGCAGTTTTCTCCATTTTCAGTGGTTATTTCTAGCCAAAGAGCCTTACCTAAAAACACTTAGAAAATGTTTGATGCATTCCAAAAGTCTTTTTAAAAAAGATGTAGTTAAATGATCACCATATCCCTTTATGCTTGTTTTGGACAGACATTATTTCTGCCAACTTTCAAAGAATTGTTTTATTATCAGCTTAGTCTAGTAGGCAGTTGTACACTGAAGCTTACATGTAGGGTTAAGGCTCATCCCATGCAATTCCTTGCTTAGGCCTTAGAAAGAAATAAGTGAGATTCACTGAATTTTGGCAGAATTACTGCGCTGAAGAAAAATTATATTAATTAATTGATGATCTGTAGTTTCAGCTAGCATGACTGAGTTGTTCCTGTCAAAACCTTGTACTAGAGTCTATATCTGTAGGTGGAGTATACTACATCAGGTGGTGTCTACAACCATCTACCATTATGTGGTACCATCTACTAAAGGAGCATAAAAGACAAGTTACAGAGCAAGCACACAAAGTAACCTACATACTGACAAATCAGTTTATTTCAGGACCTTTGATATTGCTGGTTAATTCTTGTTCCTGAGAAGCATAATAGAAGTAGTAGTAAGAAAAAGTAAAGGTATGTGGGGTATTCTTATGGTAATGCAGAGTAATCTATTTACTCTTCAGGACAATGGGATCCCAATTTATTTACAGCATATGATGTGTTTCGTGTAAGTCTCATCACGTCTGAACTCATTGTAAAGGAGATTGAGACTCAGCGGAATGGGGTCAAGGTTATCTTTGATCTTCAAGGCTGGCAATTTGCTCATGCATTCCAAATCAGTCCAGCAGTGGCCAAGAAAATTGCTGCTGTTCTCACAGTAAGTATGACGTACTGCTGTATGCGGCTTCATTGCTATAACTTCAAATTTTTCATTTGTTCTAAGCTATAGTAAATTTTCCTTCTGTAGACCTTCTCAGTCTGTGCAGCTTTAAAGAACAAAATCTTAAATCCATTAGAAGTCGTAGGTTGTGCTTGATTGTACTTAAAGTATGTTCTTCTATAGCAGTAAATGCCCTCTAACTTCTGATGTAGTCTAAGAACTTCACTGACCTATTACAACACAAGAACTTCGTGACTGTAAGAGCAGCTGAAGCCCAGTTTTGGAAGGAACTGTGCATCTCTTCTCTTCCTTTCTTTTTTGCATTAACTCAACATTCAAAGCTTTTATTCCTGAGACTCGGAGAATATAAGAAATAGCACGCACGAAGAGTAGATAAGAGCAAGGCATTACCAACTTGTTACTAATACAGATGATGCTATATCATCTGCTGCCAACAGAATGTATAATAATTATGTCCTGCTTGCCTTTTGCCCCCAACATGACAATTGTTTTGTGCAAATCACTGCTACCTCACCTCCTATTTTTCACAAAACTTCTAGGGACTTTAATTTCTTTAAAGCTTATTCCTTTTTGCCAAATTCAGCTGAACTTTGCCACTGGATTTGAGAGGGAAAAAAATAATGAAAGAAAAAAGAGAGAGACAGAGAACTGACAGGCAAGCTACAGTGTAGTTCTTAAATCCCATTTTCCTTCAGAAGTTAGGTTGAAAGTCAGAAATAATAAAACTGTTAGCTTGTGATGTGGAAATGAGCCAGGGAGATAATCTCTTGCTCTGATTTGATAAGCTTCATATCTGAGGTTCATTCAAAGCTTAGTCATTGAACTAATATCATCAGAACTTCAGCTGTTCTTCCTTTTAGTATGTACTGTAAAACTTTGATGAAACCGTCAGGTATTCCCAATTTTTCACATCTAGAATAAGAACTATTGGTGTTATACAATCTTGGGCCAGATCTCATGAAAACAGGACTAGTGAGAGTGTTTCAGTTAATTTCTGGGAGAGTAAACAAATTACTAGTAATTTTTTTAACCTTAAAATAGAGCAGGAAGGAAGTAGAATAGGATTTGCAAGTATATCTAAAGGTTTCAATCCATTATCTCAAAGCAGGAAATTCTTTGAATGTGATGTTTCCATCTTGACCTATTTCAGATTCCTTGGGTGCTTTTCAAGCTTCTAAATGTTTATTATAGCTATTGAAAGAAAGAATTTTAACTTTTTTTTTTTGGTGGGATTTTGATGGGTTTTTGTTTGTTTGTTTTTGTTTTTTTTCTTGGGTTTGTTTTTTTGTTGTTGTTGTTTGTTTCTTGACTCCTTTCATCACTTTGAGTGGGTTCATATATTTCACCCAGAGATTGTCTAAGCGTTGTTCAATATCATAGATTCGTAGTATCATAGAATATGTGGAGTTAGAAGAGACCCATCAGGACCATTGAGTCCAGCTGCTGGCCCTGGAGAGGACACCCCAAGAATCACACTATGGGTCTTAAAGTGCTGTGCATATGCTTCTTGAACTCTGTCAGGCTTGGTGTTGTGACCACTGCCCTGAGGAGCCTGTTCCAATGCACCCTGGAACATGCCTAAAAGTAAACATTAAGAAACCTTAGTTTTGACCCTATGTTTCACTCAAGAAATGTGTCTTGCAAATTACTATTGTGTATGAAGAAACAGAAATTAGTAGAAAAGAAATATGGATTAAAGAATGTAAAGCACAGTGAGAATAAGTCATATTATCTAGAAAAATCTGTTACCCGAGGTAAACCAAAATTATTTTGTGAAAAGCTTGATAGTAGACTTTAAGTATATGGTGACACATTATAAGATTAAGTAAACCTATAATCTGAGAGTTTTTAGGTCTTTATCATACAGTAAAATCTAAAAGGAATGACATGTAAGAAATCCATTTGGTTTGGATTTTTTCATCCTTTGAATTACTGTACTAGTGAGGAGAAATGTTTTTGAGAAGTACCATTTTTATAGGCAGAAAACATCTGGTTGCAGAGGTAGTCTCAGGTGGGATAAGAATGAAAGCTGTACTTTCCCCATTGCACAGTGCTGGTTTTGAGCATTGGCATACTTTCTTTTAAATTTCAGGTGTCTGAGACTTTTAGAGGAGTTGTGAATGCAAGTAGAAGTATTTCATATTATGCAGGCTGTATGGCAGATACATTTTTTTTTCATTACAATAGCAATTTTTTTTGTAAAGCTGAACTTCTGGCTTGGCCAAATTCCCAGTAATTTCACAGCTTGTCTCTAAATTATAAATATCATTTATTTAACTTAGAGTTAGTATCTTCAATAGTTTATTTATATTTACATACTGTCCTCCAGGCTGTGCATTGCCAATAAAAGCACATGCCTTGACACCTTTTTCATAAATTAGAGGTCGAATCTCTGTTGTGAAGACTTTTACCTTAGAGGAAAGGCTGAGCACAAGGTTTGTGTACAATATTTACATGCAATTTGGTGGCAGTTTTCTTTTTTTGTTTTTGTTTTGATTTTAATAATCAACCTCTCCTCATACTGATTTTTTTCCGTCTAATGGGCAGAACAAGATATGATCTTTCTAAGTGTTGTTGCAGCATTGTTAGTTAAGAACACTCCAAAATGCAGGAATTGGCAAGGTCAGGAGGAAATCTTTAATCTACGGACTAGGCAATTTTCACAAGTTTGTCCTTAGCAATAGAATCTTTTCAATAATACTTTCTTGTGCTGTTTTTCATGTATGTTGACAGGATTCCTTTCCACTAAAAGTTCGAGGTATCCACTTGATTAATGAGCCTTTATTCTTCCACCCAGTCTTCGCTCTAATTAAGCCTTTTCTCACTGAAAAAATAAAGGAACGGGTGAGTGCACACAAAGATTTCTTTCTGTCACAAACCCCTTATATGACAATCTGTAGCACTTCTCTGAGTGTCTGTTACTCCTGAGCTCTGAAGAGGATAAATCATATTTGTTTGTTAGTGCCATACAGGCCTCCAGAATCTAATTGTAAAGCATTTGCAGTTATCAATAATGTGAGAATTGCAAGTGGTGCTCACCACTCTAAAGATAAAAACTACTGTGACACAGAGAGGTTTCATAATCTGCTTGACATCACAAAGCAATTATTCTGCAGAACTAGAAAGGAATAGGTCCTGAATCGCCCAGTACTCTGCCTGTAAGTGAAAGAGAACAATTATCACTGAACACTGATGTTATGCTCCAAGTTCTGCAGAATTAGTAGAAGACAACTGTTTTGTTCTGAAAGACTCCCAGAGACATTTATGCATCAAAAATAGGTCAGACTTAAGTTGGAAGTTTTTTTCCAAATAGCTTCTTAGTTGTTTAAAGTAGTTTTGCTGTTATAAATCTGCAAATCATCCAAATACAAACCTATTTTTATTTGGATGCAAAAGCATGCCAAGGATTCTGTATTGTAGCATGGGAAGAATATTGGACTTTTAACCTGGCATGAAAGATGATAGAAAGAGGAGGTATGTTCCAGCAGACTGATACCCTGGCCCTTCTTTTCTCACCTTAACACCTGTGAAAAAAATCCATGTCTCCTGATCCAGTTTGGGGATAGAACTTTAAAAGTGGAAAAGAGGACAGAAGGACACTAAAGGCCTAAACCAAAACAAACCTGATATCCTGGTTCATTGAATGGAACAGAAGCAGATTGTCTTGTCTCTTGGCTTAGAGTTACAGGTATGATCAGGAAAAAAAAACAACACCAAAACCAACCCATCTCTAAGGACCAGTTCCCCATACCTTCATAGAAATAATTACTATTACCTTGCTTATCTTCCTGATGAGGAAGTGTTGGATAAAAGACAGCCAACTACCTTTTGACTGTATATCCTTATTGTCTTTACATAATAATTGTGGAAAATTCTTGTCAAGTGTTATTAAGAGGCCTATAAAAGTGTCCAACTAATGAAGATAGGTACAATTAAGCAAGAGGAGAAGAAACAAAACTATGGTGTTATGAGGGCTAAAGTGGTAGAGTAGTTCAGGATCTAATTTCAGTTGGTAATGAAATATAAGGACTAAGGTATAGATTCTTTTGTATATCTTCCTTGACACCTGTCTGAACCTACATACATACTACATAATGTTGCTTTTAAATAAATATGGCAGGACAAGATAGTATTGGCCAGGAGCCAGACAACTGTCCTTTTCTTGGAAATGACTGAAAGGCAAGTACATGATATCAGGACAAAACCAATCTCCAGTTTTCCCATGGTTTAGCTCAGTTTAGCAGTTGCATGTACTCTTAACAGTGTTGCTAAACCAATCTGGAATAAGTGTATAGTTATTTTTGGCTCTTGTGCTCACAATGGCATAAAATGCAGTTCTCAGGTTGTAGTCCACCCATCACTAATCTTCAGATACTGAGCAGAACAGAGTTTGAACACACATGGGAAACTCACAAGGTACTTCCTTCT
>VWZD01002273.1:64102-186718 GCA_013396695.1 Sakesphorus luctuosus | reverse complement strand
ACTCACAAGGTACTTCCTTCTTCTTTTAAGGAGCTCATTATGAACAAGTACACTTGTTTAGTCAAACCAAGCTGGTGGCTTCAGCTCTTACACTCAGTTTCTTTTCTAGCTGTTTTCACTCAGAAGTTTAGCATTCATACCCAAGTAAATGCTTTTCATATTTTGTTTTAGGTGTATCTGCATGGAAATAACTACATGCAGAGTCTGACAGAACACTTCCCTGTCAGCATTCTTCCACTGGAATATGGTGGGGAGGAAGTCTCCATTGAAGAACTGGCCAAAGAATGGACTGACTTTATAATGGCATCTGCAGATTATCTTCAGAGCATTTCTCTGGTTGCACAGGAATAACTTTTTACAGTATTACATCAATTCTTAAACAATGGAAATAAGTTTAGTATGAAAACATTAATTTAAACTTGAAATTATTGTGAATGAAACCAGTATATCTTTGTAGGGCAATGAATATTGTATTGGCTGCACTTTATACTAACTGGAGCCTACCAGTATGTGTGTCTGAAGAGATTAATGAATTCTACATTCTTGTAGTACTGTTTGTAATTGTTTTAACTTCTATGCCAAAAAGTGGAAGAATGCATTGGATATCAGATTGATACTGTTCCTGTTAAGTCTTTGGAGACAACTCATTTGTAATAATGCAATCCGGAACCTTACATTTAGCTCTTGTGTCTTGACTCGCAATAGGACACAAAACAAAGAACAGTGTGACCAGGGTAGTTTGTTGCAGGGCTGATTTACCAGGAGCGAAGAGGCTGCTTTTTGGATTGATTCTCAGGGAAAAGGCTGTTTTGTTAGTTTGTGTCAAACTGCAAATTAGTCAGCAATAGTGAGACATTTATGTTAATCTTTGTGCTGTTTGTACAGCTTCCCTTTTTGTGCTAATGAATACAGTATCTTCTGGTTTTATAGAGGAAGCTGGGGAAAACACCATGTACCTATTCTTTAAAGGACAGTATGAATCAGGAGGAGAAACTGGTAAGAGAGCCCAAGCAACCTTGAAAATTCTTATTTTCTTTCTTCAAAGTGATGTTGTCTATGGGCAACTATTGCAACTCAAATTGTCACCTCTAGTTCTTAGTTTAGAGGACAATAGAGGTGCAGAGCTTTCAGCTGTTTGCCTTATCTGTTTGTTTCAGAGGGTGAAGTAAGTTATCCTTCATGGATCTGAACTTTAGAAATACCTGTTATGTGGTTTAAGGGTGCTTTGAGGTCACTTTGGACTTCTGCATAGGAGATGCAGGGTGTCTTTATTTTCAGAACAGTAATTGCCAAGTTGCCAATCTATTTGCTGTTGGGCACTGAAAGAAATTATTTTTAATTTCTGTTAAGCCTTCTTTATTTCTGTAGGGGTAATGAAAAAAATTCCTTATTGAAAACTGGGTTTGTTTGTTTACTTGTTTTTAAGGGGTATTAATGAGATATGAACACTACCTATATAAGAGCTATGTCTCACATTACATAGTAGGATCATCTTGCAATTCCCAGAATCTAACAACCTAAAACATTATTTTGCTTTTCACTCAGCTTTTTCTTAAAATCTGTTAGTACAACAACTGTTTGAGTTCCTTTATTCAGTTTTTAACTGTTTTGTAATAAACCAAGGGGTCTTTGCATAAGCATTATATGTTTAAGCATTCCATATGAATCTTCATACAAACGAGTCTGTAAAAAATGCTTTGTTTCTCAGGTAGCTATAAATAATAACTTCAGTTATTTTGGAATCTTTAGGACATTGATATGTTATATTCATGTATGCTTAAGGGAGAGAAATTATACCATCCTATTAAATCAGAAAGGTCTTATTTTACATTATGACTAATACTGCATTATTGCAGAAGTCATTGAAAGCTGTTCTTTATTAGCAAGAGGAATATCTATGAAAAGCCCATTAGAGTATTTTTTGATTGTATTTTATTCTGCTGTAGTGAGGTAAATTCCAGAAATACTTTCAAAACTGACAAAAACTTCTTATTTTTTTCTTCCAATTTCCTCATTTTCTCTAGTGTGTTTTTAATTTTTCTCTTTCTGAATATATTTGATATGGAGCCTAAATTTAAAGAAACCTTTTCCAGATACTATTTATATGATCATAAATTTCATATATTTCTCTCTCCTTTTTTTTTTCTCAGATTAAACTATTTTGTGATAAAATAAACTCTCCTTAAATAGAGGCGTTCAGTGAACTGCTAATTCTTCTTTACAAGAAAATAAACTAAGTAGTCAGGCATCTGGCAATTGTTCAAGTGTGTAACTCAAGTTCTAAATCATTTACCTACTGGAGAACTGAAGTGATTGTCTTAATTTTACAGTCCTTCAATTTTAATCCTTGAATGTAAACTGCACAAAGCAATGAGCCATGTTTCAGTGAACAGGAAAATTTAAACTTTTCCTATGAAACCAACAGCTGATTGTTGCTGGTTTATGTAGCAGAGAACTCATTTGATTGCACATGTATATGCCCGTGCATATGAAGCCAATTTTTAGATTTTTTTAATCTTTATTTGGACTAAACCAGCTCTATGGATATAAAGTCCTCAGAGTCTTCAAAAATATCCTGAATCTGTGTACAAAGTGGTAGTGTATTTGCATAACGCAACAGTTAAAGCACTGACTGCAGTTACCTTTTCATAAACGGAATGTTTTTTAATGTTTACATATTATATAGAAAGTCCACTTGCTGCTACTGGTAAGGACACATAATTAATGGAGGAGGTATTAGTATGATGCACGGTGGTGTGGCAGCTTTGAGCAGCAGTCAACAAAACAAAGATCCCTACGTGCGTTATTCTTCAAAAACATCGCGAGTGCCTCCAAAAAAACAAAGTTCCTGTTAATGCAAGTGTAATTTACTACTGACTGTAAGCACAATGTGATGCACTGTGTCTTTAATTTTTGGGTTTACATATTAACACCATTTTGTTAATAAACCCTTTCTGGTTGAACCATCCTCGTGACTCATGGTTTGGCGGCACAAGCACCGCTTTGTGGGACGCAGAGAAGGAAGGGGCGCCGGGCAGGACCGCGGGCATCACTCCCAGCGCACCGCGGCTGCGGGGCGGGGCGGGCGCTCGCCTGGACTGCATTTCCCAGGAGCCGCGGCGCCGGCGGTGCGCGGAGCCGCTTCGGGAGGCGTTGGGTCCGACTGGCCGTGGAGACGTGGCCATGGGGCGCCTCGCTGGGCTCCGTCCCGTCCCGGCCGCTTCCCTCCTGCTCCTTCTCCTGCTGCGCTGCGCCTCCGCCTTCGTGCTGCGAGAGCGCCCGTCGCAGCGCAACGACAGACCCATCATCGGTAAGGGGCGGCCGCGGCGGGGCTGCGGTAAGGGGCGCATCGCCGGCCGCGCCGGGGCTGCCTCCCGCCTGCCTCCCGCCTGCCTTCCGCCTGCCTCGGCGCTGCCGGCGGACGGAGGCGCTGCCGGTTTCTGGGTGGGTTGAGATGCCTCCCCGAGCGTAGGTGTGGTTAGAGCTGTTGCAGGGAGCGTTACGCTGTGCTGCTTTCTCTAAAACCTTAACGATATTTTATTCTTCGTCAGGTAATCTGTGTTTATGTGGTACCTTGTGACGGGGCACCGTGAACGATGCCCCGTTGTCTCCGTGCCTGTAATTCCTCCGGGCAGTCAATGTATTACTGCAGCCTGACATGTAGGAAATAGGGGTTCAGTTTATTTATAAGAGCACAGGTCTTAGGAGGAGCCGCTTAGAGGGCTGGGCTTGTTTCACCTGGAGAAGAGGATACTCAGGTATGACTTTGTCACTCTCCAACTGCCTAAAAGGGGGTTGCAGCCAAATGGGGATCAGCCTCTTCTCTCAAGCAACTAAAGATTTGACAAGAGGACACAGTCTTTAACTGCATCAGGGAAGGTTTAGATTGGGCATTAGGAAGAGTTTCTTCACAGAAGGGGTGATTAGGCATTGGAGTGGACTGCCCAGCGAGGTGGTAGAGTCACTGTCTCTGGAAGTGTTTAAGGAAAAACTGGACGGGGCACTTGTCATGATCTGATTGACAGGGTGATATTCAGTCAAAGGTTGGACTTGATGATCTCGGAGGTCTTTTCCAACTTATTGATTCAGTGATTCTGTGATTTTTCTTTCAGTGTGTAGTATTTGATATATGTATAGTGGTAATTTTCTTTCTTGAATCTTTCAGGGATATTGGCACAGGAATGTCACTTTGATGAGTTCCAGAGCTTTGGAAGATCTTACATTGCAGCTTCATATGTGAAATTTGTGGAATCTGCTGGTGCCCGAGCTGTGCCAATAAGGTATATTTTTTAATATCTTTGGAAGTGGATAATAATTGTATTATGTAAGGGTAGCATCTTAGAGACACAGAAAGCAGCTGTGCTGCTTTTCTGAGTGTGTATTGCTCCTCAAAGACTACTTAAAGATGCCACAATTGGCAGGGAGTTTATAGAAATCAGAATAAAAGCAGAGTGGGCATATACATTTAAATATTTCTTCTTATATTAATAGTCCTTTCTGGGGGGAAGTACACATTTTATTTTTTTTTTTACCTGTAAAATTGCATGTTTACACGTGTGGTTTTAGAAGTTAACTGTTTTAAGTCACCTGTGTAGTGCCCCACAAACACACATAGGTATCTAGATACCTACTGTCTTTTGTCACATTCTGTGGCCTTAGAGTTCAAGGAATGCTGCTGGTACTCCTTTAAGAAACCAAAGTCCCGTTCTATTGGAACTAGGGGTCACTAACTTCATGTGTTGTATTTCTGTTGTTAGGTAAAATGTAGCAGACTAAGTAACAGAACTGACAATACTTAATAGCTAGCAGCTAGCTGCAAAATATTAAGTGCACTGAAATCAAATGATAACATTGTGATGTCTGAACTTAAAAACTATACTAATATATCTGCAGAAAATCACAATAGGATGTATCTACACAGTCCATTAAGAGCACCAGTTAAGTGCCTGAATTAGAAACCAGCATTCCTCACGTACCTAGTGGGGCTTTCAGAACATTTGTTGACCATAAATGGATGCTTCTACTTTTGGCAATTAAGTTAGATACAGCAAAGCTGGACACTTTGACTTGTACCCAGTTCTGCAAAAGTGTAGCCATCTGTGCTATCTGGTTTTGGTTGGGATAGTGTTATTCTCTTGACAGTAGCTGGTATGGGGCTATGTTTTGGGTCTGTGCTGAACACAGGGTTGATAATATAGGGATGGGGTTTTTATTGCTGAGCAGTGCATACACAGAGCCAAGGCCTTTTCTGCTTTTCTTACTGCCATGCTGGCAAGGAGGCTGGGGGTGCATGGGTGTGACCCAAGGTTTGCAGCTCTGCCCTTCTTGGAGTCAATTGAAAACCGGAGTGGCCAGTCTGCAGGAAATAATAACCATACCATTCCTGTAAATGGTAAATTTTTTCAATGTTTGCAAAAGAGTCTCAGAGTACCTAATCTGAACTGTACCTGACAGAACACTATTTTCAGTCTTATGAATTGAGCTGTTTGAAGGAAAATGTTTGGTTTGATTTGGGTCTATTCTGTTTAAAGCATGCTTTCTGCATATTTTCTGTGTCTGATTCTTCTGTTGAATAACAATTAAATTTTTGTGGGTAAATATGTGTATTTCATATGTATTCTATAATTATGTTTTGATGTTTCAGATTAAATCTTACAGATGAAGAATATCATAGAATATTCCATTCTATTAATGGGTAAGTTTTGACACTGATTTTCTGTTGGAAGACATGACAGTTCTGGTTTTGAGCTCTGCTATATGTCCCAAGAAGACACTGTCTTCCTACTCTTTAGAGAGGTTGCGCTGGGCACTGCAGTTGTGAAAATGTGTTCTAAGACAGAGAGTGCATTATTTCATCCAGTATTGGTGTACTGAGTTTCCTTCCCTGAGGAACATGTCAGATGATCTGCAACAGTGCCAAGTCTCATCTTGGCATTCTCCCGTGCTAGTCTGCAGGCAGGCAGAAGAGGCATCACAGTTATTAACAACTTTGCAAGTGAACTATGCCACTTCCTCTTTGTTAATTTTTCTCTCTTCCTCATTTAAACTGTCACCTTAATTTTGATGTTTGATAGCACCTATTTGGTATTTTTTCTCTCTTCTACCCTTTCCTCTCTCTTCTGGTCCTTCCCATGTCTCCTCCATCGTAAAAGTTTCTGTTTTCCAGTCTCTCCTACTGTTTTCTCCATGAGTACTTCATCTACTTGAATGGCCTGTCATGCTTCTTGGGATTCTGTGGCTTAGGTCTTTGTTAGTTAAACTTTCTAGCTTTTCAGGGAACTTATGGCAACTGTCCACCCGTGTGTTCTTCCTGCATTTTAAATGTGGGATGATGTGATCTTGTTGAACAGATTTTATTGTGGGCTAAGCTAAGTCCAAACTTTTAATGGTTTTTTTAGCTTTGTGCTAAAAAGTGAACTTTAGATGAGTAAAATCAGCTGATGCTGCACTCCACAGCCTTGATAGTGTATGAGGCCATAGCATGTGATTGGGCTACTTGTAGTCATGAGATGAGCATCTTAAACAGTGGATATTTTTGTTAAACTTATGCATATGCTAGAATGTTAATCAACATGTGTAGAATTTGTAGAATTTAGACCTTTGACTGTCCTCAGAGGGCATTGTCCTCATGTATCACAGCACCTCCTGTGCACTACATTGCTGGGTCTTTGCAATCTTGTGGTATGAGCAAGTATAGGACAGTGACACTTTGTCCCCTGTGGCTAGTCATGTTGGACACAAAATGAATAATTTCATCCCTTTCTTATGGCCACCAGCCTCTCTCTGGTTACCAAAAAGACTTCCCACCACTGAGGTCTCCCATTCTTTCTGCCTCACCACCCACCTCAATGCAAGTGTGTTAGGCAGGTAGATCCAGTTCCCTTGTCCTTCTGTCTTTGCAGTGACTGTCAGTTGAATTTGTGCTATGTAAGTAAGGATGGTCTATTTGCCCTCTTGTAGCCCTCCCCGTCACCTAATGGTCTTCACAGTATTACTATGTATATATAACATGCAAGATCTCTGGAGAGAATGACTTCTCCTTCTGTGGAATCTTAGAATAAGAAGAAGGTCTTTCATGTTGCTTCTTTGCAGTAGGAAATTACTTATTAAATGCTACCTTCCTGAAATTTATTCTTGTAGAAACATAATTTTATGAATATAGCAATGTAGTCTTGAGGTAGCCTTTGAAATGCTTGGTGTACATCATCAGCTCTAACTAGTTAGAGATACTGGAATACACATGGTTACATTTCAATCTGCTTATGCTCATGTCAAGCCATTATCATTGCTACTTAATGGGTTATTTCCTTTTTGCATTAGCAAAAATGGCAATCATTTTTCCTAATTAATATTGACCAGTTTTTGGGTTAAAAAAAAGGAACAGGTGGAATGAATTTTCCACCACTTACAGGTAAGGTTCACCTTATTTGTCTAATTAGACCTCTGAAGAAATCTGTAATCTAGCCTGTTTTAAAAATACCTTCAGCTGTAGTAATTTTCAGTGTTGACAATGGAGAGTAGTCTGATTTCTATTGTTCTGAACACTACTTTTTCACCAAATACTTGGTGGCTTTTGCATGATCCTGTGCATTATTCACCTTATAATAAACCTGGTCACAAGGCTTTAAAAGCACACTTGCTCTGCAAAGGCTTGGGATCATTTGAGATGTTAGTTGCTTCTAACGGCTTGTTAGTATCTCACTGATACAGGTTGCCAGTTCTAGAGTGCAGAAATGTAGAGGAAATTCTTCAGCAATTTTCATAAAAATTGGAAAACTAATGGATGTGACTTGAGTAAATCTAATTGAGATTCTGCAGCAGTGGGATAGGGAGTGCTCACACATCCAGTTCTGTTCTGTAGGCACTGTTCAAGTTACAGCCAGAAGAATCTTCCTTTATTTCATATTTTGTTGCTGACTTTCTGTGTCATCATGTGTACGTGTGAAATCTCTGCCAGCCTGTACTGAATATTTTGTGATGTCTCAGTTTGGGAATCCACACAGAGAATTGCTATTGCTGATTATTTTTTGTGGTGGAATAGGCTTCTGCACCATTTCTTTGAAATTGTCCCAGAGGTTGCTTTGTCTTCATCCTGTATCCTGTGTGACCAAAGGTTATGGCCAAACATAGGGGGTTTTTTCCCTTTTTAATAGGAACTTTTTCATCTGTGTTGTCTGTAATAAGAAGGTCACTCTACCAGGGCCACAGTTCTTTACTGAAACTGAACAGGATGAATTAAGGTTTGGGCCAGAATTTTAAAGTGGTAGCAAGAGCCAGCTAAGAGTCAAGACAGGATTTGACAATCAGGGCATGCAACTCTTTTGTATACAGTAGAAATCTGTATGTTTTATGTATTTTCTGTTTATTCTCTTCTATATGTTGCATTAGTCTTGATCACTACTTCGTGATAGTAATCATTCTTCAATAGGAGAACACTAAGATTTAGGATATGATTCAGTTAAAGACTAAAAGACCTAAACTCAGCTGTCTGCATGTGCACTAGCCATCCAAACTCACTGAGTGCTAATCAGTATAGTCAGTGGAACCAACAGGGCTGTTCAACCTACCCATCATTTAGGTATCTGCTGTAGAAAACCTATTTGAATCTCCAGTGACTTTTCTGACTAGATCCCTGCTGTCCATAATGGAAACATAGGGGCCTGTCTATAGATAATTTCTGAAAACTAGATCTGAATCATACCCTTAAACTGCTACCAGATATTTCTCTGTGTACATTGTGCAAGTTCTGTTTTGATCATTGTTGCTAATCATATTCTTGGATGTTGCCTTTCAGGGTACTTTTTCCAGGAGGTGGTGTGGATCTTAAGACTTCAGAATATGCGAGGGTGGCTAAGATATTTTACCACAAGGCATTAGAGGTAATTACTGAGGAACACTCTGTTCTTGTTATTGTCACTGTTCAGAGATCAAAATGACGGGTTCATACTTTTCAGTTTTGCACTGGCATCCAGTGTGTTAACTGTAATCCTGAAAATAGATAGCTCATTTCCTGATTATGCATATAAAAAAAGTAATTTCGTAGCTTAAGATTCAGACTTCTGTCAGGCTCTTCTTCTCAAAAGGCATTCTGGAGAGATTCTCAAATAAACCAACTTACAAGAACACTAAGGCCTTCCCTTCACATATATGTTACAGCAAGTGAAACACTTTTGTTCTCCCTTATCTGTAAGCAGATTTAGTTATATCTTTGGAGGTTCAGATGAGGGATCTGCATTAGCACCTTATAGCATTTTACCTATTTTCTTGCATTGGTAACTGTAATATAGCAGATTTTAAAAGTAAACACTAGATTAATTTATAACACAAAAGATGTGGGAAGAACATTTGAGAGGTTACAGTAATTATCTCTAAGTGTTTACATGATCATTAGCTTTAATAAGAAGAGATTGAATTTCTGAGAAAGCTGTTTCTTTGAAAGAACATCAGGAAGGCTCTGAATCCTTATTAAAGATTTAATTCTCTTAGAGCAAAAGAGTTCCAGATACTAATCACACATGGGGATGCACTGAGCTTTATACACAATCCCTGTGATATGTTGAAAATCTCCTGTATTCATATTGAATAAAAACATATAAAAACTTTTTTCTTCTTTACTGCCTTTATTTTTTTTTCAGCTAACATTGATTAAAATTGTCACAGAAGTCACACTTTGGAAAACTTTGCCCAATTCTAGAGGCCGTTATGAGTAGTGCTTAAACTGGTACCATAGTAGAAGTGTTCACTGGCAGTGAAGAATTCCTTTTCTAACCCTTGCCACCAACTTTCCAACAGCAAGCAGGCAAAGCACAGGCAGTGGCAGTCGCAGGACCAGTCACTGCTACAATTCAGTAATTAAGTTCCCTTCTATTCAGTCCCCATGGCACCAGTGTTTTTATTCTTTTGTCTCTATTTGTGGTGATTGTTGGTCTGTCATCTTAAACCTGAGTCTTGTAAAGACAGTCTCACTTTTATGTGAGACAATCTCATTTGTCTTTTTGGAGCTGCTCACTGTGTGAACTGCAGCTTGTGTCTTTGTATTCAATACTGGGGCAATGGTTTCTTGTGGTTTGTTGTACTATTATAAAATTCTGTTTACATTTTGCAATGATGAACTGAATTGCCTATGTCATTTCATGATCAGAGAGGCACGTTAATTAGCTGATATGTGTACTATCAGTGAATGAAAGGTAGAAGATAATTTTCAGTTCATCATAGGTAACCCTTACTAACAGGCCAGGGTTTGGGACTTTTTTCCCTTTGCTGTTTGATGATTTTGTGATTTGACTTTGATTTTTCAAGCCTTAATTAGTGCTATAAAATATTGGTAGTTTTACTAAGGTTAGGTGAGGTAAGCTACAATAGTAAAGAGTATCTTAGCAGGTACTTCTAAGACTGAATTTTCCATTTTCCTAAAGTATATGATAGATCTTTTTAATTTGCAAATGTTCAAAATGAGAAATTACTTTGATCTGGCTCTTTAATGTGAATAGAGGATGTGAAATGCTAATCCCCAGTTGGGTCAGTAGAATTTTACTAACTGGGAAGAAACCTAAGTGAAATACTTTTTTCCAGCTTTGAAATTAGTTTTTAAAATGTCATGTCTTGGGTGTTGCTTAATATATGCTTAGCCTCCAGATTACTGTTTATTTTAAAAAAGGGGGCAGTGGGACACAAAATCTTCATGCATCATTTGTAATTGTTTTTAAACTGTAGTTTATTGTTTGCCTTCAGTGGTTTTGGTCCTCACTTGCAACTCACCTGTCTGTCTTTTGTTTAAGTCCTGTGCCTAGCTGTGCATGGTGAGTGGTCATGAAGACTCTGCAGTACTATTAGCCTTCTTTCTGTACATCTTCCATATTTTGCTCTAGAAGTAGTTCTATGAGCTATTATTATCACACTGTCAGAAATGCAGTAAGGTAACTTTTTTATCCTGAGCCTTCCATTTTAGCTTTCTCAGAAATGGCTTTGACCTGCAGATCTCTGAGGGTTGATGTGTGTGCTGTGGTATGCATAACTTAAAAATGTTTAGAAGTAAGTTAAGAAAGACTAATCAGATTTCATAAAAACAGAAGTTCTGAAATATCCCAGTCTCTAACATGTGCTTACTATGAGGTATAAACTGTACAAAAATGTGTATTTCCACTGCATATATGCACTGTGCTCAGTTAAGTGACTGGAAATTAGTTGTGTTTTCCTTTTGCTTTCTTTTCCTCCTTTCTGCTTTTTTTCCCTTTTTTTTCCCACTGGCTTGGCAATTTTTATTCCCCTGAAAATGATTACCACTTTTTAATGTTGCTTAAACTCACATTTTCTCTTTCTGGAGCATAGGTCCAAACCTGCTAGTTAAACAAATGTATGTCACTTAAGACCGTAGCTATGTTAAGTACTAGGATTGGTGGTTTCCTAATCCAAGTGGGTGGGCACAGGCATGTGGACATTGCAAAGGTTCCTTGCTATGTGATCATAGTGTGCTTCATATAAATGTATGAATTGTAATGAATAGGCTTTCCCTCAAAATGGTGACAAACATGTTTGTGTCACTTCTAATGATCCTGGTTTTTATGGAGATGTTGCCATTGTGTAGGTTCTGTTTAGGCTTCTGTCAACATTACTTATTCATAGAACAGAATAGCAAATCAGTATCAACATTAGGTTCAGTTTACTGCTTCAACACACATGTATATTCCCTAGCATTCATATTTTAGGAGAAAAATTAAGGGAATCTGCTTATTTCAATTGTAATAGAACTATTATAATTCCTCTCCTAGCAATTTTTACTACTGTAGTAGTTATACTTGTCACCTAAACAAAAGCAACTGAAAAGAGTAGGAAGTTTTTGTCAGTCTTTTAATTTTCATTACTTTTTCCTCATGTTATTACTTTTATTTTGAAGGCTTATGACAACGGAGATTATTTCCCAGTGTGGGGAACGTGTCTTGGACATGAAGAGCTTACGTATCTCACAAGTGGTGAAGTTTTACTTGTTCGTACCAAGACAAATGGCTTTTCACTTCCTCTGAACTTTACCTCAGGTGAAAAATTGATTACATCTCAGATCTGAGTTTTGCTGAGCAGTATTGTGTTTTGTTCATGAAAAATATGCAGAGGTTAATGTTTGGAAGGTTTCTGATGATTATCTTGTCAAATGTTTGGCTGTTAAGTTGCATTGATGGTTTTTAGAAAGTCGGTCCAACTCTGTCATTTCTAAAGCAGAGATGTGAGCCCAAGCCATGTGAAACCAACAGCAGTCAGCTAAAACCACAGTTGTGGCTCTTGAGTCATTTGATAATTTGGACCTACAAAAATAGTGTCTGTTTAGGGACCTTTTTGTTACCACGTTGAGCAAAATTCACAGGTTCAAATCATATCAAACTTGGAGAGCAGGTGATTTTAAATTTTTCAAATGACATATTTCCTAATGATGAATATTACCATTACTGTCCCATATGAACAGTATTGAAATCTGAGAGATCCCTTAAGATGGAGCTGTGGCACTCAATAACACTGCTAAAATGTGGCCTCTGTTGATACTTTATCCTTTGCTTTATGAATACTATGTCTGCAGACCATGTAGCATTCACAAATTCTCTCATTTGTGTTCATTGTTAATGGAAAGGCTGCTGAAATGAGTGTCAAAGAATGATGTTTATTTTAGTGAGAACTTAGGTAGCAAAGTTGGATCCTCTCTGAGTCAAGACTGATGGACAGTGGTAACAGCATATTGGAAATCTGTTGTACTTATTTCATTGATTTTTCTTGCAGCACATTCTAAAATAATAAAGTTTTATTTTCCAAATCTTTGTTCACAAAGCCTAGCCATGATGGTGATGACTACCAAAAAAAGTTCACTTTAATGCAGCATTTTATTAATTGTTTTCTGTTCAGTAGTGGACCATCTGATAGCAGTTTGGGTAATGGACAATATCCTTTTTTAATTGTTTTTCTTCGTATTAGCTGCAAAAGACAGTAGATTGTTTAGGAATTTCCCTGATGATGTATTACACGCGTTTGCTTCTGAGCCATTGACATCAAACTTTCATAAATGGAGCCTGTCCATGGAGGTATTTGATCTTTTTACTTCCTGCATACAAACACATTTGTTTTGTTAAAACTAGAAATAAATAAGCAAATAACACCTTTCTCCCCTGCTCCTCTTCTTATCACAGAATTTCACAAATAATGAAAGACTTCGTAATTTCTATAATGTTCTGACCACTAACACTGATGATGAAGTGGAGTTTATATCTACCATGGAAGGTAGGGAAATTAATTTCCTTTCGAAACAGTGACTGTAACAAACTAGTTCTTTAGAGGTGTTGTAGCATTGATGTTAATTCTTACTCCAAATTGTTAGAATAGCAGGATGAGCATGAGCCCTGTCAGTTCTCTGGCTGTGGGGAGCACGCTCTCCTTGGAGGGATATTTCATCTTTTGAGTACATAACTGTGAGCCTAATTACTTCTCTCACCTGCTGTTCTCTTTCCAGATACACTATTACATTTTAGCACTGGCATATTTGAGTGCTGTGATGAGAACTGCACAGCCCTTGTCCTGCAGTAGTTTGATCCCTCTGCAGTGCAGTGTGCCTCTGTTGCACCTTGCTTTCCATCTATCTCCTTAGGCTTGCCTTCCTGTGATGCTCACTGTTTATTCTATGGGAAGAGAAATTCAGGCTGCTGAGGGAACAGCAACATCCCTCATTACTTTAGTGGCAATACTGGTAATTGTCCTCCTCCAAAAGCCTTTTGCATTACTTGCCTTGTGTTGTGTTTTGCACTAGGCTTGCTCAGCTCAAGAAACAATTTAGCTCTTCAGGGAGTGCTTTATCATGATCAGTCCATCGCTGACAGCCCTACAGTAAGGCCCAGCTGTCACCAATGGGATTCTTCTGTGTGGTATACTGGCTGTCCTCCAAAAGAGAAGAATAGCACTTTGATCAGCAAACCTGATTAGGCTAATGACAGGCATCACCCATGCCTGCAAGCGTTTTATCACAGAGCAGTCATCAGCTGCTGTGCTGCTATTCTCTGTAAGAAAGTTAAGGACTGACTCCCCCAACATGTTATCAGGCCTGGCCAGAGCAGATGGGAGCTGCCCCTGGACTGACTGGGCCTTCAAGGAGATGCAAAGACTTGGATCTTTCCCATGGAATTGGTATCCTGTGTGGCTTTGAATATTGAATGTTGAGTGATGTTGGCAGCAGATAGGAAGATTTGAGACTGGTACACTTGTAACATCATTTTTTAGTGTCTATATATATTAATTTTGTAATGAATAATCAAGAAAGCGATGAACAAATATTTTCTTGCATGGATTGAGACCCTTTTTTTGCAATATCCATTTATTTTCCTTCAGTTCTGCTGTGACTTTAACAGCATTTCTCCTTGTTTAAGCTTTTGTGAAACTGTTGATAAGTGAGGCATATTTGTAGCTCATCCTTTGATTTTCTTTTGCAGTTAGTTTAAACACATACTTCTTAAGACATACACCTTGCTTACATGCTTTGTGTTTTGTTGTAGCATACAAGTATCCAATTTATAGCATGCAGTGGCATCCAGAGAAAAATCCTTTTGAGTGGAAGAATTCTTCAGGCATTCCACATTCCCCATCTGCTGTAAAAGCAGCATATTATATGGCTGATTTCTTCGTTAATGAAGGTAAAAAGTTTATTTTCTATAATTGGGGTCAGATAGAATGAAGTATTAGTGAAAGTCTTTGAGGATAGCTGACATCTTTTTCAACTGTCAAAGTTCAGTACCTCATAGTGCTTTCTGAGAAGATTATTATGCAAGAGTTATAAGCTTGTGAAAAACCAAGGGATACTGGAAATAGAATGGCTTAGTGAAAATGGCACCAAAAGGGCAAGCATTCCACAAACTCTTTCCAGTAGACTGGCTCTAAAACACTGTGCTGTGACTTTCTACCCTTTCAAAATATCACTGTAACATTTTGGCCTCCCTTGCACAAAGATAATACAACAAAGTAGTACTCCATTCATAATTCCAGAGGTTTCTTCGGTTCCAAACTGCCTTACAGTCATTCAATATGTTCTCAATTTTGCTTTCAAAAATGCATGCTACCAGGATTATAATACTGCTTGAGCAGTATATGGATGTGTCAGAGGGGTGCAATATGGTACCAAACAGTTGTAGACTATAGACAGCACAAAAAATTTTTGAATTTTACAGAGCTGCTAATTTGTTTGTTTATAGCTTTAGAATCTGAAAGTAACTAGTGCACTCCATTTTGATAGTTTATGACACTTCTATTTGTTATAAATGGAAGGATATAAATACAGCAGTATTTGAAGGAATCAAATTTTATTCCTTTATTTATCCCTACTAAACCATTCTGCTGTAGTATTTATGAGATTTTCTTACCTGATTGATTGGGACTACGAGGAACATAATCATTATGCTAATTGAGTTTGGGCTCTAGACTTGGTCTCTAATCAAAAGAGTCACCTAGTGGAGAGAGTAGACAGTGATTTAAAGAAATGCAGCTTGTGCTGACCTGGCCAATAAGAGCATATAGAAATAAAAGTTGCACTTCATACAAATTCAAGGTGCTTTTTTGCGTGAAGTAGTCCCACTCCTCTTTGCAAAATGCTAGCAAAATCATGTAGGTTGGTATCCATAAGTTTCCTGTATTTTAGGAATTTTGATAGAATGCTTATGGCCAGGCTGAACTGGGGCTCTGAGCAGCCTGTTGTAGTGAAAGATGTCTCTGCCCGTGGCCGGGGGGTTGGATCTAGGTCATCTTTAAGGTACCTTGTAGCCCACACCATTCTGTGATTCCATGAGATGGTTGAGTAAGACAAAAAAAAAGGGAAAAAGGAGAAAGTATAGTATGAGTCTGTTTTTAATTTTGTAGTTTAATACTACAATGCAGTGTGTTTTCTGGTTTTGCTTGTTACTTTCCCTAGTATCTCTTTGCATGGTGTATTACACAGAATAAACTTGCTCGGGCCATTATCCGATTAAGTGTGACAAAATAAGTGCCAACTTTGCTTTAAGTCCTGTTAAGACACAATGCATACAAGCTGTGTTATGTATGGTTACCCATGTGATGAGCTTGCTCATAGTGCACACAGATGTGTCAATAGCTTTTGGATTTGTTGATCTTCAATTCCAGTACTGGAAACTTGCTTCAGCCAGCCATCTCATCTACCAAATTACAAGTTATTCTTCCCAGTCTGTTGGGAAGGTAATGAAGAATAACTTACTCCTGCTGAGTACTTCATTTCATAACTTTTTGATGAGTAATTGACATTTTTAGCTAACGTAAGGTCAAGTGTCTTCCTTAACTTTGAAAATAAGCCACAGCATAAAAACGGGAAACTATTTTCAGCTGGCAAAAATATACTCATGTGTGATCAGGTAATAACTAAACCATTCTACTGATATATAATTTTTTTTCATCCATTTATCATTAATTTTAACTTGTGTAGAGATGCCAACAAGATACTTTCAGTAGGCTGATACTCTGATGCATTTATTTCAGTGTACAAGTACTGGTATTTCTGGTAGATACTGCCAGTATTTCATGGGTAACTACATCTATGTAGTCTTGGCTTTAAATTCTCCCTCCCCAGTAATAAACTATGCTGTTAGTAGCTTTCTGAAGATGTATCTTCACAGTTCTTCACATAGAAGTTACTGTAATTCCATTTGCTGTTATGCTACACAAAATAACTCACATTACCAAGCTAGATATTGTTGAGGAGGATAACAGTAGAGTGATCTGTACTTTTACAATGTTTTACAGCCCGGAAGAGCTTGCATCATTTCCCCAGTGAAGATGACGAAACAAAAGAATTGATTTATAATTATACTCCAGTCTATACAGGAACATTTTCTGCATTTCAGCAAACGTATTTTTTTGATTGAGTGTCTTGTCAAAGTGCAGTGTTGTTATTTATAAATGAATTATTTGCCAGCATTGTGTAATTGAGCTGATATGATGACAGAAAGCCAGAACAGTTTTCCTTTGCATTGATTTATTCTGCACTGTTGGAAAATTAATATAAAAATTTGCATTCAATAACATAATAATCATCTTGGATCACACTTTAAAGCAAGCTGCAGAAAAATGTATTTTTCTTTCCAGGGAGGAAGACTTGATTATGCTTATAAACTTTGAAGTAATCACCTTTCGTACAAGGAAAAGCTTTCATATATTTTAAAATATGAGAGCTATTTTCGTGAAGTGTTGTGAGCTGTGATAGCACTAGACAGTTAGATCCATTGCTTAGTAAAATTCTTTCCTTTTCAAATGATTTAGCAAATGAGACTCTTGCATTTGTCATAAATACGTGTATGCAACCAATTTTTTGACAGGGATCTTTTGTCATTTCAAAAACTGAACAAAATAGTAAGGAGGCATGATAGCAAAAAGATATTTTTGCCTAAGAAGCATGTTATATCCCATTTGTGAAACTGTTTCCCTTGTACATTCAGCATTGTTTAAAGTCCTTCATAAATATGAGGATGCAGTGTAAAGTTGGCATTGCAAACATCAGATAAAATAAGTAAATTTGGAGGGCATAGTTAAGTGCTGATTCCACTGTCTGTTCTTTTCAATTCAGTTCTATATATCCTCCAAGAATTTGTCTGAGAATAACTGGAGTCAGCAGCCAGATACAGGATCAGACATTTGTTCCCTTATATTATAAAAGAATGGAAACCTATTTTTTTTTTCTAAACAGTCTGACTTTTCCTGTAGCTGAATGGAATTTTCACTTGGAGTTAAGAAGTAGTTTGCCGTTAACTAGTTTTTTTGTCTTGTTGGGTTGTTCAGTGCAGCTAGAATTCAAACAAAAGATGAATGTATATGAGAAACCTCTTAAAGGCAACATAATGTGATAATAGCAATTGCATGCAATACACTGATACCTTTTTTCTTTGCTTTGCTGCACACTTAGAGAAAATTCTGTTCAGTGGTTTTGTGTGGTGTCCAAAAAGGAACTAAGATGAGACAATCAGATTTAACTCTCTTGTGTAAGCACAGGTTGAAAACTCATTAACATCAGTAGGGATTTGGAGTTTATGAAGAATTCAGCTTTATACTTCAGCTCTGTTTTGTAGAACCTTATACTCTCAGGAATAAATCCAGTAAGTTTCTCAGGTTTTTTAAGTAAAACACTCTCTGACTTGTTCTTTATCATGAAGCAATTGCATTAAGAGAATGTGAAATGCATCAGTTAAAAAAAAACTGTAAGGAAACTTTAACTACCAGAAAAACAATCCCAGGTAATTACAAGCTTAACATGTGATACTACAGCTTATTTTTACATTTGTCAGATCAACCATCTTCAGGAAATGGTTACCTTTTTAATATAGGTGACTTTATTACTCCTGAGTACATCAAGTGTAAAAAGAAGGTTACACTCTACAGTCCCATGTAAGTGTGGCAGCTAGGATACTTACAAGCCAAGTCCATTCTTCTACTGCTTGCCGAGGCTGAGATATTTGGAATAGCTCTAAGAACTTGCCTAAGTAAGGAGTGCAGGTTGTAGCCTTAAAAAGAGGGATCAATCTTGTAAGTGAAATCTCTGCTAACAGCAAGGGTAGTAATTAGTTTCTAAATGTGTAACTGTAAGTAATATTGTGTGTAATATGATGAGAGCAGTTTATATATTATGTAATTGTATGTCTTTTCTTTACATGCTTTATCTTGTAAAGCCCTGTTTGATGATGTGCATGATTTTTCTAGGATACGTGAAATAAACTTTTATTCCAGCAGGTGTGTGTTTTTGTTTGTTTTTAGATAGCATGGATAAAGTATTAATAGTCATTGTCTTTTTGTTTCCACTTGTGATAGTCACAAATCAGGAGGCTACTGTACAGCCTTGTCTACTTGCTATGATCATGCCAGCAAGGCAGGGTCATAAGGATAAGAGATCTGTGGTCTGGCACAGACTTACCCGCTATGCAGCTCAGGCTGGTACCCATGCCCAGGGCTTGAGCTTAAGTGTACTTAAATGTGGCTGCTGAGCCAAGGGGCGGGAGCTTTAAACAAGACTGCTCATTCTCATACAGCCTTTTCACAGCAGGCTTATTGCAGGAGCAGTATCAGAGCTCACTTCTGCTATGGGCAGCCAAACCCCTATGGAGATGGGAAGGGGCTGCAGCACTGGTGGGGCTCGCAGGGCTCTGAAAGCCATAAGCAAAGAAACTGCTGTCTGCAACGTTCAGTGAAAGGAGAACTACTGTCTGTTCCTTGTAATACCTGATATCTTTAATCATGTTCTTCAGTCAGAAGCAAACTATAGGAACCCAGAATTGGCTAGCAGTCAACCAATAAAGGATTTAAAAATTTGTTTTAAAGGAGTTTCATTAGATCTCCTCTCTACTCTAAATTATGTACAATATGTTTTTTCATTTCTCAGACAGAAATCCTAATGTAGTTTTTAGAATTAGTGCTAGAGAGAGAAGAGGAGCATGTAGCTATACTCTCAGCTTATTGAGAGTCTCACTTACTAGCCTAATCATTCTGCTTGCTCCTGTGTGGGAAAAACATCCACTGATCAGCAAAGTAACTCTATGTGTCTTGCAGATTATATTTAGTCATCTTTAAGAAGGAAAATTTTGAAATTGTTTCCTTTGGAGTATTCTGCTTTTCCCACTAGGTGGCCTACAAGAACCAGTATTTTGTGCAATTCTGTAATCAGGTGTGGTGGTGTCTCTAAAGCTGAGTAAGATATTTGCTGTACTGTGGTATGTAGTTGTGTACCAGGGTATTTGGGATGTGGAGGAAGAAGAAGGGAGGAGACAGATTAATACTGGACTCTTTTTGGCACAAATGTGCTTATTGGCAGGATTGCATGAGAGAAAGTATATGAGCATGGAATTAATTCATCTGGGATTAAATCTTGTTTTGAGGGAGTATTTAAACTTTCAAGTATTAGCTGGAGTTGACTAGAGTGACATCCATATTTTTAGTTTGTTGTTCTTCCCCTATAGCTACAGAATCTGCCTTGGTTCCATTTTCTATAAACATTCCATTTTTCTAGTTCATGCAAAACAGGGCAGCTTTAGATTGCAAGGACTGAGAACTTGATCTCATGAAACCTTTCCCTGGGAGGCAGGAAAGACCAGTTTGAATTTCTTCGGGTAAGGAAGAAATTGTAGGGAAGAAGCATGCTGAGTAAGTACTGTTAAGTACTGAATTAAAGAGTAAGAGCCTAACCCACAACCTAGATTGTGGTGAAAAAAATCCCGCAAAAAACTCACCCAAACCCCCACCACTCTTTGGCTGACAGGGTTTGCAAAATTCCCTGGAAAGGTAGTGAATCCAAAACCAAGATTGATGTCTGAGCAGGCCACGACCCTATTCCTCCTTCTATGCTGAATAGTTTATTTTTAGGTTAATTTTTAACCTTTTCCACTTCAGCATCTTATTAATTGTGGTGGATGCTGATCAGCAATCCAATAGCAAAAGCTGGACCTTACTGGACATATTTCCATAGAAAATAGTGGCCTATTAAAATGTGATCATTCTTTTCTTGGAACAGTGACAAAAGGATGGGGAGGGTTTGAACAACCAGAAAGAACAATAAGAAATAATTTCCCAGTTGTGTGTTATCCCTGCATTGCCCTTAGGAGGCAGGAGTCCTGAGGTGAAAGAAATAGATGTATGTGTAACCAGGTGGCTGAAGACTGCATGCCAGTGCACATCCAGAGTGTTTGGATTTGAGTTGGAAGGGAGTACACAAGATTTCACAGTCACTTTTATCACAGTAATTAATTTTTATTTTATCTGGGGTTGTATGCTTTTGTTTTTTGTTTTTAGTTTGTTGGTTTTTTCCTTCTCTGGAGTTCCTATGTATATATCTGATGGTTGTGTTATCAGAAAAGCTATAGGAATTGGCTAGGGTCCAAGTCCCATTAAGGTTTCTAAGTGCCTTTTCAAATTATTTTGGTTTGAGTACTTACCTGAAAGACAGATTGACAGATACTATGAAGTGATTGATTACCTTCCCTTGTTAGCCTTGTGTCTTTGCCAGAGCAGACTTCTCTAATCCAGTGCTTATTTATAGGGCAAATAGTGAAGTATATTCCTGCCAGGGACCACCTGTTGATAAGGATACTGTTCCAGCTTTCATCACTTCCTCATTATGTTTGTATCTTTTTCATAATGTAAGCAGTATATTTTAAAAGCCAGCTGCCTCTATCAGTTTTTATATAACCAAAAAATTTCCAAGACTCTTTCATCCAAAAAAAGTCTGGGTCCCTTAAAAATAGCTGTCATTATTTGGAGAAGCACTTGAACAAATTATTTACTCCAGATTTTAATAAAAAGCCTCTCAAATTTTCTGATTGGCAAAAATCCAGTGAATGAACATCTCTTGCAACTAACCTTTCTGTAAATGAAAAGAAAAAAAACACAAAAAAATTGAATGGAGTAAATTCTAAAAGGTGTTGTTTCTGATCATTAACACAACTGAGTTCAGTACTATTAGCCTGTGGGCTGGTTTTGACTGGGGGGGAGTTAATTCCTTTCACAGTAGCTGGTATGGGGCTTTGGTTTTGATTTGTGCGGAACACTGTGTTGGTAATTCAGGGATGCTTTTGTTTTTGCTGAGCAGAGTTAAGGCCTTTTTAGCTTGTCACCCTGCCCCACCAGCAAGCAGGCTGGGGGTGCACAAGGAACTGTGAGAGGGGACAGGAGGACAGCTGACCCCAACTGACCACAGAGATATGGCATCTACTCAGCATATGGATGTGATATGGAAGAAGGAAGGAGAGGACATTTGGAGTTCTGGCTTTTTTTGTCCCAAGTGACTGTTAGATGTGATGAAGCCCAGCTTTTCTGGAGATGGCTAGCCCAGGAGTTCCCTGGCCAGTGTGTGTCATCTGAAACTGAAGCTCAAGCCATGCTAGTCTGAGTGATGGTTAGGCAACCAGTACTTCAAAATAAATGTCTTTCATGTCCTTTTATTCTTAACTGTCAACACCCTTGCCCTCCCTTAGTTGCTTTGGCAAGGTTTTCCTGAGAAAGCTGTTCAGAATCTGTGAGCAGTTTTCTCTTTATTTTCTACAGGCAAGGAGTCAGACATGTGAAATAAATTCATCTGGACTAATCTCCAACTGTTTTAACCAAAAGTGAAACTTGAGTTTAGGATACACTGTGGCTTTTAAGCTGCACTTTAGTGCAGTGAGTGGGGAAAAGTTATGGTACAGATGAAATATGTATCTTTATGAATTACTTTTATTTTAAGGGAAGTTGAATTGCATCCCATCAGCATGGGGAATACCAGTCCAGACAGTAACATCTATTGGAACAGCAGGGCTTGCTGGGCCTCTTGTTTTCCCAAATTCCTAACTTGAGCATTTTGATTGTGGAGTCCAGGCTATTTTTTTATAATATACCATCCTTTTGACAGACATTCCTTCAAAGCCTCAGCATAAATGATGATGGCCACAATAGGACTTTGGTGCTAAAACTGGTGATGTCTCCCACTGCTGCTTGTCTGTTTGTGGCAGTCAAGTCACAGAACTGCATGGGGCAAGAAAGCAAGTCATGTGCTGGGTGAGGTTTGACAAGTCAGGGTTTCACAAAACACACCCAATCTGTCACATCCCACTCATGTTTAGACAAATTAGGAGAGTTTCAACTTCCCAAAAGCAAAGAAAGCCCAAGGCTCATAATCTGCACTGCCACACCAGTGAGTGCAGATGTGTGCACAAAATGTTCTGTGTATTTGTGCTGTTCAAAAGGATTTAAAATGATGTTCAGAAGGGTCATAAGATGCCAAATAATGTAACACAGTGCAATGATTTCCATGTAGAAATTTTACCTTTGGTTGTTTTTTTGTTTTTGTTTTTTGTTTGTTTGTTTGTTTTGTGAATAAATGGGATTTTTTTCTCTTCTACTGCTTGAGACCTTGATAGAGTAGCAGTGCTTCCTCTTCTGCTCACCTTTTCAATTTGCTGTCTGTTTCTCTAAGATCAATAAAGAAGGAAAGAGCCAGGCTTGCAGTGGTGACATCAGCCCCATCCTCTGTTCTGTGGATGTCTCTCCCAGCAGCAGATATGCTTCCTTCCTGCTGCATGGTACAAGGAAGATGATGGTGACAATGATAAACCTCCTGGACACTCACTGCAGCTGAGTGCTCATACATACAGTGACATTGCTAGCAAAGCTGGTGTATATTTTGAATTCCCAGACAACCTGTTTGGTTTCTGGGTGGCATGAAGGACATTTCTCCTGGGATCTGTTGTCCCCAGGTTAAGGAGTGGGAGCATGTTTATACAGTACCATTAGAGCCAGGGTTTACCGTGGCAAGAAAAAAAATCCTATTAAAAAAAAAAACCCTGCCTTTAGAACAGAGCTTAATTGTCCTGCTCAGTGCTGTTACAAGACAAATGACCACATATGGTAAATGAAGGGCTAGACTGACATTTTTCTTATGAACTTTGCTGAAGCCTCTTAATCATTATCCCACTGATGTTTATTCCTTTAGTCCAGCTTGTCTCCTGCTAAGCTTGCCATGACTTCATTGCATGGGTTTTTTAACTCATGACTATAATGTTGATGAATATGATCCAGACCAATGGATGATTAATAGTATGAGAAGTAATTAAGAAGGAACATTATCTCATACTTCTATGAGCAGCAGGATTTCTGGTAGTTATCTTGTTCTCTGTGTCCAGTAGGACTTCCCCATAAATTATGGTCTAGGTACCAAAACTTCAAACCAGACCAAAAAAAAATTAAAGAGCTTAATTTCTGCAATTTGAAAGTAGACTGGAGCACTAAAAAATAAAGGTAATGAAAAACTGGAAAGTCTCACCTGCCTGATTGAACATCTAACAAGATGCATGACTGACACTCCTCTCCAATCTTCATTTATTTATTTAATATTAAAAAACTCCTCAGATGTGTGTAAGCCACCTGCTGTTCTCAGATTCACCGGGCTTTGAAATATTATACGTCTGCAAAACATTTTCATTTGATGCCATTAACTATGGAATTTGCAAATGAACATTTCCATTAGAAAAAGCTGATGCTTTCTAGCCATTTCTCATTATGGCCCAGTCTTTCTTATTTTGTCCTCAACAGCTCTGTTTTGATCATTACAACTAAGATGCAGACTGCTTTGGCATGGTAAATAACACCAGCCAAGTGACAGCAGCGGGCCTGGGTCCTTGTCAATATGTTCGGGCCACTTAACCTGGTTATTTCCTCAGCATACTGTGGAAGTCTTCACCTGGAGATGGAGCCCTGGCTCAGCCAGAGAACTCTAGAGCAGCCTGGAACCTGGATTGTGGTGTGGTGAACATCATGGTCTAACAGTGCCAGGGTGAGCAGGAGAGCATGACAGCATATGAGGAGTTTCAGGTGGAAGAGGAAGCTCAGTCTGCTGACATGGGTATCAGACAGCTCAGGGATGGATTCAGTTGGGTGAACATCCCAGGTGGCCATAATCATGGATGCTGGCTTCATACCCTGCATCACTACAGTAAGCTGAATAACACCTTGGCACTGCCCCTTCCCCGCTTGCAAGTGCAGGGGAAGCCCACAGCCCTTCCTGGGCAGAAGCATGGTTGCAGGTAGATGTAGGAGGAAGTCCGGCCTGGGTCAGCTTCATCGTGGCCTGCCATGCAGCTGTTGGTGAGCTGCCATCCTCTCTGAGTTCATTTGCCTGCCTACCTACTGTGCCTTCCACCTGCTGGAAGCTGTTGTGTGATGATGGTACAGTAATAAGCATGCTGAGATTTGTTGGGACAGCTGGTGTAACACAGCAAACATATGGAAATGAGAAGGAATACACCAGTTCCATGAAAGAAACTAGCCCTTAGCTCCTGGATACAAGCTAAAGCAAGATATGGTAGTTGCAGTCAGTTAATACCGTGTTCCTTCAGGCACTGGACTTCCTGGTTGTCTCTTATTCTTGATTTGAGCACATATCTGTGGCTTTCAGTCACCCACCTGCCCTCCAGCTACAACATCCAAAACATGTAAATCCCAGCCTTGTGGATCAGAATGGGGATGCAATAGTAGTGTTGAGTGGATACGTACCATTTGATTTTCAGTGCTAATAATTTTCCACCAGCAAAACTCCAGGAGGAGGCCATGCACCGGGGAATAATACTTAAATCCTGTCCTGCAGGGAGCTTTCTATGTAGCAGCAATACTGTGAGCCTCTTCAGTTCCTCTGAGGTAAAAAGTAGTGGTGGGGATGTACCACTCTGATGAGTGAGGCACAATTGCACAGCCCAATCACATCATTGAAATGTCTTTCTCTGAGGAAAAGTGGCACTGCTCAGCTTCCCCTGTCCATCAGCCAATATACTTATATGCATGAAGAGGAAGTCATGGGTGCCACACAGCAAAGATTTTATTTCACTAAAGAAAAAGGTAAGACTGAAGAATGCAACTTCTCATTTGTGAAGTGTGAAATGTATTTTCAGCTCAATCCCTGTGCAACTTAGGCTTCCCTTTAACTGCAGCCACACCAGCACTTCACATTCACCTTGCAGGAGTAGCCAGGACTCAACATGTGGAGCAGATACATGGAGCAGAGTGAACTAGACACATCTGAAGGGATCAATAACCAGTCACAGAAGCTGAGAGATGTGAAATAACAACTGTGGAGATTATCTAAATGCCTTTCTGGGTCCAGGTCTTGATTTTTATTACTGTCACTAGGGCCAGTTTCAAAGACAGGTAACTTCCTGTAGCTGTCTGCAGTGTTGTCCAAATAAGCACATGCTATATATCATTAAATCGTCTGTGTCTGAGGGGCATGTGCCTTGGGACACTGAACTTAATTTTACTGTACTAACAGTTTGTATATTCATACTGAACAAATCAAGGGTTGTTTGTTTACAGCTCATACTCACTAAAAGCCAAACCACCCAAAAGATTATGAGATTATTAGGGAGAAAGGTCACATCCAGAAGCAATGACCAAGAAGTAGTCCACACAAAGGATCCCCATAATTTAAATTATGTTTCAATATATCAGTCTTTGCACTGTATTTTTATAGTACAACTCTTTCTTGCAATGTGGTTTTCAGCAAAGTCTTCTTGTCTGCTTTGTGAAACCTTTTAATAAACACTTCTGGGTTTTATTTTGCAAAAATAACAACAGCAAACCAGCATAGGACTGAGTTTTGGTGAGAGCAATAGGATGTTATGAGGTGTTAACCACAGTAGGTACACAGAGTACTAGTGCTGAGTTACTTTTTGACTAAGCACTGAAGTGGAGGCAGTCTGACAACTGTGTCAGATTTCTTCACTGTTTCTAAACTGCTTTAAACGTTCAGAAACACTTTTAACTACAATGAAGAATAGTATTTTCCACTTGAGTCTTTCAACCTATTCCATGAACAGTTCTGTGGTTTATGGTTTTTTGTTGATTTTTTTTTTAATTTTAACATCTCTTACTTTCCCCCTGAGAGAAAAAGAAACAGGTAAAACCCATTACTGTTATTTTTAGTTGCTAAACTCTTCTATGGTTAGTTAGTTTATGCAGTTCAAAATTGAAAAGAAAATCCCATGTCCTACGGCTATTTGTGATCATGCACAGCTCCTAATAACTTAAATAGTTTCATTTGTCTGTAAAGAACATCCATTAAAGTGGTGGGTGAAGAAAGTGGCACAATCCTTTGTATATAATACTCATACTTCAGAAAGTATAAATACTCTTTTTATATAACTGGGCAACTTCACCATCAACCTGCACACACCCTTAACATGCCTGGAAACAGGCATCAGAACCTTAAGTGAAGTGAAGGAATCCCAATCTCTCTATTGTTTTCCTGCATAGCTCTTACTATTCTGTTGTAGGCACTCCTCATATAGGCTGTGGAGTTAATGTCTCTGTGACTGGTATATTTTTTCTAAATCGCCTCTTCTCTCTGAATATGGAATATTCCCTTGCTTATTTTTAATTCTTTGATGCATCTTTCAAAATTCTCATCCCTGGCCCATGCTTTCTCCCAGTCTGGGCCAGCCTTGCCAGCACTTTGAGTCAGCCTGACTGCAAACTATGCTGAGGAGTTAGTGAAAATGCCACAGCAGTGGTGGGCAAATATTGGTGCCTGAGGCCCCGTCCTACATCAGTGTACTGATTCATACAGAGCTTGAGCAGCTGCTGTGCCCTCTTCTTTGCCAGCCACAGCCATGGGCAGACTTTGGTTCCTCTCTTCAAACTAGAGTTGGGAGAATGGAGAGGAAGAACAAAGAAGTTTGATGCCAGCACAGGTTTGCTGTCTGAATGAGATACAGCTTTGATCCTTTGTCTCTGCAACCACGTGACAATTCCTGTCTGGAGTCAATGGAAACTGAACCTAGAAGGTGACCTGGCAACTACTAGTAAGGCTTCCATACAAACACCATACTTGGTAGCCAGCAGCTCCACTAAACAAAATAAGCCAAATCTAAGTAAAATTTCTGTGGACATGGACTACATAGCTATTACTATTCTCATGTCACAGAAGAGCATGATACCAAGCGCTTAAATATTACTGTACAGGTCCCAGGGTGGGACTCCATGTCACAACCACAGTACGATGTGGGCCATTAGGTTGAGGTCTTGCTAAGCAGCTCCTTCAGAGCAATCTCAGAGTGTCTGCTGTTCCCTTCAGTGTTTCTGGCTAATACAGACTAGTAGAATGCCTTGCAACTGCCTAGCCCAAAGAATAAAGATCTGCATTTTCTTGTTGATTTTCCAGAGTAACAGCTGTGTTAAAGTAAGTAGCCACATCTAGTGAGGAAGTCAAGCCTTCATTCTTCTCCAGGAAGACAAAGACATATCTACATGCCATTAATCACTAATAGGTTGGTCCAAACAGATTTTCATTAGTCATTTGAAATGTCATTATAGAGGATGTGAGTGCTTTCAGAACACAGCTTTTGGAGTGTATATTCCAGTCAGCTCCAGGAAGTCATTTCTATGTAATTTGGAAGCAGAAATTATATTTGTTAAGGAGCTCCCACTTTCAACATGCTGCCTAATGCTATGCAAAATTATATGTCACACAGAGCAGATGGAAAGTCATAATAGTTACACTTGATGAATAGAATGAATCTCAAAAGATAGGAAGCCCGTCCTGCAATACATTATTTATGGCTGGCCAAATTAGCCCTAGAAACGGTAAGTAGGGGAAGAAGGGATAATGTATAGCTTTTTTTACTCTCTAAAGATTCTGACTCCAATACTGCATTTCCTCAGCACATGATGTCCTTGTTAAGCAATCTCTAGAAAGAGATTTCAGGATGATTAGATATTTCTGCACTGTAAGCTTAAAAGCTTACAGCAGTTTTGAACAGAATTATTACTACTACTATGAAAACTTCATTAAATGAAAGTATATTGTTTTGCTGTAATAATCAGTAACTATTGAGCAGGAAACATCTAGTATTTTTTTGGATGAGGTTGGCATTTTAATTTATTTGCATGGCAAGTCATCCTTCAAAAATATTAACTTCCTGATAAGACAGAGAAATGAGGATGATTCCTAAACATATCAGTAATTTTGTGCTGCAGATTACTGCTCCAACAAGTACATTCTCTGGACAAGAGGGAGAGAATCCATCTGTAGACTTTCTTGACATATAAACCAGAAGCATTTTATTGTCTCTGAGTTGGTTTGCATCAAAAAACAGGGCACAGACGATTTTTCAAACAACTACATTGATAACAGAATTTGAATATTCAAATGCAAACAGTGCCTGACTTTCACATTTACAAAGTTAACCTTTAAGTCTCTTGCTGAGAGATAAACCAGATAAAGTTTCTCTATCACCTGTTGTGATGAAAGACTGTAGTACTCTATAGAAGAGAGGGTTTTATCTACATGTAGCCATTTCTCATGTGTCCTGGAGAGGTCACCTGGTTTGAGAGTTAACCAAGTCAAAGAAAAAGCTCCAAACCCCCAACTTTTTCATGCCTCATTTCCACTTCTCAAGATGCCATGTGTGTGCCTAATTAATAAATGGTTTTGCTTTAAATATGTTTTTACTTTATCTAAGTTTCCTCAGATGCTCAGGTGCTGACCATACTCTGAACTGTGTGAAGCCAAGTATGCTTCATTGAAAGATCAGGAAAGTAAAAACATAGGATTTGGAATATATTTGTTTCACATTCCTCTGACTTGACTCTGGGTTGGACTGAGATGCCCAGATTAAGAGCTTGATTATCACAATATATTTAGGAGCAAGAGAGACACAGTTCCTTTCCTGCTGCTCCTTTACTAATGTCAGGACTGCTATGTATGTATGGCTAAACTTCGCAAATGAAGATTTGGGCAGGGCTCTCCCACAGTGGGTGTGCCCTTCCAGCCTGTGCAGTGGATTTTTTAGGTGAGGCACAGCGTGCACAGAACTGGCCCCATAGTTTAAGTCCTAAGGTCCATTTGCCATGGCCAAGTGAGCTTGGACAGTGACAGTGAAGTCCTCGGGACTGTCACAGCACCCGGTACTAAGCGGGGCTGACCCTGCTGAGCATCCGAGATCTGATGGGATCGGATGGCAGGGAGGCATTGAACTGCCAGGGGATGGTCCCCACTGAGACTCCAGCTCACAACCTTGGGATTTGGAGTCCAGAGTGCTCTCCATTACACCATGGGACTGCCCTTCAGGACTGCTAAACTTCAATATTTTGTATTAAAAATGTCTAAGTTCAGGTAAGATTATTTCTACTCATGCATGAGCCATCTGAGTCTAACCCATTGGTTTTAACAAACGTGTTATCTGAACTGACTTTAGTGTAGCTGAGGCTCTGTCTATCACCAAACTCACTCCACTCGAGGTCACATTGATTTAGCCACCTTCCATTTCTACTACTTTGTATAATTTATTCTAAACATGTAACCCAATCTTTGTTAGGATATATTATGAACTCTTTTCTCAAATGAAAAACCATATTCTCCTGAGGTTCTGGACTTTTTTTACCTTGGGACTTTTAGGTTATGGTAAAATACAAGTTAAATAATTAGGTGTACATTAAACACATCCATGACTGGAATTTCATGTTAGTTATCCAAGTGAAAGTAATGTTTATTGTTGTTAAAGTGAGAGAGGCAAAGAGATGATGCTTCCTGGAGTGAAGAACTCTGTGAGCTTCGAGATAATGGCAACTTACTGAAACAAGCTCAACACAGTAATGTAGCTCCACAGGAGGAGGTGTTTATGGGCTGGTATCATGTCAGTGCTGGATTATGTGTTATGTTAGCAATATATTTGCAGTAAAACAGAAAATTCAACAGTTAAAAGGAGATGTGTTTTGCAGTGCTTTGTCTTTAAATGTAATTCACACATTTGATCTTAGCACTCTGCAATGACTGATCCCAGTGGGATCCTGACATTTCAGCACTATGCACCAATAACTGAGATGTGCTACTCTTTTTCCTCTGCTATAGTTTTGAAACAGCACTGAGAGTGTGGTGGTGTTTCTGTCACTAACCATAAGGTGGCATAACATGCTCAGCAGAACAGCAAACCTTCCTTTTAATATTCTTTTTAATATATTTCTTGGCATAAAAAATTTAAATGGTGAAAGACAGGCTGTAAAACTAGTTGAGCTTTTACAAAAAGCAGTGACCAAGTTACCTATTTGTGTTGCTTGTATTTTGTGGGTTTTTTTTGATTCTAATAAATAATCATTTTGAGTGTGGTGCTACATGATGATATTCAAAATAAAAATCGCTGTTCTTTTATTTTTCTCTCCCCTCCCCATTTACTTTCTGCTACATAGTTCTGCTTTTGGTGTGTTGCCTTTAGTAAGTCTGGCTTCTTTCTTTTCTGAAATCTCTTTTTCCCTGTAGGGCTAACCTGTCCAGGCTTGATTTTTCCATTCTGATTATTGGGATGTAAAATAGGTTTGGTGAGTTGAAAATAGCCATTACTTGTCTGTTAGCTACATACTTGCATTTAATACTTCCCTAAGCACACAGCTTATTTTATGTGGACCCCTAATGTAGACAAGAATATCTTTATCAGAGTGCATGAAATTAAGAAAAGGAGACTGAAGGGAGACCTCATCACAGTCTTCAACTTCCTTGTGAAGAGGAGAGAAGGGGCAGGCACTGATCTCTTCTGTGTGGTGACCAGTGACAGGACCTGAGGAAATGGCTTGAAGTTGTGTCAGGGGAGGTTTAGATTGGGTAGTAGAAAGAGATTCTTCACCCAAGGAGTGTCTGGGCTCTGGAACAGGCTCCCCAGGGAAGTGGTCACAGCACCAAGCCTGTCTTAGTTCAAGAAGTATTTGGAAAATACTCGTGTCCACGTGGTGTAACTCTTGGTGATGGTTCTGTGCTGGCTAGGAGTTAGACTTAATGATTCTTGTGGGTCCCTTCTGACTCTGCATATTCTGATTCTGTAGTCCTCAAAAGCTCATCAGAACTCATTTCTTGAGATTAGCCTTTTGCATTTTTTTTTGAGCCAGAGAGGTCCCTGACAGGCACAGACACAATCACAGCACAGCACAGGTGAGCACTATAGCCCAGGGTCCAGGCTTGCATACAGGTAAATGCAGCCCTTGAGCACAGCAGGGAAGGTATCTGAAGAGCTATGCCCCAGCAGGCTGTTGAAGGGTGCAGAGCCAGGGGTGAGACATGCCTGTGATGGTCAGACTCTTTTGCTCCTGTCAGACCTTGGTTATCCTCCAGAGATGCCAGCCAGTGCAGGCACCAGGATGGGTTTAGGGGTGCTCCCACGTGCGGGCAGTGATCTTCATAGGTGTTATTTTAGTCTCCAAATGCTCAGAGGGAAAATGCCTACAGCAATCCAGACATAGCCTTCTCTAAACTTCAGGGAAAACAGACTTATTTGAATTCTAAGGCATTTAGAAACCCAAACATGACTATGAATATGTATATACATATATATATGTATGTATGTATGTATATGCATGTATGTATATGTATATGTGTAAGAGTGGCAGAGAAGGTTACTAGTTATCACACACCTGAGGGGCTGGCTGCAATTTATAAACCAGGCAGCTTTATTTGCTAAGAAAAAAAAAAAAGAAAAAAAAAAGAGCAATTGCAGTATGGATTACTAATATCAGACCAAGGTTGTTTAAACAAGTTGTTGGCTTGCATTTGCTCCAGCATTTGGGACTCTTACCTGCTTGCCACTCTGGTTCTGGCTACACAGATAAAGCAGTATAAGTACACCCCAGTGACATTTTATTGAACAGTATGTGCCAACTTAGGGAGCTGATTTGTTTGCTCATGTGTAACACAGTTCTCATTCCAAATATGTCATGTGCTAGGGGGTGCTGTAACCCTTCCTTGTATATGATGCTCTATTAATTGGGCAGGTACGCAATGTTGTGGAAAATGAGAAATTAGATTATTCTTGGAATCACATTCAGGCAACTTAAAATTCAGCTTTGATAACTCTGCTTGGCAATCACAGGGAGTTTTGAAAGCATGGTTGCATGTGGCTGGTGTGAAACAAATAGGAAAGTGGGGCAGAAAGCTTGAAGAAGTGATTTTGGGTCCTAGGAGGATAAGAAAAACAAGGAGAATCTTTTTGGCATTCCTGGTATTATTGATGCGTGGCTGCTGCTTAGTGAGACTGTCTTCAGAGTCTGTTGTTGGTTTTGAGAGGCAACAGACCATGCAAGGGCAGCTATTCCACAAAGCTGTCACATCCAGGACTGTGTTGTGTGACTGATGAGCAGGTACTCATGTGAAAACAGAAGCTAAATCCAGACATTTAATTTGTTTTAAATAAAAGAGAATAATTCAAACTATGACTTCAGTGAAGGAAGTGGAAATTTTGTCAAGAAACCATCATTTATGTGCAGATAAATAAAGACAGCTTATCAATCTGAAGAAAATGGGGCAACTCATAGGGAGTTGTCTAACAGCAAGCAGTATAGGGTAGACCTGTGTCCTTAGCTGCTAAATAGGATTTTAGGGTCCTGAACAGACTAGTGTCCCCTTACAGTGAGGTAGTGTGCTGCTGGTAATGCCAGGTGATCAGAGCTGTTGTGACATGCTGGGAGCACACCACCAGCATGCAATACAGACATAGCTCTAAGGGGCAAATGCTGCAGCAGTAATCTCAATATAAAGTATCTTCTTTATGTGCCCGTTTTCACAGATCTGAGTTCCCTAATAGTCCATAACACATGTATTAGTTTGCTCATCAAGCCTCTGCAAACTAATGAATCTTTCAGCCTGATCCCTAGGTCTGGTTGAAGGGATAGTCAGCTACCTGGACAGAGAGGGGAGAGACACCACTTCTTTAAGGCTACACTGATAAGGGCACCCTCCAACTTATGCAATCCTAACCCATCTGACATGACCTCAGGGTGCAACTCAGCCACCCTACTGTAAAAGCAATTTTTTGGAAGGCAGCAGCATGAACCCATCACTGTACTGGGCTCTAAGAAGCAAGTTTCCGTCAAAACACTTGTGGCAGGTAAGAGACTAACTCAGTTGTGAAAAACATCCATTGACATTGGTGCTTTACATGTAAGATACATTTTCTCAACTAGAAAGGAAGTTTTTTTCAGTGTCTAAAAGAGCTCACGGGTTGTAATCTGTTATAATTAAACTAGATGAGCCTAATATTGGAAGGAGGCAAGCCAATTAGTTTAGGATGTCAATTTTTGTTTGCCACTGTCAAAGTCTATTAAAGGACCTTGATAGATTGCTGGGTTGGGTTTTTGAACCTGCTAATTCCCACGGGAAAGATAGGCAGGCAGTTGGGTGCACATTGCAGTCAGTATTGAAAAAAAGGCTGCACCTGCCAGCATAGTCCTTGCAGATGACAATAGTGTTGCAACGCTTGAGCTGTGGGCAACTGGAGGGAGAGGTGAAACTCAAGATCCAAACATGGAGGAGAGACTTGCACAGAAGCTATGAAGGAAGAAAGCCTTTACTCAACGCAGTTCAAAAGGGACAAATCAACAGTTGCCTGGGCTGAAATCTGCCATGTTGTGTTGTTTGGGGTTTTTGGTTTTTTTTTGGTTTTTTTTTGTGAAGGACTAGGTGCTTCTGAGTGTATTATGTGAGCACAACTATGTGTTCTCAGATTTTAAACAAGAAAAATAAGTATCATCACATGCTAACTAGGAACTATATGCCTAGCTTCAACTCTGATTATTAATATGTTGTATATACCATCTTCTTTATGGTATCTGCTGAACTACTGAAAGCAAGGAGTTATTGGATAAAAAAAGGGCATAATTCCCATGGTAGAGCTCTATTGAAAATTATTTATAGTAGTTAATGTCATATCCTAGCACTAAAACCCCCTTTCAGCTAATCCAGGCTCTGAATTGTTTCATTTTAGAGAGTAACTTCAGATCAAAATTGAACTTCAAAAATTTATTTATTTCAAACTTTTCTGTAAAAAATCTCTATGGATGTGAAAGAATCCAACAAATATTTCCAGAAATTGTAATATATAATCACTGTACGTCACTATACCAAGGGAAAACCTGTTAATTTTTTGCTATAGTTTTTGTTTTCAGGTCCTGAAGACATCAGCTGCTCTTTTATGAAATTAGTGATACCTGTCTCAGTCCTTAGTGAACATGTAGTGCCATATTTCTGCAGTCACATCTTCAAGTCTGCTGTCAGCTCAAGTACTGTGGGAAATCTGGTTCTCTGTAAAACTTGAATTAAGCAGAAACTTGAGAAAAGGAAAAAAATCTAGAAGTTTCAAGGACAGGTCTTCAGCTGCTCTAAATTGTAACATTATGACTTATTAATACCACCAGAACAGTTTGCAGTAACTGATAATCTTCTCTAAGATTTTAAGATTGTCAGCAAATCCTTTTTTGCAGGAAAAACCTAGTCATTTCCTGAAACTGCATGTTACACCTAAGTTTAAGGAAATGTTGTAGTTTGGAATTATTATGTAAATTCTCTCCCCTGCCACTAACTACTCATGCCATTAGTTAACAAAGGAAGTAACTGCTACCGTCTTCTTCTTGATCGATTGGGTGGTGGGCAGGTTGTCTCTTTTGTTTTTCGGGACATTTTCCATCTTTTAGCTTGGCTGAACGCAGGAGTGTTGTGTGTGTGCTGCTGTGGAAGAGAAGCCGTTTCTTCTCCTGCTCCTGGTTGCTGCTGCTGCTGCTTCTTGGTGAGCTGGTTCTTTTCTCCTTGCCACGGCTGTTCTCCTGGTTTCTGCATTTGGGGTCCCGGTCTCTGCTCCAGTCTCACCGCCACTTGCAGCGTCACAGCCTGCCCGCCCTGGCTGGGGCAGGGACCCGGGAGAGAGAAGTGCAGCTGCTTTCCAGGACATGCGGCGATTCTCCGCTTCCAGATTTCCTTCTTTGTTTGGGACAAGAGACACAGAGGGAGAGACAGAATTCATTTGAGTGCTCACTGCTCATCTGTCTCGCTGGAGACGGACTGGGAGCTCACCCTGCAGCCAGCCGGGCTGTGACAGACACTGCCCATAAGTAAAACTTTTCTCCAGGAGGAAACCTGTTGGTTTGGTTGTTGTTTTTTTTTTTTTCCCTGTGGTGTTGGGGAAGCAGTTTGCTTGTCTGTTTACAGTTACATCTATACCTACATATACATATATATAGCAGTTAAAACCAGTTATCCTTGTATCCATTTTCTGATTAAAGTTCCTTTTCTTAAATTTGATAAAAGAGTGGCATGATTATTGTGGAGGAAACCCCCTCCTCCAGTTGTGGGTAAACATTTTGGGTTTTCCCCTGAAACCTAGACAGAAAACTATCCAAGCTTATTTAGAAAGTCAACATTTATTTCCTTTGTAGTTGGCTCATCTAACACCTTATTGAAAGTATGTTTTGGAAAAATAAAGGAACTACTGCTCAAGGCTTTATACAAAAAGGTTAGCCAATATAAAATCATATAATCATTAAAGGTGGAATATGTTCTACTAAACTGGAGGACACAGCTATTAACATTCAAATCCATTTATTATTCTAAGATCTTTCCCCCCTAACATGTACAGGTTGATTGATACTATTTTGAGTGTCTCAGTTTAGAAAAGAAAGACAGTTTCCTTCAACATTGCAGTCTGCCTTTTGACTGGTTCTAATGAAGGCAAATTCCCCTCAATCAGGATTGTTCTGTTTGTTAAGTGAAACAGATGGTACACTCACTGTATTGGTAAAGATTCTGAGATTTTAACTGTATTTGGGATATACTGGATTGTGTTCCCCAGCTAAAAAGTGATCAATATTTCAAATGGAAGAGAAGTCAGGTTCTGTGTTTGCAGAATTTTTGTGACATGTACACAGTTCTGAAGGACTTACAGAAAGACAGGGTTTAGCCACATTCAGATAAATCTGTAAAACATGGTCCAACAGACACGTCTGTCTTGGCAGAAAATCAAATATGCACTTCCAAAGCTCTGCCAGAACAGTGTTGAACCTGCACGACCAAGGGGAATGTAGTGCTTCTTCCTGTTCTTACCCCCTGGTCCTGAGGGCAGCATTGAGTTCAGTTGGAGGCCTTTAATCTGCTAGCCCATCATAATTAATGCAGGGAAGTTAATGATGGAATGTAAAGACCAAAAGGGGAACAGTGTATAATGGGAATCACTGTGCTAGTTGCCCAGATCCTTGCCTGTCTCTGTACTTGAGAAAGTTGAAGCAAGGCAGCTTCTGGAAACTGTCAGACACTAAAAGGTGCTCGGATATTCCCATCTCCAAAGTTCTGGAGCCATCACAAACACAAGACTGAATGCACTGGCTAGGTAGGCATTATCAGTTTTTAAGGCATCATGTAAAAAAGCAAAATAATCTGTTGGGCTAAAGAGAAGTAAAATTTTATAGAAAAGATAAAAATTTGTCCACCTAGTTAAAATATTACATCTATAAAGCAATCCATGCTATCTTTTTCATTATGCCTCAAAAATTACATTATTCCTATTAATTTTGTGACAGAGTATTTGGGTTTGAGTGCTAAGATGAGGTTTCCAAGATGGGACAAACCTGATACTTTGCAACATTCTAGAATATAGGTGAATAGAGCATAGGAGGGAACACGAAAATACATGAGAGCAGAAGGCATCTTCATACAAAGTATCCCTATTTCTGGCCCAGTCTGACTTCACATACAAACCATACCATTTCAGGTATCTCCAGTCCCAGAAATACTAAGAAAGGGATTTTTTTACCATTGCTGTTCCTTATTTCTTCACACTTATTTCACACTTGGTTTTAAGGAAGATTAACCTAAGTTCAGCTTGTGTTTTCTCCAGTGCTGGTGAGGTTTTTGAGCTAACTAGATGGAAAGCAGGTGGATGCACCACAAGACTCTAGTCACCTGAAAATGTTAGACTCTACTTCCATTGTATTTATTAGCATCTCCAATAGGTTCATATCAGTAAATAACACCGATTTTAGGAGGGAAGGAATCAAGACAAGCCTTCTTCTAGCTCTCACCTGCCCAGACTTAAAAATAGACAATATAGGAGAAGACAGCAAATTTAGAATCTAAATGTTTAGATCAGCTGAAGATTGCTTAGGGTACTTATGAAGCAACTTAGTGGTCTTCTGTTCAGCTGTTTTTGGAAAAGAAGGGACACACATACCAGAAGGAGCATCCTTCCTGACAGTACCACCAAAGAAATCATAAAGTGAAAAAAGTGCAAAACCGCAAGCCGTACTGAAACCCCAATGAAGTTTCTGCTCAATGCTGAGGCACAGAGGCTCTGTAGACAGATGTGACTCTCTGGGGCATACAAATCTACACAGAATTTTATATTGTAATTAAGAAGAAAGAAACAATGTGTTCTGTTAAAAAGACTGCCAGTTCTCCAGAGAAAATAGCTTTGTGTATCACTTTATGCTAGTGGTGACAGAATAGAAAACAAAATACCACAGGTACATACATGTTTTTTTGTCTAGAAGTATTTACAGATAACTTTACAAATTTTTACACGCATTTTCAGTTTTGCTTGTTTACTTTTAAATTAAGAGAAAAATTAGTCCCCAGAGGCTTCTAAGGCTTCAGTTGGTGCCTTGTACTGTACATTCATGCTTGGCTTCTTCCTGGGAGAAGGGAGGAAAGGAGTTTAAAAATGTGCAAATCACAGACATCTAAACAGCCCTGGGTGTAAGGATTTCTAGAGACTGACATCCACAGAGCAGTCGTTCTACTTCTCTTCAAATCAGAGATAGCTACTGGAGGCGGACTCAGGGCAAAAGAGATTGGGAAAGGAGAAGGAGTCATATCTGAATTGCTATAATTAGGCAAGTAAGTTAGTGCTTGAACATCTGGTTAAGAAGAGTCATAGATCCATTCCTACTGCATTCAGCAATTCAAACAATGCAAGGAGTGGATATTGTGAATTCTAAACAGCATTGAAATGATCTCTTGTACACTGTTAGCGTTTGGCTCCTGCTGCATATTTTGTAGTCAAAATTACTGTTTACTGACACAATCTTGACCAGGCACAGTATGATCCTATCAGTCAAAAAATACTGACTCTTTTTTAGAAAGATGCACCCTTCTCCTAGTTTTCACAGGTTGCTTTGTTTTTATGCCTCAACACTAAACATTGTAAAAATATTGAAATTAAAAAAGAAAAAAATTTACAATATACAAGTGTCCATATAAGTAAATTATTCAGAAAGTCAAGACCATCTACAAGGATCTATGAAACAACAATGCTGATAATGACACTGAGCCTGTGGGAAGAACAATCCACACGCCGTGAGGAACGGATGGCGGGTTTCTTCCAGAACGATGAGTCACAAAGTTGGTCTTTTCTTCTAAAATCTGTTTCTTCAGCTACAGCAGTGGAAGTCTTGAGTGCACATTCATTACTTACTTCGACCTAAAAAGCAGGATATATGAATTACTTACAAGTGAAAACCTATTCTGTTTATCTTCTAATTTGTGAAATGGAAATTCACACTAGGAGACAGGTTATCAACTAACAAACAAGTGGAGAAATCTCCTCTGGTCAGTAATTTCCTCAGCTGTAAGGCTCACATATAAATCAAGAATGAATGAGTGGGTACAAAGCAGTAGCTTTGTATTATGCATACCACAAAAGCAAAATCCCATACCTGGTGAAACATGTCTGAAGCTCACAGAAGAACAGATTCATTTTAGCAGAATACATTTTAGCAGTGCAAGACATATTTTCACCTAGTTGTAGAATTCTCACCTGTTTACAAACTTGTGCATTTGAACTGGACTCACACTATTTATAGTCCTCACTGCAACATACGTGCTGAATCCATGTATTCTCACATGACTCCCTGTAAACCATGTTTAGTTGTGTAATCTTGGAAAATCTATGATGGTCATTCAGAGGAATTTTGAGATGCGTAAAGTCTTAGGAGATAAAAACAGGACAGGATCACACAGACCCATCACAAGGTAGTGACCTCTCCACCAGTACAGTTTCTCATACATTGAATCAGTTCCATGAGCAGAAGTTAGGAATGTTCTTAGAAATGCTAGGGACAACCCTAACTGGAATTAGGGATTCATTGTCTGTCTAGATAGGGTTGTCCAAAGCTGTGGTAGTTTTATTATAATTATTATTACAATAATAATTACAACTATTATATTAAAATATCATTGTGATAATAATAAATAATGGCCAATCTTTGCGAACGAAGATTTGGGAAGGGCTCACCCCACATGGGTGTGCCCTCCGAGCCTGCGCAGTGGATTTTTTAGGTGAGGCACAGCGTGCGCAGAGCTGGCCCCACAGTTTAAGTCCTAAGGTTCATTTGCCACGGCCGAGCGAGCTTGGACAGTGACACTGAGGTCCTTAGGACTACCTACAGCACCCAGTACTAACCGGGGCTGACCCTGCTTCGCATCCGAGATCTGACGGGATGGGATGGCAGGGAGGCATTGAACTGCTGGGGGCGATCCGTACACTGAGACTCGAACTCGCGACCTAGGAGCCAGAGTCGGGAGTACTCTCCACTACGCCACGGGACCACCCCATCATTGTGATATATTATTACTATATAATATAATTCTTATTATTAATAATATTAATATCTAATGCAAACCAAAATGCAACTTCTTATTCTTTTCTTCTAGTTGCCATGCTCCTCTCTTTTCCACATGGCAGTACATAAAGCCATTCTAAATACTACTGAGTGACCTGGCTGTTGATACATAGAGACACAAGAGTCTTCTTTATAGTCAGTGTGCTTTACTCCCAAATAAAACGACAATTTTTTTCTACTCCACCTGTTGTCTCCTACCCTATACATATCTGAATTGAAACTGCATGGTTCAGGGCAAAGATCCTGTGGCTTGTCCCATAGCCTGATAGAGATACAGATAGAAGAAAGACCAAAGAGAAAAGCTATGATAATTCATATTTGGATTAAAATTTGTTCCCCATGGGAACAAGTTCAAATTTATCCTCTCTGAGAGATGAAAAGGAAAAGTAATCTTATTCCTGTTAGTCATTAATAATTATGGCAGCACTAAGTAGAAATTATAATGAATATGAGTACTTGATAAAAAACAGATTGCCTTCTACATGGTTTGGATGAACATGGAGTCTTCTATTTTCAATGAGTGATGTTTAGTTAATTTATGAATGAAATAAGGGAAATAAAAGGGATGAGAAAAAGGGAAATATAGGCAAGCTTTCATCTATAAAATAACATTTATTAAGGCTTTTAATGCATTTTTACAAGCATTATTCATGTTCAATTCTGAGAGATTAGAAATGGAGTTTTTCACAGTCTGAACAGAATTCACATTTTTTAGGGATACTATAGATTCTCAGACTATATATAACTGCTACAGATAGCAATTAACTTATCAAAGAAGTCAAGAAGGCTAGTGCACTGCAGAGAGACAAGGATCTTCAAATATTTTGCATAATCCACTGACTGCATTATTTTCAGCAAAGTGGCTTTTAATTCAGACTTTGATCACCAGTAGTAATTTTCCTCCCAGCTTGCATAAAGATCCTCTCAATATCTTTCAGTACATAAAACCAAAACATCATTAAAGAAAACAACACAGTGTAATATCTCTCCCAGTTTTATACTTCTTGCAGCCTAAAGAAGCCAGAGAGGATCCTCCAAGGTGTATAATAATACCCACACATGGGAAATGGGAAGATGTCATTTATTTTCCAGTATTGCAAGTTCACCAAAAAGCCTCAAAACTTTTGAGCTACTTATGGAAAATTGGCTATCAAAGAACAAATTATCAGATGCTGGGACTTTTCTACTGCAAAACAAATGGACATATTTTGCAGGAATGTATTTGTACGTCTCTTGTGAATGTCTTTTATCCTCTTCTTTAATGATAATAAGTTTGTTAAGAAAGTACTAAACACTTATTCACTTAATTCTTAGAACTAATCTGAATGTAGATTTAGAGATTAAAATCTTTAATGTAGAGATGTAAATGCTGCAGGTGTGGCTTTCTTGCTTCTGAATAGCAGTTTAACTTTAGCAGCTTTTTCAGAAGGGCGAAAACCCCATTTTGCAGTCATCTTTCCAACAGAAAATGTGGCAAAATTGACATTTAATGAAATATTACTGAAAACTGTAGATTTCAATGTAGAGCATGTACTTAAGCAAAAGTCAAAATGTTCATATGATAATGTGATATGTCATCCCATTCTAGGACATACCATCACTTTGGGCCTTCATAATCCTATAATATTTAAGTAAATGTTTAGTAAATTTTGTCTGTGTTTATTTCCACAAATTGAAAGCTGTGTCATGAATGAAATATATTTTCAAAACATGCAAAAATTAATAAAGTCACAAAGTTCAGGCGTCAAGTTTCAACTTAAAACATTTACTTAGAAGTTGTCTACTTTAAATTACAACTCCAAGCACATATGCACATGCATTCACCAGAAAAAAACCTTCAACTCATTTTAATTCTCTTAAGTAAAATACAGTAAGTCCTTAAATCAGTTTCAGTCAATTACCTGTATATGGCTTTCATGTTGCATTTAAGATGCATAAAAGGCACAAAGATAAATTTAAAGACAGAAAGCAACAGCACAACAACTTCCAAGCATATAAGAAGAATTTCCAAATTAATGTCTTCTGGTTTCCCAGTAATACTTTGTAATATCATCTATTTGAAGTTATATGAGCTTCTGCCAAAATATATGTACTAGTAATTCCTCCCCATATCTTAATTTATTCAAAATAAAAAGAATAGCTATGCATCCAAACTTATAGCTAGCAGAGTAGGAAAAGTCTATGAAAACATGTAATTTTCATGGTATGAGCAAATAAGTGATGACAAAGAGATAATGAACTTCCAGTGAAACTGTACAGATAGATTTTGAGCTGACTAGTAGTTTTTCAGTAAACATTTTTCTTTTAGTAGCTAGGCAAATGTAAAATCTTCTGCTTTTCCATAAATGGGTTAATCTCATTAAGGTTTCCGCAGAAGCAGCAGCCATAAACCAGCTCTTGCTAAAAGTCAGCAGGGAAGCAATTCCATCCTTCACTGAGAGCCTCTCCTTGTGTTAAGATGAGGCCTGACATGGCAAACGTGGTGATATCTACTAATCCTTGCTTTAGTGGATATGTCATCAGTGACAGAGCGCCCCTACTTCAATGTTTTATGTGGATTAATTTTTAATGAAGTTCTAATTAAAATATAATTAAATTATCAGTAATCTGATGCCAAAATTATTTTAGGAAAAGGTTAGCTTTCAGTTCAGTTAGAAGGATTAATGTAGTCCGCAGGACTAGAACCTTACCTACAGGCTTTACAGGCTTTAACTCAACATGTTCCTGGGGGGGCTGTCGGTAGGAGTATGTGTCAAGTCCGCCTATGAAATCAACTGAAAATACAACAGTTCCAGAAATGAACAAACAGAAATGAAAATATGTCAACTGAAAAAAAAAACAATGGACAAATTATGTTTTTAAAAAAATAGTAAGCGCATGCACAAGTTTGCATATAAGAAGTAAACCAAGCAGGTAAAGGTACTGTGGAAACTGCTTACAGAAGGCTCTGTGCTCTGTCTTCCTTGGGGCCTTTTTAGCCCCATGCCTGGCAGGACAGGCTATCATTGGTTTGAGAAGACATACGCACTCCTGCCAGCATGAGTGCAAAAGGAGCATTCATGGATGTGCAGAGCAAGTAAACAGAAACTACTGAGGGGTAATGTAGCTGATTCTCTTTAGGACAATCTCAGTATATATATACATATATATAAAATGTATTTAATATTTCCTTTTAAACTCCTTTTGAAGTGTTTAGAAATTTAGGCAATGGAAATAGTTTAGCTCATGAACCTAATTTCACCTAAACTCTTACAGGTCAGTGGACTTGCAGGACTGCTAGGCATCAACAAAAACCAAAGGTATGAGCACTGGATAAAGAATAAACAGGTGATAACAAAATGTGAAAAAAACAGCAGCATTTCCCCTGGATGAACTTGTGGGGTCAAGAAGCCCTTTTCAAATCCTTCCATTTTCTCTAAAGATTTCTAGGTCAGAAATAAGGTGGGGCTATCTTGAGAAGTTTTTAGTTCCTTCTATGGTCATAATAGTCTTAAAAAAATGACATTTTATTCCAAGTCTTGTATTTTGTTATTTTGGTAAGATTTTAAGCAGCCGCAAGATGCCACAAGCCACAGCCTATCCCAGAAATCTTAAAAGCAGTTTTGTGGAAAGGCTATTCTGTTGATTCCTAAGGGCTGTTTGAAGATCTGTCCAGACCTGATAAGATTTGTAGCACATTAGGATTCTTTGGTCACATGGAAAGCAACTGCCTTCATTTGTTTATATCTGAGCATATATACAAAAGTCCTAAGCAGAATTTTGATACTTGTGCTAAGTGCTGTATGAGAAACACCTAATAAGAAACAGTCACTTTCCAGCCAACGTGTGCACTAAGTAGATAAAGAGTGCTCATCAAGGACAAAGGGATGACAAAATAAGGCTTGAGATTGAAGAACTGATGCAATATCAACTGAAAACTGTGGAAATGCTCCTGTTGATTGTAGTTGCCTCTCCTCCTGAGTCCCAGAATGGGGTAACTTGTCTGAAAACTGAACTTGATGTACTTCAATCATACAGCATCACTTTTGCCCCCCCCCCATTTTCTTAAAACTGTCTGAGCAGTACATAATATTGAAAAGCTAGCACAGCATAAGTGCCAGCCCCAGCCTATCTCCACCTCTTCTTTCCACTGTATTTCTTTCATGTTGCTGCTTTCCTTCAGAATGTTGTCACTAAATGAAATAACGATCAAAATGGATTTCAGCATTACTGGGACCAAACACTTACAAAGATAATAGTTGCAGATAAATTTTTGTAAAAGTTCATTTTTAAAATCATTAAATCATAGAATGGTTTGGGTTGGAAAGGGCCTTAAAGATCACCTAGTTCCAACCCCTCTGCTGTGGTCAGGGATACCTTCCACCTGACCAGGTTACTCAAACCCTCATCCAAGCCTGGCCTAGAACATTTCCAGGGGATGCGGCATTGTGTTCCAGTGCCTCACCACACTCAGGGAAGAATTTCTTCCTATTATCTAATCTAAACCTACTCTCTTTCAGTTTGAATCCCTTCCGCTTTGTCCTGTCACTATATGCTTTTGGAATTTTTTTTAATTTTTTTTTTTTAGTCTCTCTCCATTTCTCTTGTAGGCTCCCTTCATATACTGGAAGGCTGCAATTAGATGACCATGATTCCTTCTCTACTCCATGCTAAGCAATCCCAATTCTCTTAACCTTTCCTCAAAGGAGAGATGCTTCATCCCTCTAACCTACTTGGTGTCCCTCCTCTGCAATTGCTTTACAGGTTGATGTCCTTTGTGTGCTGGGAACCCCCTAGCTGAAAGCAATATGTCTAATATATTACATAATTACTGAATAATATTTTAGAATAAATAATGTCTATAGTGATTTTTTTTGTTATGCACTTTAGTTTTCTCTGACTTCTGAAGGTTTGGGTGTTTTTTGTTCGGTTTGGTTTTGTTAGGTTTTGTTTTGTTTTTTAATAAGTGCATGTTAACTTAAGGAGTTAAAAGAAAGTTTTTGAGATAATTCACCACTTCAGAACCACATGGTATTTGTCTCAGGAATCATAAGCATCATCTGCAACTGTAAGCAGGGATGGAGTTTAAAGTAACTAGCCCTTCTACCAACAAATCTTTTTGCAAAATGAGCAAGAAATGAAGTCAAGAGGTATTAATGACTGACAATGTAGATGTGTCTTTGTCTAAAAAATGAGAATGTATTTAATAGCACCATCCAGCAAGCATTTAGATGAGCTGCTGAAACCTGGTTAACCAAGGCTTTTTCTTTTGAAATCAAACACATTTTATATAGCATTAAAGTTGAAATTCACCTTAAAATTCATGTGAAGCCAATTCTCAAGGCATGAAGCTGCTCTATCACAAGAGGCAATGGAATATGCCATTTTTCATTATGCACTCTGTTTTATGGCTGACAGCTCTTTAATATGAAGATTCATTATCAATTACTTGAATTATAAGTTATTTTTAGTTTTAAAAATTCAATCTGATTTTACCTGATATTTTCACTGCTTATACTTAGTATACTTCCAGGACTAAGACCACAAAAGGCCATTAAACAGAGAAAATTGAAATTTTATTTTCATTGGATACAAAGAAATTACCATATATGTTTCAGTGAAAATAGACATCAAATACTGTAAAACCTTACACTGACTGACCTTTTGCATGCATACATACCTCTATTTAATTGACCAAAAGTAAACAGTAGCAACACTTTTATTAGTTTTCCAAGGTAAAAACATTGGTTTAAGGATGATACCAAATAGTTGGGTTTGTTCACTTTTGCCCCATGGTTAATGGATTTTGGATAATTTCTGCCATAGATTCATAGGACTACAATAATTAGCTTCAGAAAGTTGCATAAGCCTGGAAGAAAGTTCAACAAAACCCCCAGTATTCTATGCAGTTCTATAATACTGTGCATTAAGTTAAAAAAACACAAACAAACAAACAAAACCCAACAAACCAAAACCAAACCACCACAAAACAACCAACCCAGAACAACAAAACAAAACAAAAACCCCCTAAAAACTAAAACCAACTAACCAACCAAAACCTAAACCAAAAACCCAAGCCAACCTCCACAACTTTTTAGCAGTAGGGATATTCAGTCACTAAACAAGGAATACCCACATAGTCCAGCCATTAACTACAGTCATGCAGAGAGAAACTTAAAATCCTAGGGAGAGGATAATAACAGGTTACAGCAGAAGCTGGTTATTTTATCTGCAGCTGGCTGCAAAACATGATCCATATTCCCAGGGAATTGCTCTCTCCTTGTGTCACCTCAGTTTTGTGGGCATGCTGGATGCTTAATGGCCAGTGTGAAATGTTCCTTTAGAGTTCACTACCTGCTGTGCTTGGAAGTGCAAATCTGTGCTGGCTGCCCACTGCAGGCAGTCCATTAAAGTGATGTTCATTCACGGGCCATATCAAAGGAACAGTTGTCATAATCTGTCTGAGTGAGAAAAATGCAATACACTGCTGGCTGAAGAAAGTGTATCCACTGTCATCAGCGATTTTGAGGGTTACTCTTTTCTAGACAGATGATATTTTGGTTTGCCTTACTACTATTTATCCAGCACATTCACCTGTATGCCAGTTAAATTTTGCTTTGTTTTGAAGATAGGGCAATAGTATCAGAGCTCTGAAAAAAGTCCTTTCTCCTTTTCCACCCTCTCATCTGGAATTCAACTTCTCTGGCAATATCCCATTCACCTCCTGGCAGGCCATGTGCAAACAGCTGCCAGAGCTTGTCAGCTCATTGGTTTATTGCTAATTTCTTTCAAATTTGGCAAATTCTAAGCATGTCTGGAGGTGCAGGGTGTGAACAGAGCAGCAATACACCAACGGCACAATTATCAGTAAATCCTGCAGTCTCTTGGCCTGGAATACCTTAGGTCCTATTGATACTTGCCTCTCCTTTTTGTAAACGAGGGTGAGCCCCAAAACTGATGGTTTCAACTGCTGACACTTCCAGCTGTCCCCTTTCCAAGAGAGGGGAAGACTAGCAGCTGTTTGAACTTGTGTTTTTATGTACAGAAGATTTTCTTAACCTATGGGCTTCCAAATGTTGTTTTGCATTGAATTATTTTCCTTGTACTGAGATTTTTTTAATGGCAATATATCAATGCAATTACATTCATTAAGAAAAGGTATGTATTCTGCAGAGGGTGTAACTCACAGAAAAGGAGCCAAAATCAATAAGAAAGAGGAAGAAAAACAGGAAGATTGATGATAAGTCAGTGCTAGAGGCAAAAAGGCGAAACTTTTGACTTTCAAGTGTTTGCACCTGTAGCTTATATAAACAAGTTGCCTTCAAAAGGGCATTGACACAGAAATTTTAACTATAGTCTTTGCTACTTAACTCTCTCCTCATTTGATCAGTTAAGTGACATCCAACATATCAATACTTGATATCCAAAGACTTTTTAATTTCCCAGGATACAATTACCTAGTACCTTGACCCAAACCCTGCAATCATTCAAGTATCTTTCCAAAATCTTCTTGTGCCATGCCTTTGAAAGCTATTTACAGTCATACCATGCCATTACTGAAGTTAAATGACAAGCTGCCTGATTATGAGTATTTTCTTAAAGTAAGCATTACCCAGTCACTTCCAAATCACTAAGTACTCCTGGCCAGAAGTCCCTAGAAGTGTACGGTCATTGCATATAACGCCCACGGGAAAAACTGCTTATCACAAGTTTAGTATTACTAAGTATCAGAAAAAAACCCCCAACAAACAACCAACCAAAAAACAACTCAAAAGCCCCTAAACAACTCAAACCAAAAAAAAAAACCAACAAAAATTTAGGCTTCAGATATGTAGGAATTGTTTCCTCTAGGCTTTAGCAAACATCTGTTTTTCATGATATTATGCTATCTGCAAAGTTTAAGTTGATAAGGAGTAGTTTTCCATTTTGGTTTAAAATGTTTTACTGTATTCTCTCCTAATATTTATCAGTCTGGGCATCAAATGACCCATACATCTCAGCAGAATTGGCTATGACTTACAATATTCTTCAGCAATGAGGTTCAAGTAAAAGATTTCTGATGATACATTTTCTTTGTATATAGGTTACTATTTTTCGTTATAATGATAATGCTGACATCTTAATGAGAATGCTAATACATGTAAGTTGTATTTAAAAGTATTTCAAACAAAGAAATCTTTTTTTTTTTTTCTGAGACTTGTATTTAAAGGTGCTACTGCTAGTTCTAGTATGAGATTTCAAATACAGTGAAGGTTAGCAATTCTCTGCATAGGGCCAAAAAAAATTGCAAAGAATTCTAATCAAAACTTCCTACATAATTTTCTTTTACAGTGAGAAAATAGAAATGTGAAAAATCTCAGCTTACTTGTTTTCACTGATTACTGATTTTCCCCTGTCTGGCACACTTTTTGATTTAAACCTTTTTGGTGCAGAATGCTTTGTGATTCCCTCTTTCCCTTGCCATTAAAGTTACTATACTACCTGTGTGCAAGTTAAGCCTGTAAAGGAAAAATAAACCATACATGAAAGATATTAAATGCCCAGAAAATACATCATTCAATTACATTCAAGCAATTGAATTGAATTGTGAATTGAGTATTCACAACACATAGCCAGTCAATCCACTAAAATGGCAGCTCAAATAGTCCCAAGTGAAGACTGTTGTACAGAAGGCTGCTACAGCTTCAGTCACACCTCCAGACACATGATCTTCACAATAAATGTATCCAAGTTGGCTTCAAAAGAGACAGAACTCTGAATCTTCTTTTTGAAGTTATGCTTTGATCTTTTTTTAGTATTCTGATTCAGGAATACTTGCAATGTATTAGCGTGTCTTTATATTACTGCTGAGTTTTATGTCATAAACTACAGAGTTCTTTCAAAAATGTTTAGCACAGATGCTTGGATGGATTGGAATTGATCTATTCCACTTACAGTTCATTGCTAGGTCACCAGTTAGGTGTTTTGTTCCTTCAAGTTTGTTTTTTTTTATACTATCATTTGAATCCCATGGGGCTCTATTTCTGTCCTGCTGTTCTTTGGCTTCAGTTATTTGCCAGTATGATCAAATTATTTATTTTTGAGACAATGGTTAAGTGTTTATATCTGTCTGGATATTATATATCCAAGAATACTAACCTTAACTACCAGTCACAGATAATTTAGTATGTGAAATAATTGTTCTCTTTATATAATGTTGACATTTTTTCAATTCTAATGAATAATTAAAGATGAAACTCGTAGAGAAAAGTATTTACAAGATCAAATACATGACATGAAGCTATGCCTTTTAGAACACATGTGACTTTTGAAGGAAAGGATTCTTATATATTGAAGAAAGTTCACATCCTCCATTCAGAACAGAAGATTATTTTAAAGAGTAGGTTACAGGACTGGAGGGATTCTTTTTATTCCTGAGTGATTCTGGATTTTTGTTCCCACCTTCCTAGGGATGAAAGACTGCTCCTGAAATTTGCTGCTATCATCCTCTGTGACATACTTGTTTCATCTATTTGTAGCTTTACTTGTGTTATGAAGAGAGAACAGGAGTCAGCCAAGGATGCTCAAAGGAGCATGTCTGTGTTCATGGCACAGCCCAGGACACAAGCTAAAAGAGGCAAGGAGCTGCCGAGCAGAGGCTACAGTGGGGAGCAGCAAACAAGGCAGGCCTTAGCGAATAACTTGGGAGGCCAAGCAGAGTCCACTGCAAGTCAAGAAGCCAGAGACTTGGCTGAGACTCAAATGGAAAGCATTGTTCTCCATCTGCATAGACACAGACAATAATGGAGGAAATGCTATAAGCCTTTCATTTCTGTTTTGTATGATCCAGTAACTTTGAGTTTTCCATTTAAAATGTGCTAGTTTATAATTCAATTAAATCTGACTTCTCTGAATTTTGTGTTGAGATATTTTTAGGAAGTTTTCTATAAAGGGGGCCGTGCTTTTCCACTTCAAAGGTCTGGCTGACCAAAGCTCTGTCACAGCCCATGTTGCAATTTTTCTTGTCTTTCCTTTATAGCCCTTTTTTATTTGCTTTAAATCTGCTTAACATCTCTTCCTGTTAATGTCTTTTGCTGTCAGTCAGGGGAGCCTTCCCTGACTCACCCTTTCTTTATTAGTAGCTGACTTTGCTGGGACATAGTTGCAGAATTACCATCTTTACCTTGAAAAACTTGGTATCTTGAACTTGATGCTAAACCAAGTACTTTCAGTAGCCTAAGAGGTCAGGTATCTGCTATTCCAAAATAACTGAACTGATGGTATTTTCCAGTTTATTATATCAAACCCATTAACACTGTTTAACACTGTTTTCCATCTCAGTTCAGAGAACTTCCATTTCCTCATCCTCCTTCTCATTTAGCATCCCGCCTTTGCCCCTATGACCATCAGTGACATCTTGTGTAGAAATCCTGCTTCACCCCATGACATTTGCTCCTTAGCATGGAGTATTGCATGCATTCTCTCTGCAGTTACACTGCACTTACATCTACATCTTTCTTAAAGGTGGTTTGCTTCAATCCTTGAGGAGGCAGACCCCTAGGTTTACTACCACATATCCAAACTAGCTTTTTTCCTTTACTAAGCAATAACTAATGGAGCCTTCCTCTCCTCATGCCAGAAAATTGCACATTCTCCCTCTCAGCACATAAGCCTGTGGTCCTACTGTGCCTTCTCTGAATCCAAGTCTAGAGACAAGAAACAAGAGTGGATAAATCCCTTCTGTGATATACAGATTCTGAATGTCCTCCTTTTAATTTTTTGTCTATGTGAATGAGCACAAACCAGCAAGCTGCTCTGTTTGTTCCTGCCTTTACTTTTTCAAGATGTGGAAGCCAGCAAAAGAGTTCTTCAGCTGATCAGTGTCATGCCAGCCTTCTCAAGCCCCAGTAAATGCACTAAGTTCTTCTCTGCTACCCTTAGTCTGCCCTGGACTCGATGATCCTTGTGGGTCCCTTCCAACTCAGAATAGTCTGTGATTCTGTGAAATATGATCATCCAGTATTTCAGAGCCATTGTGGATATATCTGCTAAGTCTACTACTTAATCACATCCAAGTGCATTCATGAGAACTCAATTGTCTCTGTTTCTCTTCAAATGGGGAAATCTATTTCACCTCATATTTTATTGCTTTTTTTCTTAATTTCTTAGTATTGCTTTTGACATTACCATCTCCATCACCGAATCAAATTAGCTCCTCAAACCCCCAAAGTATCTTATTTATGACTACATTCTCAGCTTTGGAAATAGAACTAAGAATGTAGAGCATTATAAAATGGGAGCTTACAATGACCAGTGGTCTTTTCACACATGATGAAGTGAAAAAAGAAATATTGCATGTGCTAGCAAATGTGATGGCCAGGAAATGGTTTTCTCTTTGTTAGAAAGTGGTATCATTTCATATTAGGAAAAAGATGAATGTCTGAAATACTCTGTAACAGGATTAATACTCATTTTGAAGTCACCAATGAATCAATCTTCTAATGAAAAAGAAAGAATAATGCAATACTGACCTCCTTCATAAAAAATCTCTCCCTGAAGAAGGATTTAGTAAAAAAATACACTTTCATGAAAACCTTGTAATTCAAATTTCAGTCCTCCAAAATAACACATTGTCATAATCAAGGAGCAAAAGAGAATGAGTAGAAATCAATGCCAAGGAAAAAGAGTCATCATATAAATAGTGAGAGTCACATAGTATTACTTAATTTTGCTGCATATAACCTGTGATTTTGAGAAAAGCACAGATGAACTGAGATCAAATCTCTGCTAATAAAACCAACTGTGTATTTACGGATTAAAGGGGAAAGAATGTGAAATGAAGTTTAAAGCGAGTCCAGCTATGACCCAAATCACAGAGCACTGGTAAGAGAAAGACTTGTTATGATATAGAGCTAATAAAGCACACCGCAATACAGACTAAATGCAATAAATAAAACACAGCCTTTTTGAAAAAAAGATTTTCTAGGAACAGTTAATATATTTTATTTGATCATCTAGCCCATCTGGAAAACAATATTATCTATATCTCTTGATTTTTTAAGACACCACCTCTTGCCATAAAACTTGCTTCACTTATTTACTGAAATCATTAAGGCTATTGAAAGATTACAACTAGAAAATCTGAAAAAATATCACATATAGACAAGGCAAAGTTCACAAACAGGAGAAATTTCTAAAGGCTACTTTTTGAAAAGTTGAAGGTGTGATAACATCAGAGACATGACCAAGAGAACTACAGAAGCAAGAATTTTACAGGATAAAGAGCAGTGTTCAGCAAAAAATCACCTTAAATTAGTTTCAGTAGGTTAGCATCTTCTCCTTTCTGTTGTTCTTTCTTCTAAGAAATCCCCGTGATAGTTGTTTTGCAAGGATCTTTCTCTTGCTTTGATCTTATCAGTAATCAATAGTTATCCCTTTTTTTCCCCAAACATGACTGACAACTTTTCTTGGTGGGACATGCTGGTTGTCTTTAGATTTATGAAATTCAGAACTGACATTTTCAAAGAGGGGTAAAATGATGGATAGATAATTCTTATTTGAGTTGTTCAATTTTGCCACATTTTGAGAAAGTATCCATTAATAAATAAAATTATCTTCAAAATTTACCTGACTATGACCTGAAAATGTTTTTCAATAACTTGTCCTGGTTAGCCACCTCTTTTTGAATTTACAGTAGTTGCTTTGCAAAGTAGTTTGAATATCCTCTAAGGCTATGACATATGATTACATCCACCAGAACCCATTAGATGAAATGAGACCCATATTTTATTATTTTTGTCATAGATATTCCCTTAAAATAAGAAATGAGCAGCTTTGGCTTTTTTAGTGTTGTAATTCAAAGCTTAGTGCTATTAGAATTGTGAATAAACCTTATCTTCAGGAAAATTCAGTGGCAGTGCTGCAGCTCAGCTGGTCTGAAGGGATATGTTTTGATTTTTGAAGTTATTATCTGTAAGAAAGAGGGGAGGGGACCTTTCTTTCTTCTAAGGTGGAACTTCACCATCTCTCTCACTCAAGCCAGGAGAAGGCAGTGAGAACTCTGGCCACCTAAGCTGCTAATTCATTCACAAGTCCATTGAGTCTGTCCATTGAGTGAAATACGTATGTGGGAATAGTTGTCTCAGTTGTAACTGTTCACTGCTCACTGAACTCCCAGATTCCCTATTGGCATATAATGAAGAGAATTTACAGCCCAGTCCAGAGCCTGACTAATCCTGTGCCCTCCTTGGCTCAGCACATCCCTTCATTACAGGTGTCCACCACTCACTCCAGGCTTACACTTCCCACACTAAAGGCAGCAGTTAATACAAGACAGAGCTCTTAGGCATGATTGCTAATTGGGAAATTATCACTCAAGCAGCAGTAACAATGAAATGGATATTACTTAAGCTGAGGTCCAGGAATGAGGACAACCCATTTGCACGACAGTGAATACTTGGGAAAGATGGCATTCACATGGAAGAGTGGGAATCTGAAAAGTTTTTTTCAAGCTCAAAAACTAAACCACAAGGCTGTTGCCATTCAGAAATGAAGAAATAAGAGGATTTCTACTGGAAGTGGAAAATGAATTTGTAAAGAGGTTTCATTTTAGCGGAGTAGCTGGATGAAAAGTAGGGACAGGAATGGGCATCACTTAGGCCTGTGCGTGATGTTGAGTAGAAAGCTCAAGAGAGCAACGCTGGATGCTGAAGTAAGATTGATTTAACAATAGATGCAATTTAAGTGAAAAGGCTAAGGTGCTGGCAACTGGGGGTTGAGATAGCATCCTTTTAAAAACAGATTTAATTTAAATAGAAAGGCCAAGGAGGTGGAAGGTGGAAACTAAACCAAAATCAATATTAAATTAGGTAAGTAGAAGCTTGAATGAAATGAGTCAAGTAAAAAAAAGACATACTGAATATTTGGGAGCAGGGAATCAATGCATGGACCTCAGAACTATTGAGAAACTCTCATTAAATGATACATCCCTTAAAATCAGAATAATAATTCAATTTTAGTAAGAATATTATTTATTATAGTAGTAAACAAAAAATGTTAAAGGAAGGTAGGATCCCCAGTTAAGGAAAATGGTATGATTATAAGTATATTTTTACGTGAAGTTAATTATCTTCTATCACAAAATCAGAGACTGGTTAGGGTTGGAAGGAACTTCTGGAGATCATCTAGTCCAACCCTCTGCTAAAGCCGGTTCACCTAGAGCAACCTGCGATTTCTATATACAGAGAAGGAGACACCACAGCTTCTCTGGGCAATCTCTTCCAGTGCTATCTACCTTAAAGACTTTTTTTTCTCATACTCAGGTGGAACTTCCTGTGTTTCAGTTTATACCCCACTGCCCCTTGTCCTGTCAGTGGGCACCACAGAGAAGAGTCTGGCTCCATCATCTTGACACCTGTCCTTAAATATTTGTATGCATTGATAAAATCTTCCCTCAGTCATCTCTCCTCCAGACTAAAAAGGCTGAGCTCCCTCAGCCTTTCCTTCTAAGAGAGATGCTCCAGTTCCATAATGATCTTTGTAAAACCTCTGCTGGACCCTTCCCAGTAGTATCTTTTCTTTCTTGTAATGAGGAGCCCAGAACTGGACACAGCACTACAGATGTGGCCTCACTGGAGCCAAGTAGAGGTGCAAGATCATGGCCTTTGACAGGTTAGCAGTGCTCTTCTTAATGTACCCCCGGACACCATTGGCCTTCTTGGCCACAAGGGCACTGCTGACTCATGGATGGCTTGTTGTTGACCACAACCTCCAAGTCCTTCTCTGCAGAGCTGCTTTCTAGCAGGTCAGCCCCCAGTCTGTGCTGGTGCAGGACCCGGCATTTGCCTTTGTTAAACTTGTACATAGTTGTTCAAATGTATATATGTATGTGTATATGTATGTATATGTGAGATCTATATTTATAGATATAGATATATATACGGGACACGGAATATAATATTAATAGAATCAGTAAATCATAGAACAATTTGAGTTGGAAGGAATGTTTAAAGGCCATCTAGTCGAACCTCCCTGAAATGAGCAGGGACATCTTCAACTAAATCAGGATGCTGACCTCGAATTTTGTTTCCAAGAACGGGTCATCTGACACCTCTGCACAACCTGTTCCAGTGTTTCACTACCCTTATTGTAAAATAAATTCTTCCATATATCTAGTGTAAATATTCAGAATCAAGGATGGAAATGCTCAACATTAATTGTATTTGTAAAACAGAAATTGATCAGGTAGTAGTGAACTAGGCTTTAAAAATGTCAGTTATCCGTCTGAAAATCAATTCAAAGTTAAGGGGAGTCTGTATATACCTATGTTTGATCAAAAAGTATGTATATAAATGACTACATATCCATCCACATGGATATACATATCCATCTACACATATATACATATATATACATGTACATATTTATCAAAACAGGCAAAAATTTTCTAATGATGATATAATACTGTTCTGACACATTTCTCTGTTCAGAGAACTGTGTTAGTACTTTCTGTAAATAGTACATAAAATATGGTTTGCATTCCATACAGATATTTCTAAATGCTTTACCTATACTTCTGAAGTCCCATTTAAATCCCTATATATATATATATATGTGCATGTTTCTCCAGTCAGAATCCAAAACTGGGGATGGAAGCTAATGATTGCAGCTCTGTGGTTTTGGGTAGCTGAAAGCTCACATTATTCATTGGTATAAAAGAGATCTTAAAAAATTATTAAATTTTACACTCCTAAACTCTCCCTCAACTTTATACGAAAAAGAACAAGTGGATATCTCCAACTTGACCAAAATTACCAAGTATCATTTTGATGTATGAAGCAGAGGAGAATATGCATCACCTACTGAGCTACCTGTGGCATCAGCCAGCTGGCTCTGGGTACTTGGGTTTTTCTCATCCACATATGTGTTCACCAGTACTGCTACTACCTACTAATATTCTGGGGAATATCTAATAATATCTCTTTTTTGCTAAAGTGATTGAGGTGATTCTTTCCTACTGAACTTCAGGAAGAAATTTCTGCCTTGTGCTTAAGGGAGAAATTGTGGGAACGCACTAGAGGAACTCCTATAATTTGGGTGATTTATCCTTTTCCTTAGTGAAAAGCAAATGAGCTCCTGGCTTGCATGGAAATGCCTTCTGAACTATTATTTTTGGGCCTATTTGAGGCAACCCTACAGTAAGAAATGAATTCTTTACCAAGGATGGACTAAATATTTTACAGAAGTGGTTTAGAAACTCAAGAGGGATTTCTTCAAGTTATTTGATTTGCACCAATGAAAAACTGAAATTAGTTTACATGTGTCATTTAGATGACTCCATTTTGTCATGTTTTGTCTGCACCCTATCTGGATAAGCCTTTCATGTTGCATTCCATATGAAACATATGGTACTCTCAAGCAGATAACTCCTGCTGCTGCTAGAAATATACCACAGCAAGACTTCTGTTTTCATATAGTGTACACTATTTATTATTTAAAGGCAATACCTTAGCTAAAACAAGATCTTCTGCAACAATCCACAGAGAATACAACTGAAAATGAAGACTATTTTGTACATTTCGCAAGCTGAACGTAAAAGCAGACAGTGGAATGGGGGGTTTTTTGAGTTTTTTCTGTGACAGGTTATTCATCTATGGCTTTTAAGCAAAAAGAAAAAGAAGGTGGGATCATGCCTTTGATGCCACTAACTTCTCTAGGATTGAGATTTTTTCCTAGTATTTAGTATTTATATTGTTTAATTTCTTTTATTACACAGTACCTCAGAGGTTTTACCCTTGGTAGTGTGCATTTTATCTCTGCACATATTTCCATAAGAATTATAACAAATGCTTGCTCAGGCAATGTGTGATAACTAAATGTAAGAAAAAAAAGAAATAAAAATTGAAAGATTATGTAGAGGTAATTTAAATAGTGTAACATCTCTGCAGAATTCCTTCATTAAATACTTCAGAATTCATTGTGTTAGTTTAGTGTAGGAATGAGTGTGCATTTTCATTTAATTCACATGGTAAGGCTAATGATAAATAGGAGGACACCAATGGCACCGTAAGACCATATCATGTTGTTAGACCATGAAATGTTGTTAAAATAACAGGTTTATCCTTTTTATTTCCAATATGGGAGAAAATGGAGTCAAGTATAAGTAGGATAGCAAATAGGTGAGTCTCTATCTAATCAACAAACTCCAGTTGGATAGACCTCTAATATCTACAGAAACTGTAACTTGACATTTGTCTCTATTTAATGTCTGGTGGGGCTGTTGATGAAGTCCCCTGGATACTTCTGGTGATATTTCTGGTTGCAATAACCTCTCCTTCAGTTCATGGTAGGCATCTGCAAGATGATGACAGCAGCTGCCAGCAAGGAACAAGCTGCCCTGAAACGTGTTCAGCCCCTCACTGCAAGGAGCTACAGAAACCACCTACCATCAGCCAGGTGTGTTCTGGCATTAGCTGGGCTCCCCAGCTTTCCAGATGTCACAGAATACATTTGAGGGCAGGTATGCTGGACTCTTCATCTCTGCAGGAGATTAGATTTAGAAAACTGATCACTTGAATTACAGAATACATTTGGTTATGCATCTACTACAGTTCTGTGCCTAGCAATAGCTGTAGTCTACGCCTGGCAAAAATCAGTCATTCTGCCATTTTTCCAAAACAGATGTATCAAAATTCTTGGGTTTGGGTTTCTTGTCCAGATGAACAGAAATATGCAAACTGCTTTTCAAGCCTTCCAAAAATAGTGATAGGCACTATCATTTTACAGAAATGCCAAAGCCCGGGGAGTGTTGTCAACCTGGCAGCTATAATGCTGTTTCACTGCCAAACAGTAAAAATAAAAAATATAATTTTAAAAGTCTGTGTCAAACATATTCATCCATTGGTCAGTAACAACGCATTTTGTTTCAATATATCAAGTCATTATGGTCTAAAGGTGAGAGTGCTGAGTGTTAAAGCCTGGTAGTGACTTGTGCTGATGGCTGCTGTTTGGCAGGTTCCATAATTTCTCATTTTCAATGAGGTAATTTAGGAAAGTTATTGCCTGGGGATGTTTGATTCATGTATTGCCCGACAGAAGAGTAGTGCTGAATTCTCCTTCTTGGTCATCCGTGATATTAAGCATTTTATAATAAAAATTCTCTTTTTTTTAGAATGTAAATAGACTCAACGAGTGCAATTACAGTTGGTGTAAAGATATTAGTAATGGGTTCCCAAATATTCCTTAGTGAAGAAAACTTGTATCCTTATATATAAAGGTAATAAAATATATAAAATTTTAGCTATTGTTAGGTCTGCATTCACTTTGTGCAAAAATAGTGTGTTTATAAGAAATATAGCACTGCTGGACCTACTCTATAATTACAAGTATTAAATTCAATGTGATGAAAAAGTCTTTCTCTCTTGTTTGATTACTGCCCACAGATGCTCACTGGTGTGTTTAAGTGTTATGCCATATGTCAGATAAAGTAATGCCGCAGTTTTTCAGTGAAAGCAATCATGTATTTTGCTTTGCTTAATATTTGTCTAATGATGGCGTATGGAGGGTCATATTGATACCACAATATAGGGAAACTCACACTTTGTAAATACAAATTCATCTTCCTCTCTGTTTTGAAAGTACAGATGAGCTCTAAATACAACTAACAGACACAAGAGAATTATTTTTTTAATTAATTCTGTTCTTCTTGTTTCATTTAGGGGATAAATCTTTCCCTCATGGTGAATAGAAATCCTTTATTTTTGTCCACGCAAAAAAGAGGTTTAATCTTTCTGGGATTGCTCTTTCGGTGTTTCAGTCTTATTTTTACAAAAATGCTGAAATGAAAATTGTAGTTTTGTGGCAAACCTTCCTTTGTGATTTTACTGTTACTTCCTTACACAATTTGTATACAACTCAGCTTCCACAACACAAAATCCCATACAGTACAGAACTATCACTTCTGTCATGTGTCAATGTCACACTTATGAACTAGTGTTTAGCAATAATAGTGTTATCAACTGTTTCTCAAACAAGTCCAGAAACTATTTAGAAATTTAATAATGATTTTAGCAATGTATTTTTCCCAGTGTACAGGCTCTGCTGTATTAAAACCATTCATAGCTCTGACAAGGTGAAAACAAGCTTCTGAATTCATTTTTAGGAGAAAATGATTCACAAACAGGATAGTGACAGGCTTTTATGATTACAGATTTCACATGCTCTATTCCTTCAAGAGGGCTTATAGAGATTGATAGATCTACAAAGAAAGAAATGAAAAAATGAAAAGAAGATATATAAATAGACTTTTTCATTAGGATGAATGTTGGAAGGTATTAACCCCACTACAGCAGTGTACCTTTTACATGTCTTTTTCTTCATCCCTTTTGACCTGCTATCATCTTCTTTCTATGTATAAGTTAACTACAGTCTGAAAAGTAGGTAAAGTGAGCAATAGCTGGAAATAAATGTTTCCTCAAGCATTATTACTGTTCAGAAAAGTGTCCATCACCCTAAATGTCAGGCTCAAAGTCCATTTAAGCACTGCATAGAGGCTAAGCAGGCAGCTATTATTAATTTTTAAGTCTGCAAGACGGCTTTCAGATTGAGAACTCGGGTTAACTTGATGCACTGAATATTGCAGAGTATATTTAATTAAGAAGGCTTTGACTCTCAGATGGCTGACTTATTTTGTGCAAACCACTGCAAAATTATGATGAAATAGCTGCATCTACCTAAGAAAAGAAGCTGCTGCAAAATTGCTCCTTAGTTGCAGTTTCTTGGATTTTTATCCTAATGTAAACACTTTCTACTTTTAACCTATTTTGAAGCACCACTGTACTTGCATCTCAAATATTTTTCTGTTTATCATGCTACAAGGTAGCTATGTGAATTTTTCCAGGGTAACTCATGTTCTTCTCAGCTAATAACCAAACAAAGCCACTTTGTGCCTTAGACAGATATTTCTTTATTTAAAACATATCTGTGGGATTACTATGAAGGAGTTAACATTTGTCTTTAATGTATTTACCTATAAGCATAGAGGACTCTAAAACACAAATGGGCACTAAGGCACAAAGTGAAATATTCAAGGACTGTTTATTTGCTTTTGATTTGATTCAGAATCTTAAATGGCAATTACAAAAAAAGTAACAAATCAGAAATTACTTCTATCCAGGGTTGTTAAATCTCTTAGCTGTATCTATTCTGCTTCTTTGCGCCCTTTTTTTCCTTCCATTACACACTGTTCTTGCCCCTGTCCCAGGTCATCCTCTGATAACAAGAAAAAAAAATTCACAAAAGAGTCTAGAAGATTATATGTAAAGGTACAAGTGAAATGGGAAAACACCCACTCCTAACAAAGGACATTGAGCTGAATTACATCATAATTTCCGAGACAAGTAAGATGATTTTCATCTGTAACAGAACACCAAATTACTATCCACAGTTCTAAAAGATAAGCAGAAACTAAATGCAGATCCCCAAGTCCTTTGTGGAGAATGGGAACTGGGTTCATTTTACATATTGGATCACCTTAGCACCTGATGTGTTTTACTGGTTGATAAATGTCAGCTGTTCTCCATTCTCAGTGATTTACACTTCCATCAGAATCATATGGCTCAAAAAGACATCATGTCTCAAAAGAATGACATGGGCTCACCATCACAGGAAAGTGAATGGGGCCCCACCTCTTCAGAAGTAGACAGGTTTTCTAAAAGAACAGGGCCCTTAACTTGACAATAACCCACTTGTGAGGCCCTGAATATAAACCACATATACTCTAGCGCATGACGTTTCCCTGAACATACATGATTTAGTGGGAATTTTTCTTTCCAGTCTTCTTTCCACATGCATAAAAATGGGGTGTATGAAGCACACTATAAAGGGCTAAACAAACCCAACAGTAACACAACATACTTATGTAAAAACTGAAGAGCCTATCTTCCCAGGTACAGATGTGTTTGTGTTTGCATGTTGGTGTGCATGAGCACACACTATTACCCTTTTAAAGGCACTGTAGTTTATGACTTCCTCATCAATCTGCAGACCTTCCCTATTGCTTAGTGTGGCTTTCCTGTTCCAGGAATTTAGTTAGTAACTGTGTCATAAATCATGTTTCCAGGTACCTGTATGAAGCTCTAGCTACTGTCATGATTTATCACAGCCATATGGAAAGCTGTTGCCTTTGGATTTCGATGACCAGACTCTGCTTATACATCCTAAATTATACAGCCGTCGTACTGCAGGGTCATCTTCTGCTGATACCCTGTGTTACCAGTTTCTGCCTAAATGGCAGTTTCCAGCTTTACAAAGTAGCATTTTCTGAGCTTTTTCTCCTCAAGACCTACATTTTGCTTCTCCAAGTGTTCATATTTCTCCTTTACAGTAGCTGTCTTTGGGCTCCTTGCATTTCTTCACAGTACACTGTGTTCATGATATGCTTATGACTCCTTCACACTCAATTTTATCTGAGAATCTCTTTGATATATTTTCCTCCTAACAGAAATCTAAATGAAAGTTTAAAGATTTGACACTAATGTCTGTTGCATTATGATGGAGAACTGAACATTGTATCATTCGCAGCAATGGAAAAGTATTTCATTTATGGTTCTTCACACTGTTTTCAGACAAACAGTCTGCTTTGCCATCAGCATGAACTACTTGAATTATGTCTTCAATAGGACTTTCCAGATATCATCAAATGCTTTCCCACAAACTAAATTAATTTTTCCTACTATATTAATTTCACCCACTAGTGCTATTCTGTGAAGAAACAGGACAACTATGCAAAGATTTATCAATAAAAGTTTATTAATAAATATTTATATACTTATCCTAAGCCATAAATATATTGACATTTGTTGCTTTGTTTTTCACCCCCTAGAGGCAACTATTTTACTGTTTAACTCCTCATAAATGACAGAAAGTAACTGACATGATCACACATTGCCCATTTTTTGATTTTTTCTTGTATTTCCTCCTCTTTACTCATCCATTATTTTTCCATTCTCACTACTGCTTTTACCAATGGCTATGCTAGTCATGTATGTATGGTGACATCGTTAGGCAACTCTCACAGCCTCTTTTCATACAACATCCTACCAAAATGTTCAGCATATTCAGATTTTTCCAATATCTATTTAATGACTTTTTGAGAAATATTTTTTTAAAGATGTGGACATTTTCACACTTTTAGAATGAGTGTGTAAATAAGGGGTTTACTGATAAAGGCAAATTAAGAACATGGGGTCAGCATTTTAAATGCATGGTCTTGTTATCTGTAAGTGCTGATCAGGTTTATCTAATTATTGATCAGAGCGATACTGCACACTGGCAGATGCTTGATCTATCATCTCCATTAACTTTACTGATAAAGCTGTCATTTGGAGAAATAGACTAGATGGCTTCAGGAGCTTTGATTCAAATCTAAATGTGCATACATAAAGACATATGTATATGTATATGTATATGTATATGTATATGTATATGTATGCAACATGGATCACATAATTTTCAGCACTGTGACTGGCTCATGCAAGAGGTCCAAGAATCTCTATGAAGAAGTTTAGAAAGTGCAATCCTACCTAGATAAGACAGTAGTACCTAAATAAGTATGTCTTTGAGCACAACTGGTTGTTACATGAATGGCACTTTCCGCCATTTTTCAAACTTTGCTCTTTGCCTTGGTAGTCAATGCAAGGCTAAGTCTCATGCCAGGTACTGTGGCTCTGGATGTGGAGAGGTGTGTATCAGTACTTACAGCTGTCCTCCTCCTCCATGAAAATACTGATCACGTAACAGGCATACACAAATCCAATCAGCTGTATAAAAGAAGAGTAAAAGCAATCATTAGAGCACATTGAACACTTGTTAAGCTTTTAGTACAATGATATATAAATACAGCTAAATTTTAAAAATATTTACTTCCGTTTCCTGCATTTGTAAATTTCAGTGCAAATGGTCACAAACAGCTATATTAAAGAGATTTCCCCTCTTTTGATCATGTTGCATTACATATATTTTATATATAAATATGCATTTTAGATTTTAAAAATATTTTCCCAGTCCCTCTGGGATCAGTATTGTGGACTACTACTATTAAGTAATACTAGTGGAAAACACCTATACCTTGATGTTTAGCTATTATTTACCTTTCTTCTTTGTTCAATATGTCTGTTCTCACACAACTTTTCCCTCATGATTGTGGGCCCTCTATGCACCTGATATACTTACTAAACAGACAGAATATTTATTGGTTACTACAGAATTCAGTCATAGCAGCATTTTTATGGACTTCACCAAAGTTTAAATTGATATGTGAATTGTCATGATGTAGCTGAATAGTAAAACTGGGTTATGATTCATTGACATGAGGAAACACCCTATCAGAGGGGCCTATCAGTAATTCAAAATAGTTATTCATAAAGTGCACAGACTCATTTCCTCAAAGGAAAACACCAGGCAAAACATGCCCTTATTTTAACAGCAGCACTCACAAAAACATCCTCCTCAACCTGGATCTGTATCACTTGTGCCACCAAGAGGAAGGGATTAAGATCTTCAGAATGAGGAAATAGAAACTCCACTCATTTTTTATCAATACAGACAAAATGTTTTCTTATGATCACCACCAAAGAAGAAGAAAACCCCACCAGGCAACGAAACCTATTAAACTGCATTGCTGAGACGTGTTCATGCTTGAGAAAATATTGTTTGTGCAGCTTTACATAATTCACACTATCTGAAAGCCTTGAAAAGACTCTTCATGAGAGATTCCTAAAATAACCCAGAGACTGGTTTTTAAACTCCTTTTTCTCTGATCCATTAAAAAAATCTAATTAAAACAGTTCTTCTAAGGATGTCACAGATCAACCATCTGAGAAAGAGGTAATTTAATAGTATCTAGACAGGTATAAGCTCATTCAGAACACAGAAATCATTCCAACCTGATTTCTGGTTGGGCTGCATGAGGAGCTTTACAAGCAGCTCCAAAAGCCTCTCTGCAGACAAAAAGCTTGTCCACACAAGGGAATTCAGGGAAGTTAAGATGAATTAACTAAAGCTGTGAAATCAAGGCACATAAGATAAAGTACATTAAATCCCTGTGTGGCCTTTCCCATTCAGAAATAAAGTGGCCTCAGTTCACTGCAGCTTAATCCTTCTCCAAGGGATTAGTCTTCCCATGGAGAATTAAGCTACAGTGTGCTGAAGCTGAGTTTCTTGTGAATGAGGGCTGTCACAGCACTGTGGTACAGTCCTGTAAGAGCTTCCTCTCTAGGGCATTCACCTCACTGCTGTTTCGGGAAAGTGAGTTTAATCCGACTTTTCTCTTGTTTTGAGCAGACTACAGTATTGGCAGCTTCCTTGACCTTTTTTGTGTCCAGTTTACTGGGGTGGTATTGCCACAGCCTCTATTAGATGAGCACCACTTCGTTGTATTGATGCTCTGAGCCAGCAAAATGCAAATCAGCTCTGGAGGAAGCACTTGCTGGAGACAGCCAGGACTGAGCCACCCATCCCCACTGTGCCTGCAGTCAGGTGGCTGCAGCTGGACAGGACCCACAGACACGCCGGGGCTGGCTGCTTCACTGCGTGTGCACCTTCACCTGCTGAAGACTCTGCATGTGTTTAAGTGAAGTCCAGCCTCCTGCTACTAATGACAACGAGATCTTAGGGTTCTGCTGCCCAGCACATCCAGGATCTGCACTGATTTACCGACATCTTGACAGATTAAGCACATTTCTTCCCTAAACTTCACAGTTTAGAGCACATTTCAGGCATGGAAGAGATGCAAAACAACATGATGTAAAGGCTTCCAGGGGATTAAAAGACTAATCATACTTGAGGTACAATGCTTGTGCCACCTGAATGTTACATATAAATTAAAAAAAAAATTTGCATCAGTACCACAGAAACATCAGAACACAAGTGATTTTTCATAATAGAATGTCATCTGTTTATTTACAATATTTTCTGTTCATCATTTGCATTGTGCAATTTGACTGTATAAGTCACTTGGGTTTGTTTCTTTTCCCTAAACATAGCCGAAATATTTTTTAAGAGTAAAACTGCTGAATAAATAATGAACATGATAAAAATGAATTGTAGTACAGCTTTTGGTTTAAGTGTTTGTGAAGGAAGATCCAATATTTAGAATTATTCACTATTTTCCCACCATGTATTTAATTTTTCTTGTTAATAGTATTCTTGTTAAATTAACTTTACTTTTATAAATGCAATTCCTTCTTTATATGTACATATGCAGTCTATATCTGTGTCCTATTAAAAAAATATCTCTGTGAGTGTTTCCAGAAAATTTCTCACATATCTAATATGTTGGACAGGTGGATAAACCCCAGCAAGAGTTCCACTCTAATGAGTAATAAACCACTTGACACAAAGAACAGAAGCAATAGGGAAAAGTACTCTGAGAGGTCTTATCTACAAAAAAATGTAAGTCATGACAAGACTAATTGTCTTAACAGTCCCCACAGCTTAGATCTTACTCTTTAGCTAGACCTTCTCCTTAAAGTAAATATTTTTCAACTCTCCTCAATGTTTGAAACACACTTTTCCTAATCCATGGCCTCGCAAAATCAGCCACCTTTCTCTGCTTCTCAGAAATATATTTATTTATGTATCTCAGCATTAGTAAATAAATATTTCTCCGTTAGAAATCACTGCTACCTGTTGCATTTATGGCATATATCTGTTTAAAATATACAATTTCCCCCATCTGTTTAATTATTAATACCAGGAGAAATAAAAAGTATATTCACCCTCTCTCAATTTCATGGTCTTTTTGAGGGGAAAAGAAAGATGAAGTCTCTAACCACATTAGGAGATATCATAACCCACCATACTTCAAGACTATCTTTCTGTAGTTAAATTTCAGAATAAATGTTTCTGAAAAAAATACAGAAGCAAGGAGGAAAATGAGCTCTTTAGCAGCAACTGCCAGGTATTGCTGTTCAGAGGTGGACAGCAATGTGTGGCATGTAACTAACAAACTGGTAATTGTAGTTGGGTATCTGATATCTACAGCATAATTAACAAGAAGTGATAAAGTGGGAATATACCCTTCGACAGATGAGACTAGTTTTCAGATCCTTAAACAGAGTTACAGCCACCACAATGTCAATATTTTTAAAAATTAATTGATTAAAACCTCTTATTTTACATATTGATGGACACATTAATAAAGCAGTTATTCTAACAAATTAATGCAACTGCTGTTTAATTGTGTTATGTGCATTTGAACCCATCCAGCCATCATGCTAATTGCAAATCTGTAGTGAGCTGACTAATGTCTACTGCAGTTTCTTGATATTGGAAATGTTGGCTATTGGCCTGGCACCAAGGGATAGAGTTAAATGTGTGTTCCCTGATAACTAAAGAAAGTAGGATGAAAATGAGCTGGAATATACTTAATTTGGTCATCTTGAGTTTCAGTAATCATTCAAAGGTACCAATGAAGTGGTTGGAACAGGATATCCAAAGCATCAAAAGTCACTAGCACTTGAAAGTATACATGGGAGACTCTGACTTGATCCACAGAGCAATGAAGAAGCCAAGCTGGACTTGTCTTGACAATATTGAGTTCAAGGCATTGAAACCTTCTGGGATCCTGGCACTGTGCAAGACTTCCTGTCTTGTGGAGAGTCCAGTCTAGTAAAGTGTCTCAGAGGACACTTGTCAGTGTTATTCTGCAGAAAATCAGGTGGAAAATTGTGGGAAGAGGCTGTTGTTCCTTGCTTTCATCCAGCTACAGGTTGGTTTGGGTACACGTTTCTCTGGCAAGAATAAGTAATATGCATAAAATACGCAGCTATTGCATGGAGTCACAGAATGGTTTGGGTTGGAAGGGAGCTTGAAGATATCTGGTTCAACCTTCCTATCGTGTGCAGAAACATCTTTCACTAGATAAGGTTTCTCAAATCCCAACTAACCTGGACTTGAACACTTCCAGGAATGGGGCATCTGCAATTGCTCTAGGTAACCTGTTCCAGTGCCTCATCACTCTCATTGTAAAAAATGTCTTCTTTATGTTCAATCTCGATCTACAGTCTTTCAATTTAAAACTGTTGCCCTTTGTCCTCTCCCTGCAGACCATGGTAAAAAGCCTCTCTCCATCTTTCTTATAAGCTCCCTTTATATGTTGAAAGGACACAGTAATGTTTAGATCACCCCAAATTTCTTAGCCCTCTGATCATTCTCATGGCCCTCCAGGTGGAGTCCCACAAGAGGAGAGTAGAGGGGGAGAGTAATCTCCCTCCATCTGCTGGCTACATTTCTTGTGAGGCAGCCCAGGGTCCAGTTGGCTTTCTGGACTGCAAGTGCACTCCTGTTATGTTGGCCATCCACTGTGATACTCAAGCTCTTCTCAGAAGGGCTCCTTTCAAGCCATTTATCCCTCCGCCCGTACTGATATTACAGATTGCCCTGCCCCAGGTGCAAGATCTTGCATGTGGCCCTCCTGAACTTCAAGAGGTTCATTTGGGCTCAGTCCTCGAGCCTGCCAAGGTCCCTCTGAGTAGCATCTCTTCCCTCAAGCACTTCAACAGCAACACTCAGCTCAGTGTCATCATCAAACCTACAGATGGTGCACTCAATGTCGTTATGTTAGTAATAAAGATATGAAATAGCATCGATCCCAGTATAGGCCCCTGAGCAACACCACTTGTACATTGAGCCATAACACTTTGGGCATGGCCATGCAGTATTTCCAAACCACCAGAATTTTCATACCAAATCCCTTATTTTTTCAGTGTGTGGAAAGCATAAAGGGATTTCTCATTAGTGGAAAATGGGTACATTTATATGACACTATTAACAAGGCTTTCAATGTGTAATTTTTTTTCTGCTGATATTCTTAGATAGAAATGAAACAGTAGTAGTCTCTGTTATTTTTCTACTGTGCAGGAATTATAGTCTCTCAAGGATCTAAATGCCTTAGTCTAACTAAAATCTCTAGACTTAAACTATAGACATCTGCATGAAATATAAACGCCAGTTTAATAGAATTGAAATTAGATTATATGTTTGTCCATCATTAAACTGAAAGAAACTATTAAAACGTGTAAGAAATTAAAAACAAATAATTTGAGCAAATATATGCTAACATATAATTGCTTTAAAATGTGAATATTACTAGAATATATCCTATTAAAAATAAGAACCAAACCAAGTGTAAAATGTATGTTTACTTGCAAGTTAAAGTATTTTAATAGTTAGCAGTTAATGTAAATTAGCCTTTCTTTAGAAAAGCAAGGACAAATGCCAAATAAACTACAAGTGATGATTTAGATCAAGGCTATTTTCTGCAGGCTGAAACAGTTTTTAGTAAAATTGATGATTTGGATAATTTTATTTTAAATCTTTCTGCTTTGCTTTGTCATCATCAGCTGTGGCCTTTAAATACACTCTCACAGTATGAGATTACTTTCTTATCTATCAGCTTGGTTCAAAGGAGATACGTGAGTGTATACCAAATACTTAGGTTTCCATGAAGCAGTGCCCTGGGCTATCAGGTTAATCTTCAAGATCAGGTGTACAATAGGTCACTTACACTTTTGAGCAACTACACAGAGTTTTGTAGAGATCTCATTACAACAGCATAGAACCATCCAAATAGGCAAACAAAATACATTCCTGGCTCTCAGACAATGTATGTGACATTTTCAGTAAACTGGATTTGAAAAACTTCTCCAACCAAAATGAAAGCTGTGCTTCACGCCCTTCCTTGTGCACATCCAGTTCCCTCAGGCTGTAATCTCACTGAATATGGCTTTTTCTTGACTTCTTTTTTGCTGATGACAGCTGAAGATTATTATTTCCTATTTATCTCTGTGATTCTTCAGAAGTATAATTTGGTGAACAGAACTCTTTTTTTTTTCAAGACATTTCACTATTACCCAATTTCCCACTGAAGGAGTATGAAAGGAAAAGAAACTTTTAAACATTTATGCATAAAATATGTGTAGGATAGTAAACTTGATAAGGTGTCTTTAAATTTAACTTATAAAATGGAAACTGTGTAACAAGAGTAAATTTAGTGAGCAAAAAGGTAAAAATGCATTAAATTTCAGAGCATACTGACTATTACTATCTCCTGACTAGCATTTTCAGAAGAACTAACAAATACTGAGGAAAGGCTGAAACACGAGTAGTTAATCTTAGCTACCTACTTGCCACTAACATTTTTATTGCTCTGCAAAGGGGGCTGTAAAGCCCTTTTCTTCCATTAAAGACTAGAAAAGCCCTAAGTCAGAATGGGAGATACATAAGCAAAACAGGATGTCATCCCAGTATCTGTGTGTACACACAATTCAGTAGACGTACAACATGATTAATACAGAGATATGATTAAGATTATCAGGCGTAAAGAAATTATAATTCTACATTTTTCAAGACAATGACAAACGGACAAGATCAAGAGTAACAGTAGTGTATAGCTGTAGCATAATAATAACCATTCACTACTGTAGCATATAATTATCCAATTATATTACTGTATATAATTATGCACTCTGCTCGATTATATAAATTTTAGAAAAACATGTTGTAAAACTATAGTGTTATAGATAATTTCAAAACTGAATGTTTTGAATCTTTTGAATCAAAGAGGAGACAGTTTCAAAGATATGTCTTCATTTTCCAGAGCCAAATGATGAAACGCACAGCATTTAACCATGGTAGTAGTAGGAGTGTCAACATTAAAGTACTTAGAAATCTAAAACCACCAAAGTGGACAACTGGAAAAATGTCCAGAAAACATAGCAGGATAAGGTAGCAGCAACATCTCAAGTACACTATGTTGTCTGACTTTTTTTTCCTTTCCTTCATCTTCCTAATATCTATTTGATTTGAGTTGAATAAAATTCAGGCTGTAGGGGCATTGCCTACCAGTTTAATCAGCATTATGCATAGCCAGTCTGGTCCAAGTGTGCCATTTCCAGCTGTAGTGGAGAGCTCCTAGAAACTAAAATACTGATGGCCCTTAAAATGTGCTAAGGACTCCAAAAGTGGGTGCCAGGAGCTTATGGGTACTTTTGCTCTATATTTATCAGGGAGAACCAAGTGACCAGATGCTAAAATATCTATTCTTAAAATACACAGAGATTGCTTTTGGCTAATACTGGAGGAGACAATTCTTCTCAAAGGCCATCTACCTAGCACTGGGAGTCTAGCAGCATGCAGGAAAGGACTATACCTAGCTAGCATGCTTTTTGAACTCCAACCCTGTATCTATCTCCTCTTCTCAAATCCTGCCTCTCACAGTGTCTCTTTGTCTTTAAATTAAAATTTGTATTTGACCATCTAACTTTTGCAGGCCAAGATCAGAAAACTTATTGCCTGTACTTGGTCTGGGAATTTATTTCTCCCACAGTATTAACACATAATTACCCTTTAAACCAGTTGCCCAAGAAGACTTTACCAGTTATGAGGGAGGACTAACATGTTACATGGCCAAGATGGTTCCCAGCTTTGCTGGGATTGAGACAAACAAGGGAAAACATAGTGTATTCTCTCTCCCCTCTCTCTCTTCAGTTTAGTGATGGGTTATTCACCCTTCTTTGTTTTTGCTTCAAGGCATTTAGAAAACTATAGCGTGTAGTGAGATCCAAAAGATGGAAGATTTGGAATAAACCGTGTAATCCAGTCTGCCATGTAATTCTGTAGTTCTGTAATTCTGATGCCAGGGCATCCCTCACAGACTAGGTTGGGGTACTGGTGCTCCAAGATGAGATGCATGAACATAAGGGATCTGGGAACCTTTGTCATTCACTCACAGAAGAGGTTAGAAAAAACCCCAAATATTAATCCTTATTTATTTGGTTGTCTACTGTGTGATAAATATTTAAGTTTTCTATTTTGAATGAAATGGAAGTCTCAATATGTAAAAACACTGAACACAGTATTTAAACAACTAGTCAAAATGCAGTGTTTTATCTTGATATATATTAATTCCTTGTTAATGATTCAACTGGATACAGTGAAAGTCAAAAGTGTGAAATAAAGCCAACCTTGAAAGTTTAAGAACAAAGCAATGGAAAGTGAAGGGGATAAAGGTAGTAAGAAGGAAGAGGGAAAGAAAGGAGATTTACATACAATCAAAACGAAATCACCAGAAAAGAACTGGATAAATAAGCGAGACTTTCTCTGGACTTAGTTTTTCTCCAGTGTGTAAAGAAAATACAAGTTATCCTGAGAATGGGGTGAAAGTTCTCATATTTAGGTTAATGACTAATTAGCTATTCAGCTAATTAGCTGAAAAACAGGGAGAAAACCTTTTACACTTAATTTTACAATAAGCTGAGAGAAAGATGGCCTTCCTTCATTTCTATCAAACTGACATTGTGTTATTTAATATTTTCTACATAATTACTTTGCTTTGACCTTAACTTATCAGTGTTAAGGACAATTTCAGAGCTACTTATAGGCCACATGCTATTTCACATCTTTTGATCTAACAAAGAAATTCAGGTTTGAGGGTGCCTTGTAACCCAAAGTATTTTTTCAAGGTACCCACTAGGTAATGACTTCACTTCCACTAAGTTGCAAGTACTGCTTTGAAAGCTGGTAAGGAAATCAGGAGAAAGAATGAAAGAAATGTCTGCCAGTGACTAGAGCCAATGCAAATCTCCTTGACATATGACAAGGCACTTGGGAATGTTTCTGAATCCTAGAGAAACTGATTATGCATGCAGGGGGTACCAAAGCAAACTTCTTTCAGAACAGCGGAATATTGCAAAGCTTGGCCATTTTTTATGATAATATTCCTTTTAAAATTCTTTCACTGCTTATACTGCAATTACAAAAGATGTTCTTTGTTGATAGAATGCCAAAAGATATTTTCCCCTCCTTACTAGATCAGAAGGCACATAATGAGAGTATTATTTCCACTTAGTTGTAACAATAGACAGAGATAATGTGTTTTTAATCTAACAATGAATTGAAATCTGTAAGAATTACTTATTTTCTACTGAATAATTTCTTTCCCTTCATGCACAACGTAAATAACACATGCAAGAAACAGTTATATTACCATGAGGTAGTACCCATTTAAAGACAGACAAACTGTGACATGGAAACAAAAGTGACTAGATTTCAATGAATTATGCTGGTCTGATCCGCAATATTCTCCAATCTCCTTTATAGATACTTCTTAAATACATGGTTAATAATACCTAAGATTGAACACATTATTATATCTCCCATTAATCCATAAACAAGGCTTAAAAACCATCAAAAAATTGCAAAGATTTCACCAACAGCAGTTACGCCACAGCAGTAGGTTGTGGGAGATGATTCTCTTCCTCTACTCTGTTCTTGTGAGACCCCACCTGTGTCCAGCTCTGGGGCCCCCAACACAAGAGGGACATGGACCTGCTGGAGTAAGTCCAAAGAAGGCCAGGAAGATGATCAGAGCCTCTCCCCTCCAGCAGGCTAAAGACAGTTGGGGCTGTACAGCCTGGAGAAGAGAAGGCTCCAGAGAGACCTTATATTATCTTCCAGTATCTGAAGTGGGCTACAAGAAAGATGGAGAAGGACTTTTTACAAGTGATAGGACAAGAGGCAATGGATTCAAATTGAAAAGAGAGTAGGCATAGATTAGATATTAGGAAGAAATTCATTACTGTGAGAGTGGTGAAGAACTGGAACAGGTTGCCCAGAGAAGTTGTGGATGGAAGTGTTCAAGGCCAGGCTGGATGGTGCTTTGAGCAACCTGGTCTAGTAGAAAGTCCCTTCCAATACAAACCATTCTATGATACTTCAGGGAATAATAGAAATAAAAAAGCAATGCTCAGATAGACACAAAGCCCATATCAATTCATGCAGGAAATGATTTATGAACTAATGAACTGCAAAATAATAATTCAACCTCTACTCTTATCAGCCTGCTCATATTATTGCCCCCAGTGGAACCCTCTGAGAGGACTTGCAGGAGTGTCTGACACAGAAATGCACCTCAGAATTGAGCTCCAATGCCCAAAAGACATGCAGTAGCTTAGAGCAGGCACTAATCAAATCACAGGGGAAAAAAGCCTTGAATAATAACCAAGTGCTGGTCAAAATTCACAAAATTGTAGAAATTCTTATAAAGTAGATGGATGGAGCCCAAGTTGTCTGAAAACCTTTCTTATAATCTGGTATGCAGAAGGAGCTGGCAAAGTAGCATACAGTATTTCTCTCTGTGGATATCAATCCAAAATATTTTTGGACACTGAATAGTTCAATTTTCTTTTTCTATTACTCTTTTGTTCAATGAATACAAGGAAAATCACACACACACACAGGCAAAAATTTGGGTGCTTTTCTTGGATGTGTGAATATATACCAGAAAGCCTCAAAACTTATCTTCCTTAGAGAGCCACAGATCATGAGTTTGTCTATACTTGACAAAGGAAGTTTACCCCTATCATTAAGGAAAAAGAGAACAAGCAAACAAATGATGGCTTTTGATTCTCAAAAATGAGAAATGAAACAAGTAACTCCTATGTCCAGCAGACTTCGACATTGTTTTTCCTTTTTTTTGCATGTTTGTTGAAATAATTCAGTGATGAGCAGTAGCAGATGACAGATAGAAGAGGTGAAGAAACTCCTTGATCATCACTTTGTTTTTCCTAATCGATTTCCATCTAACAGAATATTTAGCAGATGATCTACCCAATACTTTCACTTGTGCCATATTTAAACCACAGAGCAAATGACTCAGTTGAACTGGGGGAGTTTGTCTTTGAAAGGAATAATACTATAATCAGAAACATGGCTGGATTTATGTGCTTGGCAGGTAACATAGCAGGGTCTTCATTTAGCTGTGACATCTAAAACTGTGCAACACAAAGAACTCTACAATAACAAAGCAGGTAATTTTGAAAACCCCTTCTTTGGTAGTTGATTTTCTTTTATGTATATCCTTCCCACTGTAGTTCTTCTCACTATGGATAGCATTGTTTAATTTGTTCAAGCTGCTACCTGAATCTGCAGGTGGAGTTACATAAACACACACACATACACACATACACACACACACAAATCCTTATAATGCTTTGTGGAGTGATCTGCCATGAGAAAAAAAGACTACCATAAAACCGGCAACGTTATCAGTTTGCTCAGGAATTCCCAGTTAAACTGTGTGCTAAAAGGCTTTTTTGCTGGATTCCCACTGGGCAGAAAAGCTATCAAGAACTGCAGTGAAGCTTTGCTTTCTATCAGTGCTTAATGAATTTCCAAAGCTGCTTCTCCAGTCACATCTGACCCAGTGTGATCTCTTATACCACATCTCCCTGGCACAGTTTATTTGGGGGTAGTAGATGGTCCCTGCATATATGTTATGGCTTCATGTGCTATTCACTCCCGTTTCTTACCAACGGCTTTTACTTTACACTACATCCCACTACTCCCTTTACCTTCATCTGGGTCTGATTCCGCAGCCTGAAGCCCAGGGTGTACCCAAAAGGAATATTTCTTTTCCAAGGTATCTAAGCACAGCCTATAATCAGGCAGCATGCAAATACACAAGCTACACTGAAGCCATTCTAGAAAGGACTTTTCTCCCACTATCAGTACAAAACCAGCATAAGCATCCCTGCATGTCTGGTGATCGTGCTCCCACATGCTGGGTGTATGGGAGGCATTTTCTTGTTTTTCCCCAGTGTCAAGTGCCAGGATGCTTTAGCATATGGAAGGCAGATTTGGCCCCCAGCTCCTGTCTTGAGGCTACTCCTGCAAAGAAATGCAAATGCAGCAAGACAGTCTGCACATGGTAAAAGTAATTGCAAAAGAGGACTAAGCAGAATTTGCTGCACTGAGAATATGTCTTGACCACAGATGAGTTTTAACAGGAAGCATGTCTTTGGAATCCCTGACTCTGAGTCACCTAGGCTGAGCTTTTGGCTACAGCATGCAATTTCTTTCTGGAAAACAAGCTCATATTTACAGAAATCTAGGACATAGTTGATGGTGCTTATTTGGGTCTTTTTCTGGCATGAAGAGAATCTCAAATTACACAGCCTCAAGGAGATTAAGTCAGGCAAAGATATGCTAGCCCACTTCTCTTTCTCTTTCTTCTTGTATGCAGAACTGGGATGGATCTTTGCCAAGAAATATCCCCTCTGGACATGAGGGACACCAAGACCTTGGGATTATGTCCTTAGTCCTTGGAAGAAACCTTACTATACCTGGGGGAGGCTGAAGGCATCACCAAAACAAACAGTTTGGAAATATTGAATATGTTTCTAGGGTTCCAGTGCTGTTCAAATCTTTCTTTGTTTTCTTTCAGGTACAAATAAGTTTAAGCCTACTAAACCATGCTGTGCTGCACAGAGTAGCTGAATATATATCTAGCAGGTTAAACTTGATATCACTCTTTCCCCTGCTGATACAATTCCCTCATATTGTGAGCAGAAGTAGTGCTAGCTCTTTCAAAGGAAACTCAGGTAAGTTTATTTTATTGGCAACTCTCATAGTTCTTTGAAAAGTTAACTTTTGCTAAGGATAGTTTACATCAAAAAGAAAATAAGGGACAGGTATTCTGGCTTCTGTAATAAGCTAATTGCCACAAACTGTAATTATTCAATATGAGGACATGGAGAAAAAAGTGACAGAATGGTGTAGAATGAAAGGTAATGAAAGGGGAAAGAGCCATGGCCCATGTTAAAGCCCTTTGGGGGATAAATCATTTGATATAGAACACTTGCACCTGAAAAAAAATTATTTTACCAGATCCATAACCACAGCTTCTCAATAATTATATGCTGCCATGGAATGAAAAATGTTTGCCTCTTAATTGCATAGATTAGAACAGAACATGAGTGGGCTAGGTCAAATTAAAGGGACCTACAGCAATCATCTAGTTCAACTGCATGACCACTGTACACCTGACAAAAGGATAAGCATATTATTAGGGACCTGACACACTGACAAGCTGAGGGCATCGACTGGCTTTCTAAGAAGCCTGCTCCAGTGTTTGAGCACCTTTATAACAAAAAAATGCTTCCTAATGTGAATAAACTTCCCCACTCTCACATGCCCTATCACTGGATGCCAGAACTGAAGGAGAGATCAGCACCTCCCTCTCCATTTGCCCAATTTCCCGTCTCAGGAAGTTGTGGAGAGCAATGAGGGTCTGCCCCTCTCAGCCTCCTTTCCTCCAAACAAAATGAATGGCCTTAGCCACTCATTACAGAATGTGCCTTCCAACCCTTTCACCAGCTTTGTTGCCCTCCTCTGGATGCATTATAAGACCTTCACATCCTTCCTATACTGGGAGGCCTAGAACTGCACACAGCACTCCAGGTGAGGCTGCCCAAATGCAGAACACAGCAGGATAATCACCTCTTTTGAGCGGCTGGTGATGCTGTGTTTGATGCACTGCAGGATGGGACTTGGCCTCTTGGCTGCTGAGTACACTGCTGACTCATACTGAGCCAGCTGCTGACCAGCACCCCAAAAAGTATAAGGATATATAAACTGTGTATGAATAGATCAGTGTTCAGAGTGAGGAAAGTTATCTGTAGTGGTTTATACAGAATCACACTCAGCCTACGCATTTCAAGTATTCACGAATAATTGGGATTTGGGGTGAGGAACTCTACCAACTGATGACAATTCAAATCAAAAGTCTACTAAAAATATTGTAGATGGATCTCATGGCACTGAGTGACTGTGTGATAAAATTAGAGCTGAAGTTCTATGTCAATAAATGCAAAGTAAAGCACATAAGGAAGACCAACCGTAACTACACATATACAGTAAGTAATAGGCTCTGAATTTGGTATTTGCTCTCAGGAAACTTGTGAATAGTTCATTATAAACATCAGCTCAGTGCTCAGTGGCAGTTAGAAAGAAGAATCAAATAGTATAAAAGCAATAGAAAAGAAAAGAGAATACATCATTATGCCACCATACAAATCCCTTGTGTCCTGCATCCTCAGTGCTGCACACAGTTCTTTCTCCTCATCTCAAAAAGCAAGTAGTTGAATCAAAAAAAGTACAGAGAGAGATGTCAAAGATAATCAAAGATAGGGGTGACTTTAGACTAAGGAAAGATTAGACAAATTCATGCTTGGAAAGGAGACAATTGATGAAAAAATCATAGAAAATATAAAATCATGAATGCCTTCAAAAAGATAAATACAGAATAATTAACCTCACTTTTTAATATACAAGGACAATGGAAATCAAACCACCTTAGCGGATCACAGGCCAAAGTGTTGCTTTTCATCACAAACTGCACGAAGGACATTTTCTATATAGATCAGAAATAAACCATGGAACTCAATTTCCAGAACATGCTAGAGAGGTAAGTCCTACACATAGATGAAAAGCTGGGGTTTTTTTCAGGGAAAAAATATTCATCGAAGGCTACAAAACCTGAGTTCAGCTACAACAGATTTGTCCCAAGACATCCCAGGTGACAAGGCCAGGAGATGCTAAGTACTCATGTTTGCTGCATTGAACATGTTATTTTATTACCATTTATATTTGCTAAATTCAGCTGTAAATTACATAGTTGCAAAATTAGAAGCATGGAATTCTAATGCACACAATGGGAAACAGATTAAAATGCTAACTCTAGGCTTTATGTATACATCATCATTTCAGCTCATGATTTGTTGAATTGTAAAGCATTAATTGAAGTATGGTTGCAATCATGTTTTGAAATTTATATGGGAAGGTTTACTTAGGTGTGCTGCCTATTCCAGTTGAAAGGGAAGACACAATGTGGATACTTCCGCCTAAAATATTGAGAATAGAAATTATGCTCAGCTATCATGTTAAATTTCTATAACTCTCAGCAGTTCATAATCTAAGACTTCCTTGCAACTTCATTTGTTGTGAGAAATATGAGTGGATTAGAGCTGGGCCAGGAAAACTTTTATTGTTTAATTATAAGTAAATTGACTGTAACAAAATGTCAAGGCACTTTATGGATTTCATTCTGAAGTCTTTAAAAAGTCAAAAAGCCACACTAATCAGGCAGTCTTTGCTGGTAAAAAAGTATTAATACTTAAGGAACAAACTCCAGGAAAAAAAAAAGACCTTTTAAATGAAAGGATCGCTGCGTTACGTTAATCATTATATTTCTAAAATACTGGTCAACTGACTGTGGGACCCATTTTCAAAACCATCTCAAAAAACTGACATCAGTATTTCAAGTACTAATCATAACTGAGCTCTTAGTATTTTTAAAATTAATTTATCCATTGTCAACTTAGTAAATAAGTTGAAGGCTTTTGACACTGTCTTCCGTAACATCCTCCTAGGCAAGCTTAGGAAATGGGTTAAATAAATGGACACTAAGGTGGATCAAGAACCGGTACAATGGCAGAGCTCAGAGAAGGTCGTGATCAGAGAAACAGAATCCAGTTGGAGGCCTGCAATCAGAAGTGCTCCCCAGGGATCAGTACTGAGTCCAGTCTTGCTTAACTTGTTTATCAACGACCTGGATGAAGGGATAGAATATACTTTCAGCAAGTTTGCTGATGATATGAAACTGGGGTAGTGGCAGATACACCTGAAGGCTGTGCTGCCATTCAGCAAAACCCTAAGACGCTGGAGAATTGGGCAGAAATAAACCTAATAGGTTCAACAAGGGCAGGCATAGGGTCCTGCACCAGGGGAATAATAACCCCAAGTACCAGCACAGGTTGGGGATTGACCTGCTAGAGAGCAGTTCTGCAGAGAAGGACCTGGAATCTTGGTGGATGACAAGTGGACATGAGCTGGCAGTGTGCCCTTGCTGCCAGGAGGGCCAATAGTAGCCTGGGGTGAATCAGGAACAGGGCTGTCAGCAAGGTGACAAAGATGATCCTCCCCTTCTACTGGGCCCTAGTGAGGTCACATCTGGACTACTGTGTCCAGTTCTGGGCTTCTCAGTAAAAAAGAGACAAGTTGCTACTGGAGAGAGGCCACAAAGATGATGAGAGGTCTGGAGCATCTCCCTTACGAAGACAGACTGTAGGAGCTGGGCCTGTTTAGTCTATAGAGGAAAAGTCTGAGAGGGGATCTCATTAATATATTAATATAAATATCTCAAATGCAGGTGCTATGAGGATGGTGCCAAACCGTTTTCAGTGGTGCCCAGTGTCAGGATTCAGAGCAATGGCCATAAACTAAAACACAAGAAGTTCTACCTCAATATGAGGAAGAACTTCTTTACGTTGAAGGTGGCAGAGCAGCGGAACAGGTTGCCCAGGGAGGTCGTGGATTCTCCCTTGCTGGAGACATTCAAAACCCACTTGGATGCGTTCCTGTGTAACCTGCTCTAGATGCCCCTGCCTTGGCAGGGCAGTTGGGCTCCAGAGGTCCCTTCCAAGCCCAACAATACTGTGATTCTCTGAAATGAAAAGCTGTGCACAGAAGCAAATTTTCTCTGCAAATAAAGGCCAGAAAGTCAGTCCAGTGGGACTGAAAATTAACCTGAGAAAATCATCCTCAACAGTACTTAGAAGAAAATTTTTCTCTTGATAGATTTTTTTTTAATAGACTGGCCTATAAAATTCTATGCCAGTCTTTCCACATTCTGTTCTGCAGAAAAAAAGTGATCTGAGGATTCCATTTAAGAGTTCAGTAACTTTACTAAAACCTAGAGATCTCATAGTCATCAGGTAAACACCTACTGCTCTTTAGGGACATTCACAACTGTCTGAATCAAGTTTTGCTAGAACTCATTTTTCCTTAATTTTTCTCTGTATTTTCTTAGAGGTATGCTTTGTTCTTTGCATGTGTATATGGAAAAATGTGTGTGCTTACAAAATAACACTTTCAAAATTTCCCAGCTTTAAACAACAAAGATTTGTTATCTGCAAATTATATGTATGTTAAGTATTCTAAAATAATTATCAACCAAAAAACTTGTATTAAGCTCAAACTGACCTTTATCTTAAGTTAGGGGAAAGAGTCTATGTTACTAGATGAAAAGAGGAACAGAGCAATAAATCAATAATATTTGGTAAAAATGAATTTTAAGACAGAAATGGCAAAATAGTGATGGAGCCAAAGGCCATCTATGTTACGGGAAATATGCACTATCCAAAGTATATAGTCCATGCACCAATACGTAATTTGTGTCTAAGTTGGGACCATGGCTACTTATGTCTTCATACACCTAATGGTAAAATAGTATTGATCACCGATAGGATCTTAAGCAAGAAGGAAAATGGACTCTAAAAAAAGCCCAAATTATTATTTCCATGGTTTCAATATGATTATCTGGTAGCATATTATTTGGTATTGTGAGAAACTGAACTCATTGGTTCATTGACTCAATCTTCATTGTAGTCTTGATTTGATCATATATTCTATCCTTTCCATTAGCTGAATTGAAGTAAATTGTCTTAATAATATGCTTGCTTAGGCTTCTATTTTCTTTGCTAAATGTTTCAACAAAATCCATAAGAAGCTTATAGAATAAGTTGTCCCCTCAGATCATGTAAATAAGCACAGTTAAAGAAAATATTTACAAGGCACTTAACTCTGTTTCTAAAGTGATAGGTGTATTTTGGAATGGATAAAGAATGAATAATGAAAACAGTATAATACAATTTCCCTAAATTAGTCTAAACAAATGAACAATTTTCAGATAGTTCTTTAAGACAAGAAGAGCATCTTTATTGGTGAAAAAAATTAGAATACAAATGTCCAACAACTTAAAAAACTTTGATGTATCAATTTAAGGTGAGAAAAAACTTCTTAAAATAGCTTCTGATAGATTATAAATTCTTGTATAAGAAATGTTAAAATGTCAGTAGTCTCTTTGAAAGAATTAGGAATATTTCTGATTCTCTGTCAGCAGACAATTCATGTTCTACACGGAAAATAAACATATAATTTCAGCTTATGAAATTCTTATATAGCTTTTTAAAATTTCTAAATTTGGCAATGTGGAGAACCCAGTCCAAACCTAAAACCTGGTATTTTTATCCAGCTTTTAATATTCTTGGGTAAATATTGATTTTTGTTTTAAGAACACAGCAATTTTGTCTTCTATATGATTCTCTAAAAACTTGTATCACTGTGAAGAAAGAAAAATAAGTGTTTCCTATATTTCTTTAGAGGTAAGAAGTAACACAAGAGATCTTTAAAATTTGTATGATCTTACTCTCTTTCACACAGAAAGTCCTGTGAAAGGAATGAGATTTCCTTTTGATGTTGTAATGCATAAACCAAATAGTAACTATAAGAAATGATATTGAATGGGAAGAGAGCATGCACTACAGAAACCCTGAAGTACTAGAGATAACAATTCTGGGAGGAGAACTGTGCAGTGGACATTAACACCCAGGAACCAGACTGCAGTGGCCTGAGGTGGAGCGTAACTTCTAGAGGCATACAGATGTCTCGGAAAGGGAAGTTCAAGAAAGCCACCAGACTTACCGGTGAAGTCTGAACTTTCCCAGGCAGAAACATAGCAAGTGAAGGATTTGGTTAAATAACCGTCTCCTTGATGATCTGCATACAGATTAGCAGAGAAAAATATAAAATAACTCCAACAGTGTGTAGGAAAGAACTGAGAAAGGTCAAGACACAAGATACAACTAAAAAGACAATAAAGTATAATCAAAATACTCAGTGGCATAATATTAACAAAGGGCAAGCCTGAATATAATGTCGGCTGTGTTCAATGGCATTGCCTTCAGGAGAAGGACTACAGACTGGGGCCTTGAAGTGGCTGAAAAAAACAATGTCATTTCTCTTTATTACCTTTTTGAGCAAAAAGATTACCTGTGGTTGGTAAAGTAATGCCACTGATTCTAATGAAGGACTCAGGTGAGAATAAGGAAGAATATGTTATGGATCATTGGCATAAAATAGAAAGCTGAAGAAATTCAGAGGTACTAGCCCTAGTGAATTCACTTCAAAGCATGTAGATGTGTGCCTAAAGGGATCTCAAGCATGTTAGAAGATAAATATAACAACTTGATGAAAACAGGAGAGGCTGAAGATCAGAAAGTCAAAGATTGTACCTATCTCTTCACACAAAGACAAAAAAAAAAAGGAAGGAAAGGGAACACGCAGAGTTGTATCACTAGCTTCATTTAGTATAAACTTCTGAAAACAAGGAATCAAATTATTAGTGGGTAAATAAACATACTAGTGGGAAGACAAAGTGCTAAGTTATAGCCAATATGAATTTATCAGAAACTGAATCATGTTAAATCAAGTCTGTTTCCTCTTAGGAGAGATAATGGGCATAGTTAGGGAAGGAGTATCAGCTGTCATACATCCTGATTTTAGTAAGCATTTTGACACTGCCTGTCATTCTTATAAGAAAACTATGAAAATACTGCTTAGGCCAAGATACTTTTGTATAGACTGAACAACTTACTTGCTAATTGACTCAGAAATAGCTACTCATTGTACTCCTTTGAATTAAGAAACAGTGGTTAATGAGGTTCTGTGGAATACTACCTGTGTCCAGTACTACCCAGTAGCTTCAGCAGTCACTGAGTTATCTCCAGAGATATACCTCTCACACTTCCAGAAGCAAGCAAATTGACAGTGGATGCAAATACCATGGCAAAAAATATTAGAATTAAAATAATAGTGACAAACTGAAAAAGGGTCTGGAAAAAAATGAAGACCAAGTGCAAATTACTATCCTTAAGTAGGAATAAGGAATAACAAAGTACTTGAAGACAAAACAGGGTGAACAACAGACTAGATAGCAGTTCCACAGAATAATGAATCACACCAAGACTTGATAATATCATAATGTTGGGGAATAGAAACCAGACATCAGAATGGGATGAAAACCTGAAGTTCAAGGTGAATTGGCAGTGCCCCAGAACACAGCACCAGTATGGCATCTATTGACAGACTGGGTATATTTTGTAGAATTTCTTCATCAAGGAGAAGATTGAATCAGAGGAAGTTCATATGACAATTGTGAGGATGATCAAACATTTGGAAAACATGACCTCTTCAGAAATCTGATGATAAAAAATTACACACTCCTCTAAAACTTCTGAACCTGATAGCCTGCCTTTACAGTGTATTATTAGTTCTCAATGTTCATAGAAAGATGAAGTGCAAAGTGCTTCTTCAGACTGCTACCACCCAAACCAGTTAACAAACAATTTTATTCTAGAAATAATAAGTTACTGTCAGAGGATAAAAATCTTAACAGAGCTTTTCAAATTCAATTACAACATGAAACAATTACTAATATCAAAAGACTCAAGGATTTACTCATTAGTATTTTAAAGCAGCATGACATTATTTTGAGTGTGTCAATAATGATTCATATTTCTTGTCGAGTCCCCATTTGTAAGGGAGAATCCTAAGACAGTTGAACTGTCTTTTTTCAGGCCAATATATGTAAAACATCATTAAAGTTGTTATGAGTCTAGACAGGATATAACCTTTTCTGACAGCTATAACAAGAGCAGATGAGATGCAAAACAGAATCTGATTGCTTCAGGTTTCATGCTGGCTGCTATGTGCACAAGATTCAATTGTTATGAAAGAAGTATGACAACAGGAAATCTGTCCAAAGCTGAAAACAGAAACAAATTGTATGTGAGGGTATTATTCTCTGATGGTGAAGAGATACTATTCAAGATGGGATATGACCTTCTCAGCAGGCTAAATGAATAATTAACATGAAATAGTAAACATCTTCAACATCAGAAAAAAAGAAAAGTACAATACTGTTGGACCCTGGGCTGTACGTGAGAATAACAGTAATTCTGTTGGGGAAGGGACGCTTAGCGAGAGGCTTGTTTGTGCCCTCGCCTGCCACCCCGACGTGACTCCGGATTTGGGCACCAGTTACACGACGCATTCTCGTAGAGATAGAGCCATGCACCAAATAAATAAATAAATAACAGTAGGAACATTCAACTTTATTGGAGAATTGACAGGTTAATATAACTTCCCAAACTGAACTTGCGAACAATAACAAGTTATGATAGGGTAAAAGGCTATGGCCATGAGGCGGCAGGCTGCTCTGATTGGTGGGGAGAAGGTGTCCACAAGGCAGGCAGCATGGGGTTGGCGCAACCGAGGCTGTGCTTTTCCCAGGCTCCGAGGTTGTCTACCTGCCTCGTGGCTGGCTCAAGGTTGCGGTGACCTTGGCCAGCCTGTGAGGTCCTGGAGGGTGTGTTGTGCATAGAGGCTTAAGGCCAAGCCTCTCCCAACACAATTCTTTCTAGGAAGCACTTTTGAAACATTCCCAGGCAGAGGTCCAGATGCCCACACCTCTACAGAAGATAAATAGACGCCTAAACATATGCATAAACTAGGAATCATAAGGTACTCTTACAAGCTTCCAGGTGCTACTCCAAGAGGTTGTTTGTTACCTTGTAGGTCTAACTTCACATCCCCTTACCATATGCAGATATCTTAGGCATTTACAATAGTCAACAGAAATCTTGGTGGGATAGGACAATGACAACAGATACTTTCATTTAGAAGGTACAAGGTATTTTCCAAACTGGGCAGAAGAAAAAAATCATGCTGAAAAAATAGTATTATACAGAAAGAAAATATTTTATAATAACAGTATTTCAACAAAAAAGCTTCTGAAAACTGTATCTATCTCCTATTTCTATGACAGAGCAAGAGGTTACACCAACAAAATAACCAATGTATTATCTTTTAGTCAGAAAACGAAACTGTTATTTTTGCAGTAAACAGCAGTGAATGCAATTTCCTCACTATGTTCTGTTCATTTTCTTATTTTGCTTTTTCACAATATGCCTATAATATCTGTTTAGTACCCATGCCATGTCCTGACTGCATTACAGAGGGTGGATAATTCAGACCGGAATAATTTTCTCTGCTTATAAGTCTGTACAGAACCCTGGGAAATGAGATATTATGACTGGTATTTCTAGTACTTTTACTGTTAGTTGCAGCATTATATATCTCCAAAATACTTCCCAAATACGTTTGCTTCCTCTGAAACTTTCCTAGATGAGTTGCACAGAAAAACAATCATTATATTATGGTATATAACAACTATTCCTGCTGTAGCTGAATTCCTTCCTGTGGCAGACAATTAATTTCAAGAGAGATTTAATGTATTTTAATATTATTTTAGATACTGAGTTACAATCAGAAAGAGATTTAAAAGATATTGCCATATAGACAGTTAGTAACTCTTTTACCCTGCATATTGTTAATATTAGCATAACATATCTTTTGTGCCAATCAAGTTGTTTACAGACCCAGTTCTGTCTATTCAAAATATTCTCATTTTTTTAAGTGATGAACTATCAAGAATAAAGAATTCTGGTAAGCATAGTGCATATGTCTACATTATTTTCTCCTAGGTGAGTGACTGCAATTTTATTTTCAGCTCAGCTTAGCTAGTTTAGCATGACTAATAAGCAATAGGCATTGACAGTTAAGTTAGCTTACCTTGCTTCCTAAGGTTTTCTTTACGTGCATGATGAAAGTTGACAGAAAGGAGTGGTATAGAGAAGGAAGAAATATTGAAATTTTAAATACCAGTGGAAGGAAGAGATACTAAAAGTGAACTAAAAGTTGTGGAAAGGAAGAGACACTAAAAGTGAACCAGAAGTTGTGTGGAAAAGAGGACTGTGCAAACCAGAGCAAAGTCCTTTCCTTATACTTTCTCATTTCTTGCTTCAGGAGGCCAGCTGACTCCACAAAGAGCTATGGAAATAGCTGTGGATAATCTGCAGCTTAGCAAGGATTTCAGACTAACTGTGTATTTTAATGCTATTGCTTTGCTTATTTTCCCCTTCAAAGGAAGATCTATTGGAAAGTTATTTATTTATTTTGCACATAGATTGCATGGTTTGGATGTTATGTTTGGTGTCTCCAGCTGCAGAGCTCAAGGACACACTCCACCATGGTGCTTAGCAATTTGCTGTTCTCAGCTCTCACAAAGATAACTTGTAGTCAGAGCAGCAAGTCAAGATCATGAAAAGAAGGAATTCAGGATTTAGGATTTATTTATACAGAACATCCAGCCATCAAAGCTCAGCTAAATTCAAAGAAAAGCATTTCGGGAAAGCAATTCCTCCACTTTGAAAAAGCATCTCACTCTAGAAGTAGATCAGCTTGGCAGCCCTAGGGAGTGGCCCACCTGTGGCTACTGGGGACCTTAGGGGAGGACAACAAATCTCAGCTGAACCCAGCTAGATTGCTCTAGTGACTGATTTATTAACAGAAAAATGGGTGACTGTAGAAAGTATTTTCACATGGTTCAGGAAAAACTTGTATTCCTAAAAAACTCAGTAGACTGTTTACAAGGCCTGACGATGACCTGTTTGAGCTGTTACTTTTATAGCACATTTTAAGCAAGTGCTCAATAAAAATATGGCACCCTATTGGGTAGAGTGGATATGCAGGCCTACTAAGATAAATTGGCAAAACATCTAAAACCTAACTAGATATTGCAGCTGAGGCAGCTAGAGAGAAGTAATTTCTTCATGAATAAAAGCTGATACTGAGATAGTATTTATTGGATAAACATGGTAGCATTCAAACATGGGTTTATCAAAATGTTATTTTAATGCAGTTTAAGATCAAATGATTCCAGATGGTTAATCGGGAATCCCTGCAGATAGCCCTGTCAGACATACTGAGAGTTTAATCAGACTTTTAACATACCAATGGGCTTTGAACAGCCTGGATTCTCAGGAAGAAAAAATCTTTAGGAACAATCATGAGGAGATTGATGAAGATATCTGAATAATAGGCAGCAGCAGTTAAGAGCATCAAGAGAATGCTTGAATGAACTGAATTCAGGCAGAAAGTAACAGCACATCAAAGCACAGCAACTGTAGCCAAGAATAATATGCTTCTAACATAGGAAGCTGTGCTTTTGATTTTCCCTGTGCTGATGAAGAAACCTGGCTGAGACTTCACATTTTCAAAAGAAAGACACATATATAAAAGATTAGCCAATATTTATTTTAACACTTCGAGCAACTCTTACCTTTAGACAAAGATCACAGTAATCACTACCTCTAACATTTGACCACTGACAGAATATGACAAATGTCTGTCCCTGTTTTGCTATGGGCAGAAGCTATTCAAGCTAGAATGAGTTCATAGTAAATACTTTGCCATTCCCTTCCATTCACAGAAATGCAAAAATTGTGCTTACTTCTATAAGCACATTGCTAATTAGCTCTCTTATGAGGTACATAGATACATACTGAAATATTAGTTTAATGGTTATAGAGTGATAGAATCACGCTTTGGATTTGGATTGGAAGGGACCTTAAAGACCATCTAGTTCCAACCCCCTTACTATAGCCTGGGACATCTTCCACTAGAGCAGGTTGCTCCAAGCCCTGTCCAGCCTGGCTTTGAACAATTCCAGGAATGGGACATCCATGATTTCTCTGGGCAATCTGTGCTAGTGCTTTACCACCCTCACAGTAAAGAAGCGTATGGAAGCATAAATTATTCCCTCCCCCCATCAGGTATCACACACCGCAAGAATAAGGACCAAGACTGCTGAATTTCCATCAGCAAACCACTTAGACCTTGACTCAGTTTTTTAAAGATACACAATGTGCTAAAAGGTATCAAGTCAAATAATAATAACTCCTGAACACATTTTAGAGCTTTAGTGATTAAGGTCCAAAGAGGTCTTAAAATCATTGAAAACAAGCAAACAAACAAATAAACAACAAAACCAAACAAAACAAAACTTAGATACTGGACTTTAATTATAGACTGGTACAATAAGAGAAACCTAATCCTGATCCCATGTCACATGCTAGCCAACACCCCAAATCTCATGTTAACATAAGCAGGATAAACAAAACTTCCAGGTGTAAATCAGTTCTTTAACCTTATCTGTTTTTCTTGTCCTTAAAATACTTCTGACAGTACTTTACACTGAATTTTTTAAAGCAAAATGGAAGACAATCTAACATCATGACCAATAAACACACTTCAGGTGGTGTTTCTGGTTGGTACTGTGATACAGCAAATAAGAAGTTGTTCTGACATAAAGGAAATGTGGCTTCTTTACCCAGACCTGCTAAATCATCGCACTGTGCTATGTCTCACCTAAAGCATCAGCAAAACCAAATGAAAGAGTGCACCTCTTTCTTAGGGTTGTGTCATCCCATCTTCTGAGGCTTTGAAAACATCTGTCTCTCTCAGCTAGCCCCTAGAAATTCTGCTGGGGCTCATGCTGTCCTGAAAACGTAGTCTAAGATTCAGTTGCACCCAAAGGCTCTTAACAGCATTTCTGTGGCCTTTGAGAGGAAGATCTGATGTGGCTTCACACCACTGACCTACCCCTGGCTCCCCAGAGGAAAATCATCTCAGTGCAGGAATCTGAGACACTGTAACACTATGCCCCTCCACCATAATGCAGGGCAATAAGGATGCTCTACAGAGGTAAATATTGGCCAGATTACCTGGTCAGTTGTATCAAAGGCCCTAATAATAGCAGCGTACAGATGCTATAATAGCCCTACAGAAACTCTCCTGCCCACCACTAAATATTTCTGCTGTGGGTTTTCCTGGCCTCACAGGGTGGTTATAATGTTCTCTCATTACAAGAGTTTACAACTCCCGTGTCAGGTCAGAGCCTAATCCTCCCCTAGGTAAAACTCATACCGAGCAAAATGAGGGAACCTATGTCATGACAATTATTGTCTCAATTAGTGACATTATTAATATGCTCTATCAAAAGAACAACTGCACTCTACTGCATTAACAGGTGGAAATGTTCAATTCTTAATTAACTTTATAGGACAGAAAATTATTAGACTCCATCCAGAAAGGTCAAATTAAAGGGTAAAAGAAGAACAGAACTATACTGTAATAAATTCTGTAGCCAGGGAGTCCTTTTCAGGTTGTAGAACCCTTTGCAAGGGACAGAAAAGCAAAAAGCCACAGTCTCTTCAGATACGGTAAAATTTCTGAAGGTGTATGTTATGTTCTAAGAAATCAATACTGCATTTGTAGAACAAATTACTTCACAAATTCTATTCTGCAGATGCACTGTTGACTGCATCTGCATTTAGAAACTCAGTCATAATTCATGGTAACAGAAAAAGTCTCTCCAAGCTGCTTTTTCTTTGACTATTTAGCCATCCATGCTGCAGGAATTCTTCTGCCTTTCAGACCCTATGTCCTTTATTAATTCCCTGGTTTCCACCCTCCTTACTCAAGGAAAGATGATCTGAGGATGATTCACAATATAATAGAGAAGAATGTAAAAATAAGTGCTTTTATATAGCACTGCAAATGTTTGAATAGTGCTGAAACTTCAAAATGCAATACTAGGCAAATCTAGGGCCTTCTTTGAAATTCCCAGGCTTCCAATGAATCTTTTCTTTTACTTTTTTGTAGCCCAGTCACTCTGCTTTTTAATACTCTTCCTTCCCATTAGGGTCTTTTTCCCCCCCCCTAAGGATTATCTCATATGGTGTTTACAGAATTAGCAATTGAGTTTGCAGAATATCAATAAATAGTGTGTTTGTGCGGAAGAATTAGTCTCAGTCTTTAAAGACTGGAGCTGTTTTCCTTTAATAAAGCCTGTTTTCTATATTTTCAGTCCTCATAGAGGACTGCAACAGAGCTAAACAATATGGTAATTCACAGTCAAACTTAGCCATGAAAATCCAGAACAAAGTCTTCAAGCTTCATGCTTGGGAATACAGCAGGTCAGTCTAAGGGGATAAATCTGTCTGAGGGTAAGTTACTGTGAACTCTTGTATTTCAAAATTAATTTAGACCAGAAACTTATCTTTATCCAGAGTTTTTGACAGATACTGTTCAATACTTTAGACATGATGGACAAAATCAGTAAATAATTATACATTTAGGAGGATTTATGTGTATTTTGTAGAGTCTAAAGTCCTTCCAATAGATATTGCCTGCTCTCCTGAGAAACCTCCATAGTTGATATGGTGCCAAAGCTGGCTTTCAGACTTTGTGTGCCCTCAGTGAAGCTGGCCATAAAAGGAGGACTTACAGCCAAGGAAAATGCACAAAAAGGAAAGAGCACTTTGGGGTATGGGAATAACACCAGAAACTCTGTGAGAAGGCAGAACTAATGTGAAAGTGAGTAGAATATGGTGTTCTGTACTGATTGCCATGCTCTTGGCAGCAGACAGATGTACTGAGTGAAGAGCTTCTCTCCCTTTATTTATTATTAGGGTTATTACTGCTGTTGAAAGGAAATGGTACCTGAAAATTTATTGGACACTGATGTGCTATTTCTTTTTCAGTAGGTGCTGTTAGCACTTAATCTGAACTACAGTTATCACTTAAACTCTTAGCATTTTTTGGTTTGGTTTGGTTTGTTTTTTGGTTTTTTTTAATGGTATTGCAGAATATATTTTGTAAATGTGGTAAAATCTGTACACAAAGAAAAAAAAATCCCTTCTTTTTAAATACCAGTAGGAGTTTTGGAATTCATTGCAACAGGGTGAGGATTTCATACACACTCTTAACTTCCCTTAGATTACTTTTTCTCATTTTGCTAAAAGCAATGATATCTAATATGTTCTCACCTTCAGAGCTAGCTTCCTCACCTTTCCTTGTTAAATGCTTCTGTTTCTTTTATCTGACAAGGGAGCAAGAGGAGCGATTTCAAGACTTTGGTTGTCTTCACTTATATGGAAAATAGCAAACCATTTTACTTTTCAGTACTCAGAATTTTTACCAATGGAGGCTGAATTTACCCAGGTATTTCCATTGTCAGCAAGGTAGATTCCTTACCCTGAATCCTCCTTAGTGTCTCTTGTCTTCCTGTGGCAAGATATGCTGCTCTTTTCTCACCTTTGCTGCTGGCACTGTTTATGCACACAGACTCCAAAACTGATGGTAGAAACATACAATCATAGAATTGTTTAGGTTGGAAAGGACATCTGGGGTCATCAAGTCCAACCACTTCAAAGTCTACCACTAAACCATGCCCTAAGCACCACATTCACATGTATTTTAAATATCTCCACGGATGGTGACAATCACTTCCCTGGGAAGCTTGTTTCAAGCTTTGAAAACTCTTTTGGTGAAGAAAATTTCCCTAATATCCAGTCTTTTTGAGATATCTGAGCTTTTGAAACAGGCAAGTAAAAAAAAAATCTTTAAATTAATAAACAGCAAAGAAAAATATTTAAAGCATGTCAGCATAAATATTTTCATCAGTAAAGACAGGGAGTGATGCATGCTGAGTCAATTGGCTTTCCCACTCTGAAAGCAGATTGGTGGTGTTGTGGCCACAAGGACTGCTCCCGCTGGGAAATCCCTGGTGTGTGAAGGGTGAGGGTCTCAGCACTGCACAAGCAGTGATCAGCCATGAAGAGCACTCATCTTGGATTTTCACTTCTTGTATATTTTTGTTAGTCATGACCTATCAAACTGTTTCTGCAAGGGAAACATCCACTAAATTGAAGCTTTGGATGGACTTAGACTATTTTTCTCTCTCTTTTTTTTTTTCCTCCCCCTATCAAATCATAGCATATTTATCGATGAAATAGAACCATTTTCTCCCTCACTTCTTGTCATATTCATTATTACTCTGTTGACAGGTTAACCTATGGGATATAGAAACCAAATAGATTTACTTTGAATTGATAAGTTGTAGAAGTCCTTATGTAAAGGGTACATAATCTCTTTAACTCTCTTTAACTTAACAGAAATTTTCTTTCAAATAAATGACCTGTGATCTCAAACAGTCTTCAAGACTGCCAAGAACAGTCCCTTCCCCCTCTGTCTCACTCTCTTTTTCTTTATTAAAATATGGATTAAAATGACATTTTCTTCTGATAGACTTTTATCATGACTTTTGAATGAGTGTAAAATTTTCCCTGGAAATAAATGATTGTGTTAATTTTCCAACAGCTATTCAGAAAATGAAAATGCTTTCATAGGTTATGTCTGCATAGATTTGATTGACAGTCCATTTTCAAGTAGAAGGAAACAATCAAATTCTTTTCATAGTTCCCCAGATCAGGCACTATTCATCCTTCATCTTCTTCAATTCTCTGAAAAACGGTTCTATAATGTACTTATATCATGATATCTATTGTGACCACTTTTAATCCAGTAGATTTATGTTTAGATCTATAGTATCTTGGAATGTTTTTTGTTGGAAAAGAACTTTAAGATCATTGAGTACAGCCAGTAACCCAGCAGGGCCAAGTCCACCACTAAATCATGTCCTTAAGTGCCACATCTGCACAACCTGTAAATACCTCCAGGGATTGTGATTCAGCTACAACAATTCAGTATCTCACATGATGCATACTTAGTATGGATATTGTACCTCTCTGCAAGGTAGCACACTTTGCTTCTGGTTTTATCTACAGGACAAAAGCAGTTTGGAAATTTTTTTGTCAATAAAGAAAAGCAAGAGATGGCTGCTTAGTTTTACAGCTCATCTCCACTAACATCCTCATTTGTTCTTATGAGAAGAATAATTTTCTTCCTTCCAATGAGAATCAATGGTCAAATGGAAAATGTGAATGGCACATAATGAAGTAAATAAGACAAAACTCAGGGGAAATTTGGTTGGTTAGAGCAGAGGTCTAGGATATAAGGAGAATAATAGAGCTCTAAAAGTGCCATATGGTGACTAAAAGACTCAATTTGTTTCAGAAGTGCTGCATTACACTAGATAAAAGACCTTTTATATCAGGTTTTTTATATCTCATCTTTGCAAATCGACCCTACTTATTCCTTCACTCATTTACATACTTTTCTGTTGTTAATAGCAAATGAAAGAAAGCTCAAAATTGCTCAAGGTCTATAAAAAAATCTGATTTATTCTTCAAATGATTGTAAATGTATGGATAGTCTTAGAACTAGTAAATATATCTACTACACTTTTGACCAAGACAAATATGATAAAATAGACTGTATGGATGGAGATAGGAATTATCTATAAAATCAGAATTCAGTAACATATACAAGATGAGTGTGTTAATCAGATTGACAATGAAATGTCACTTGCATTTTTCACTTTTAAATGACATAATGTCAGTTTAATGTATACATACTAAAATATATATAATCTATATTTCAAATTTAGATAAAATAAGACAAACATGGTTTTAGGAAAAGAAAATTAATATCTGCTTATAAAGAAGGGTACTTATTATATACACCCCTAATTTGGCCAAAACAAGCTTCATATTCTAAGTAATTGATGTGATTTAACCCCAGCCAGCAACTAAGCTTGCTCACTCATTGATCTTCCCTGGTGGAGAGAAGAATGGGGAAAAAAAAGCAAACCTCCCTGGCTGAGAGAACATGTTAATAACTGAAACAAAAAATAATACTAAGAATATAAATTGTAGTATTAAAATTAGCAATAGTAATGAAATATACAGAGTGAATAAAACCCAAGAGAAAGAAGTGATACCAAATACAGTTGCTCACCACCCGCTAACGATGCCCAAGTAGTCCCTGAGCAGCGATTGGTGGCTCCCGGCCAACTCCCTCATTTTTTATGCTGAGCATGACATTCTAAGGGATGGAATATCCCTTTGGCCATTTCAAGTCAGCTGTTCTGGCTGTGCTTCCTCACAGATTGTTGTGCACTTGCTCAGTGGCAGAGCATGAAACACCCTTGACTTAGGATAGAAACTGCTTAGTAAGAACTAAACCATCAGTGTGTTACCAACACTGTTCTCATACTGAATGCAAAATACAGCACTGTAATGGCTACTAGGGGGAAAATTGCCTCTATCACATAGGAATTCTTTGGGTTTTCATTTCTGTACAAACAATAAAAATATACATAAAGCCAACATTTGATAAATAGCATTTGGTTTTAATCTTGCTTAGCATAAAGCAGAGGCTTCTGAGGTAACAGCAGTAGAAATACAGCAATGTATAAGTGACGTGAGAGTGAAGTCCATAGTCTCCTTTTGACATAGCTTTTTAATTCTGAGATGTGGTATTATGTGCAGTTCTTTCAACAGCAAAGACATTGTATTTGACAAGGACATAAAATGTATTGCCTGGCACACAATAAAAGAACTTATATTGAAGCAGAATTGACACTTTAGAATAGGTAGTGGTTTGCCATATACTCCTGAAAGTCATAGTAAAAGATAATTGCTATTTTCATTAACTATCTTACTTACAGAGTTACTTGCAGTGGTTTGGAAAGCTATCAACCTGGACTGATTCCAGAAAATCACAGACAGATGTCTGTCACCCTGATAGCCAGAGGCAATATTCAGTCCCTTTGATAGACATGCAGTATCTTTTAATTGAATGTTGGCACTTCTTTATACAGCCAACCAAATCTTGGAAGTATACAGGTGAGACATGAAAACTGGCCAGAAAAATGTTTTGAGATTAAATTACCCCACTGCAAGTCATTGGGAGAAGATATTTATGGCTGTGAAAATGCCGCATGAATTTGCACTTATCACTTCAAGTCTTCTTTTAAAAAGAAAAAGAAAAAAACCTCTAACACCATAGCAGACTATTATAGGTCACATTATAGGTCACATTCTGCTAAGTCTTCATTCAGTTTTATTTTCCATAATCCATACAGGAAATGCCAGTCAGTGACCATTAACAGCAATGTATCACAAGAACATTTAGAAAAACATGCCAGAAGCCGAAATACAATAAAAGACAGAGTAGAGCATAAGGGTACAGGTACGGTATTCTTGAATGACTGATGTTCTTGGAAAACAGGGTGAGGAGTCACTAGATAGACTTTTAGCAGTGGAAGCTGGCCAAAGAAAAATGGGATATGAAAGAGAAGGTAAAGCAGTATGTCTCTTTCCTTCCATTTAACCTCTCTCCTTCAGGTTCATTGCTTAAAAAAACTAAACTAAACCAACCAAAAAAAAAACCCACCAACATCAGGAAAATGTGATTGGTGCTCCAGAAACACGCTCAATGGAGATTCAAAGAGTGAGCTGTTATGGCCTGGGGAGTATCAGCTTCCCTGTACCACAAATAAATGAGTGCACAAAGAGTCATAGAGCTATGTATTTCTCATGAGAGAAAATATGGACACCAGAATGTAATGAGAGACTGACATTTTAGAACAAGGAGATCACATTATCCTCATACTTGACCAAGAAAAGAGATAGTGAGAACACTACATGAGAAAAACAGAACAAAGTGCCTACATATGAATTTTGTTGTAAAAATGTCATTTTTAGAACTTAAATATACCTTGATTTGGACTGTTCTCTATCCTCACATGCTTAGATCTCTGAAAAGATCAAATTATCCATAATGCCTGAATATCATAAAAAAGATTAATTTCTGCCATATTTTAAAAAAAAAAGTGAAAACCTTGCACAATATCTATTCTTATTTTGATAAATCCAGCCTAACATTTTTAAGCACTGATTTACAAGGAAAATATTTGCCTAGGATTTCATTAATTCTTGATGCGTACACTCCAGTATGGTTGCTGCCATGCATTCTTGGTTTGTATGAGTGAACTACACTGCACAAACTGTTATTCCTGACTTTTAATTCCTATTAATAATTATTGATTGCTTTGAATAAAACCATTAACAGTGGTGCAAGCAGGAACATACTACAATTCATCTTTTTTTGTTCTGGGGGACCTCCAGAGGGTGAAGGTCTGACCAGGTGTACAGGAGCATTGGAAGAGCTGTATTTCTGGTGTGCATTACTGAAGTGTCTCAAGCCAGCACCACTCCACCTTGTAATTTCCTGTGTTAACTTTGCAGATGTCCAACACATACAACAGGGAGACTCTAGTACCATCTTACATTGGAAAGCTAATACAAAGTTTCCTGAAAACTATGAGAGGTGTAGCAAGTTATACATGTTATTAGGGTAAGCAGAAAGTATGGGCTGCTAGGAGGCCCATTGAGCATTTTCAGGTGTTCATTCAAACTCTGAACTTTATCTATTCTCCCTTTTTTTCTAATCAAGTTTTAGAGTGTAATTATTTTGATATACTAAAGGAGAAGGGCTGATGAGAAACAATTAATAATTGCAATGCTTGCTCCATCTGGTAGCAGTGCACTTCAACATCCTTCACTCCCTCACAGTGTCATTTAATTCCTGTTTAAACAACTCCAGTCTTCTTATTTCTTCAGCTGTGACTGTTGGACCATTTACCACAGTCAGGGCTGTCAATATGACAATAGCTTTGCAATTTTCAGACACCTGTCCCAGATACGTTTTCCTTCAAGTTTACTTTATGAATGTATTTCTTCTCAAGTTACTATCTAGTGTGAATAGAATAATACACTTCGAGTGGAATAAAAGTAACACTCACACACACCTAATTTTAGAGGATTTTTCTGTCAGCTCCTCACCTTCCTAATGTATGCATTTATGTAATTCTCCATGTCTCTATCTTTTGCTTTGGTAGTGCTAAAATATATTTTTATTGATAGATGATATTTGAATTGAATAAGAAAATTTTGCATTGAAAGTAAAATCAACCCCATTTTAATTTCAAATATACAACTTTGTAAGTAGGAAAAGAAATATCCCTAATAAAACATGTGCATGAACCTACATAGATAAAAATACAGACTGGTCTTTCAAAATCATGTCCTTTAAATATGTATGTAATAAAAATGGGCCAAGCTTTTTACAGTCTCTATCAAGTAATGAGAGAAAAGAAAGGGATTCAAAATGACCTGCTGAAAAGATAAAGTGATTTCCATTTTTCTGTATCCTCATTCTCTATTTATGGTGGCTTAACTCATTTTGCAGCTGTCCTGTGCCTGCCTCTGGAATCCATATCTTAGGCTTTTAGCAAGAGTCTAGCCTGTCAGTTTTTATCAGGGGCTTTTAAAGTTGCTAATAATTTACATCAGTGATACAGATTGCCATTACCACTGAGCCTGGTTAAGCAAAACATTTCTGAATTCTAACTGACCATTTCTAATGAGACAATTATAACTCTGTATTCAGTAGCTTTGCATTCAGTATGTCCTTTGGCAGTCCTAAGAAACTCCATCACTGGGAGCTTTCCATTTAAAAATCCACATGAAAAACGGAAGCATGTTAAGGATTAAAAAATAACAGCACTCCTCATGAATCAGCTTCAGATCTACAGGCTGGTCTAATCTCCCTATATATACTGGTAAACTTAGTTGCCCAGAAACAATTCTAAGCTTTTTGTTTCTAACCACTTTTTTTTTCCTCCCACCATCATTTGGTAACTAGAACCATATAATTCAAGTCTATGAATAAATTTAAGGATTATTCACCTTAGACAATATTTCTAGGATTGTATCTCCAGCTCGTCAATCCCTTCTCACACCTTCCATTGTTTTCACAGTAATCAGACTAATTTCAATAAAGCCTGTGTTTGCACATGCCTAACGTATTCCCAATGACTATTTAAAAAAAAAAAATAAAATCATTCTCTTTGTCTCTTTCTCAGCAGTCATGAATTACTTAACTCTTCAGGGAGCTCTGGGATGCATTTTCCATCTAAACATCCAAAAGACAGTTGCCACAGTGATGTATTGCTAAAGAGGAGATAAAACATTATTCTTCAGAGCCAACAGACCTCCTTACTCTGAAAGAAGTCTTTAAACTCAAATGGATTACTGAACCAAGATTTCTCAGGGCAAAGAAGTAAAAGATAAAAGCAGTGGTGACTCTTCTAACATACATTGTGGAGAAACAAAGACATCTTGTTACTCAATTAAAATTCAAGAACATTAAAGAGGGGTTGTCAATAGAAACAGCAGACACTGCTAGCTACAATAAAATGGGCATTGCATTTTGTCCCCTTAGTGGGAACTCTTAAACATCCCAAGCTACCAACGCTTTTTAGCCCCATCCTTGACAAACAGACTTTGCATATCCTACTGCTGCAATCCTCCTACTTTTCTCTATAGTTTGGTGATCATTCCTTCAGGGTTGACAGATGTGAACACCACATGTTCTTTTCTGTGTCCCATATTAGTTCCTTTTTCTCTCATAAAGCTAACCATTTTATTTCCTCTAAAAAAATGGGTTAGCTCCATGATCTCTGCTCCATCCTCTACAACTTCTTACATCTCAGATGTGCACCTTTGTACCAGCTTCAGTGTCTCAGTGCTACCCAGACTGTTACCTCCTTTTTTCTCTACTTGGTGGTTCTCATGGTCTCTCCTTGTCTCTGTATCTTTTTCTTTCGTGACTCTTCCCCATCAACTCCTATAGTCTCAGTCCACAGTCACAGCTCTCAAACACATCCCTTCATCCATGGTGTAATGCCCTGATCATGTTACTTTCTCTGTCCCATTCCCCCATGCCCCCACTCCACTCTCTTTCTCTCTCTCCTTCCCTCTGTTTTCAGGGATGTTGACACTTCCGAAAGTGAAACTTGTGCACCTCTTCTACTGAAGGTACTTTCATATTATTTTTTTCAACTGTGTTATCTCAGTTACTTTGATACAAAATATTAAAGTTGGTTTTGATTAGCTTCTCTTTCCTTCCTTTTATGTTCATATCAGTATTCTGGCACACAAACTAATCTTCTTACTTCTCCCCTTATAACAGTTCTCAATTCCTCTGTTCCCTTCCTCTGTTATCTAAAACTGTGACTTGGCTATGGCTTTATTTTTCTTTGTGTTTTATCAGAACAACAAATCATCCTCTTTTTTTAGCCTTCTTGGTACTTCTTTCAAAAATGAACTTACAGCTATTTATAGCAAAAAAACTGGAGGGCAGTATCTGAAAGGCAAAGCATGCTCCCCAAGACTGGAATGAGTAATCTGTCACAGGATGTACACAAGAGTGCAGTGAGGCCACACTCATTAAAAACGAATGTTAATTCCTTAAGCAATGTTTCTCATAGACTTTCTAACACAGCATAAACCTTTTACTGTTAGCTGGGACTTCTCAGAAAATTAATACTAATGAAGTCTTACAGCAGTGATGAATGGAGACTACTAGATCCTTCAGCTCTCTGTGAAGAGAAAATGTCTTTTAGTGGCAGAAAATTAGACCTTTATTCTCCCCGGTCCAGAGGGAGCTTCCAGTTATGCAGTTAAACAAATGGCATGTACTCTTCTTCATTTATTCTTTTGGCAGTATCTGTGCAGGCTTTATCCTTGGGAGACTGTTAGTATTATTACACTCAAGATTAATTGAGCAAGGTTAGAAATTAAATTAATATGATTTCATTAATATTTGAACAACATATTACAACTGCCTATAAGATTATTTATAGCTTTTTGTGCATCACAATATCACTAATATATATTATCTAAATGAAAAACCTCTATTCAAAATATGTTTGTTATTATTTGAATTAAAATACATACTGCAAGGTGAATGCATGTAATAAATATATTATTAAAACAAATGTATATGTGCATTAGCTAATTGTTTAATTCACTTTTCCCAACCAGCAGCAGAATGAATCCATATCTGTGACACAATTCCATAAATTAGTTGCACCATAAGTAAATTGACCTTGCTTCACCCCACTAAACAGCCCTAGAAGGTTAAAAAAAAATCTTTTTGCATACTCAGTAACTCAAGCTGCAAAGTACGGACCTATTTATAAAAAGAAATATACTGTTCTTAAGTGAAGTCATCATTTTAGTTTTACTCTATTGGTCTGAATACAGGCTGTAATTGGGAATAAGGCTCAGAGAACTCCCTGGATTAGCAATCACACAGTCCACTAACCTGGTAATGTTTTATTCAGAGAAAAGATTAGATTAATTTATTACTGGTGTAGAAAAATTATGCTAAACTAGAAATAGCTACAAACAGAGAAACAAAGAAAGAGGTGGCAATGTGAGTAGGACCAGAAGCTTGAGATCCACGTGGCAAAAATAAGCAGGTCAGCACAATCCTGAAAATAACAATCTAAACCATGACTTTTCTGATGGAAATACTTGGAAAGAACTGGGAGAGACTAATGGAAGATACAGGTTGTAAACTGGATGTGAATCTGTTGTGGGAAATGAGCCAGTATGATTTTGAGCTGGATACCCATAACCAATGTAGGCTCGGACACCAAGGCCCCCTTTCTACACAGCACTGATAAAAGCATATCTGGAATATTCCATCTGAGTATGAGAAATTGCCAACAGAGAGAACATTTGAGAAAAATAAAGAAATACATGCATGTGAGAAATGGAGTTTTCACAGGTGGAAAGATGACAATCATGAAAAAAGCCCATCCAAGACTCAAGAAATGAGAATATAACACTCAACAGAATTTACATCTCTATACCTGTGTGTATGATTTACTTAAAATGTCTTATTTTATCATAACCAGAATTTCTCCTCACTACCTTCAAGATAAAGCTACTCAATAAGATAAAAATAACTTATTAACACAGATTTAAATTTGGCAGATAAACCCAGTTTAGGTTCCTTTAATTTTCATTTTGAGCAGCTGGTCATTATACATTTTCTAGATGAAGTGCTGAAATTAAAAAAAATAAATTATTTCCAGATCAATTTTAAAATTGAAGTAGGAAAAAGTAGAATTTTGCTCACAGATATTGACTGATAGTGAGTAAATAGTATTTCTTTAGCCTTTCTGTGCTTCAGTGTGCTCTGAACAAGTGCTCATGTTTGCACCTCAAACAGCTGTAGCAACCTTTCCTGCCTCCAGAGTGGTAATTTGGAGATGATATCAGAATATTTCATATGCAAAGATAGTATATAAGTAAGCAGAATAAAGGATTAAAAGAGAAAAGAATCAGAAAATATTTGTGATACTGAGACAGAATGAGAATCCGATGTTTTCCCATATGTTTAGCAATGGGAAATATAACCATAATTTAGAACTGGGTCATATGTTTTCACGTCTTCTTTGATCCTGTATGGAGGTTTAACAGAGAACAGTTATTTTTGCATCAGTGATTTAAATGAATTGTTGATTTCTACCTTCACTTGTAAGAAAACAACAATGACAGAAAGAGGGCAGAAGGGCAGGGCCAACCCAGTCCCCATCCAGGGCAGGACATGGTGAAAAATTGCTCAGATTCACCATTTTCTGTCTGAAAATCAGTGAGGTCATGCAGAGAAATTAGAATTGCCTAGTATATCCAGACAGTTCCCGTTTCCTCTGATGACTCTTTCTTAAGGACAGTGAGTTCTTTCGTTTCCTCAAACATCTTTCTTTGCTAAAGCTGAGAGATTTGCTACAATTTATAGCCATAACCAGAACAAAATGTCAGATGGTTTTAACCAGCTGTTAGACTGAAGAGCGGTGCCTTGGGTTCCTTAGTGTAACACAGGAGGCATTTGTAGATGGTCCCCTGGTTCTTTATTGTTGTTCTTTTTTCATAATAAAGGCAATGTCAACTAGGCAAAGTTGGACATTCAGAAAAGTTGTCAAAAAAAAAAAAAGTCTGCTAAGATCTAGCACATAAAGAATTTAATTTTAATGGAAAAAAATGGTGTGGTTCTGAAATGGCGATAGCATATAGAAATATCTGTGTCTTGCATAAATAAGAAAAAATAATCTGCTCAATATCTTGAAAAAATAAGTATGGATTACTGATGAAAAGAGAATGTAATTCATTTCATCCTAGACCTCTTCTGGAGATTTTGTTACTGATACTGACTTTTGAGGCAAATTAGCTGATCAGAGATGTACCTCTAAAAACCCTGAAGCAACAGTCACTTAAAACTTTTTCTAAATCAAATTCTAGTAGATTTTTCAAGGCAATTACATTCTGAATTTGACACTTTTGATTGCTCTGATTCCAGTAAAGATACTCAACTTGGAAAAAAAAGTTTTCAGAAGTATGTGAATGATCTCACAGAAAAACATGTTTTATGGAAATAAGAGCAGTGGTTTTGAGAATGCAGAGATGCTCAATACGTATGGGTATCTTTATCCCTGTGTTTCAGAGGGGTCTTAAGCTGGCACTTTATAAAAAAATACCTGCAGACAATTCCTTTTTCAGTTGGTTTTGGACAGCCACCTTTTAAATTCCTCCACAAGGCACTGCCTGGACTCAGTGATGCACCCACTGAATTTCTCTTAAGGATTTCTGCAATGAGAAACCTTTGGTGCTTGCCTGTTTTCTCACTTTACAGCCTCATTCTTACAGTCCTTTACCTTCTGAAGGGAGCTGAATAGAGCAGGGAATGGTGCCCTCTGGAAAGGATGGCTGGAATGGAAAGTGAGCGTAGTAATATAAGTGACAGCAAATGAAAGGACAGGGAAGACTGGTGGGAAGAGATGCCAAGCAGGCACACCAAGCCTTATGCCAGTCGTGGGATAATAGGGAGTGTGCACAGCTGAACCAGGATGCAGTTCAAGTCCATTTGGAATGCACTGTCACAACATCTCTTAATGTTAAGATCAGAGACTGGGCCTCAGAATTTCCTTTGTTTATTTTTATGAGCTTTTTTGTTGTTGTTTTTTTTGGGTTTTTTTAGGTGACATTAATGGTGTTTTGTATCAAATTGACAAAAAAAAAATTTTTTTTTTTAACCATATATATCACAAGTTCATGAAATTTTCAAATTTAGCAGCAGATGCTGCTTGCTGGTACTGCTATACAGTGTATCTTGATTCAACAAGGAAAGCAAAACTCTTTTCAAACACTATTGGTGATTATTCAAACAGAACTATGCACAATAAAAAAATTCTGCTAATTTATTTTAAATAGGGATATGTATTTTTAGCCTATATCTTATTTTATCTCCAAACATAGTTTTCTAAACTGGTCTTTGAAACAATTCTCAGCCAAAATTAAGCTAATAAAATGTAGTAAACTTTAAAATATTTACATTTTAAATAGCATACTAATCAATTAAGATGAGTAAAGACTGTTTTGAGGAGACTACACAAAAATTGATATAAATTCAAGTTTTTTCTCCATTTTACAGTCTCTGCTACAAGCAAACTACATGTCATAATAATTCTAAAACTAGCCAAAAGAAGGAGAAGGAGTTTGCCAACAAAGCCACATTATGTCTACTAGCAAAGCAAATAATTAAAGTGTAATTACTTGCTGTTGTAGCAAAGCACATTTTGAAATTATTTCAGGAAAATAATCTTCTCATTTTAAAATATCTTTCCACAAGCCTAGTATTCCTAAGTAATTCTAAACATGTATATATTTATGTATATATATTTACAATATAGAATATTTATGTATTTATTTTATAATTTTATCTTTATAATAATACTTTGTATGCATTGCTCTTCTAAGGGCTTGTATCTGTATAATTCAACCACAAAACCAAAAAGCACAGACAGAAGGAAATACGGACAGACAGAAGGAATTGTTGAGAACATATGTTCTCATTTATATAAACCATTCAGATAAATAAGAATTTCTTCTTGGAATATTTTGGGAGCAGACCACAGTTGGTCCTTGAAGCCAAGTGGTTTAAGCATTGAAACAAAGACTAAGAAAGGGTGGCAAAAATATTCCTGCAAAAATTTGCTTTTCTAAGGAGGACAATATTAATTAATGTAAAGTTGCAATGAAATGAGTGTCTTCTGAAAACCTTCATTTACTTACATTGCTTCTTCTTTCCTGAAGATATATATCAACATGAAATTCACATGCAGGTGGTATAGCCCTGTGAGCAATTTGAACATAACAAAGCTAAGATATGGGTCAGCAAGGTGCAACGGCTCTCTCACTTTTTCTGCTTGTAAAAGCATTTTACAAAAAAGTAATTGGGCAGAAAAGACCATAAATGTAAGAAAAGTGTCTGCATGCATGTGACTCACACTTCCAGAGAGCACCAATATAATGAGGGAAGTTCGAACTCGGATCACTTCTCAGCCTCATTTCAACCTGCAGGTCTTCCTCAGACAGTGGCCCACAGGTTCATTTGAAACATGTGGGTGCTCAATTAGATGTTTTTATGATGCTTATTAAATTGTACAAGTTGTTCTATGCTCAAACCTGTGGAGCACTCATTAGCATGGTGCTATGAAGGTGAACAAGCTTGATTGTAAAAGCAGAGACTGGGAGGCTTGTTCATGTTTTCTGAATGAATTTTATTTTAATTGCCTGCCATCTTACACACTTGGTGCCATTGCAATGCCTCATCCCAACACACAGTATCAAAGGCTCTGTCAGCTGGGCCCATGCTTTCACCTCCCTTTCAGTAACAGCTTCATCAAGAGGATGCAGGGCATAAGAGTGCGGGTAACTGAGGAAAGGGTAGGAGTCCTTGGCTCAAAGAGACCCTGTAGGAAGACAGCCGGTCCTCCAGACAATAAGATCAGCACAGTTCTGTGCTCAGCTGACCAATGGTGCTGCAGCTGTGACAGTATGCTTGACTCTCATATTAGAAATTGCCAGCTTAACTTGATTTTCTTAACTTGTTTGCAGCCCTCTGTTGTTACTTTGCAAGGCTGCTGGAGCCTGCTGCAAGTTTTCAGCAGCTTGGAAGCTGTTCTGAGGTTTTTATGTCATTTGATATTTCTCTCAAGCACTTGTCTTCAAAGGGAACCTCAATTACTTCAAATCAGACTGACAGGCTGCATGAAACACATCTGTGAGTCTGATGCCTCTGACTCACATCCTGCCTTTATTCATTATTAACCCTACAGTTACTTGGCTTTTCCTTTAATTTCTACCAGTCTTGCAACTACCTGTAGCTCAGCAGTGAGCCAGAGAAGACACTGATCTTTAACTAATACTGTGACCATGTTGACATACCTTGTGACAAGTGTATGTCAATGCCAGAGAGAGGCCATAGGGCTAAACCAGTTATTAACACAGTACTGGCTGCACAGCCCAGTGCCAGGAAAGGATGATAATGGCAGTGCCTTGCTGGGGAAGAAACTCCCACAAGAGATGCCCATGGGAGAGATCTTGTCACCTGTCTGCACATCTAGTGATGTGTTGGCAGTACAGTTACTTTATGGATGCTAATGAGCTCCCTCTGCAGTCAGGTTCTGCTCAACTATCAAAGTATGTCCTCATGGGGCAAGGGCATGAGGTATGAGGCAAACCATGGTCTCCATGAAGAAGGAATATTCCTGCTTCTAAACCATAGAGTCATTTTAGGTTACATTAAACTGATGCGTAACACATTTCACACAAATATTTACTGAGAGATGACTAAGGTTATGGTATTAACATATGCCTTACTGTCTCGCAACTCTTTTATTCCCATGCTGACCTCCTTAAGCGAAAATCTATACCTTCTGCATATTTCATTTACAGCAAAAGTAATTGAAAAATCATTTTGTCTCCAGCTGCTATCTAGAATATGGAGAAATGGCATTTTCTAGGATTGCCTAACAAATGCTTCTTTCATATTGAGGAGTCTCTGAATGGAGAAAGTGACTTTTAGTGATTCCTTCAGTAGCAAAATAATATATACGCAGAAAGGTAACACTTGTTAACATATCAGCTTCCAGACATGAAGAAGGGGTTATGTCTCTGGAACTTTATTTGTTCTTACCACCTACAGCCATTTCTGTTTCCTGTGTTTTGTACAACCTTTGTAGGCACCTTTGGAAAAGCCTCACAGGTGCCAGCAGAGAGATGTGACCAAAGGTTGAACTGGCAAGAAAGAAGAGGGCCAGACTCAGGGAGGCTCTGTGACCACATAATGAGAGCAGAAGCAACCCATGAAGAACATATTTTATTTATGATATAATTGAGGCTCAACTCAACTCACCATATAGTAGGTGAATTTTTTTAAGTATGCATTTTGCAAATTTAGCACAAGTATGAGGTAGGACAACATAAGTGGTTAAAGTCTACTTCAGCTACCATGTTTGTTGTTGGGTACCACACCTTAAGAAATATTGGAGAGAATCCAGAGTGCAACGACAATGATCGCAATAGTGACAGAAAGTCACTACTCTAAGAATGAGTACAGTTAATGTGAGAAATTAAATAGTAAGGCAATCAGCAGATTGTATAGTAGTAGTTTTCAGATAAGTGAAAAAAAATCAAGAGAGATATGTAAGAAATTTTCCCCTTGCTCACTGAATAAAAAAAGAAAGGGGAAAATGTTCTTCATTTTTAGTAGAGAATATCTAGGATGGAAAATTGGTGTCTAAGAAAGACTGGAAATGCTGGCATGGCCAGACTTTGCTGAACAGGTTATAAGAACAACTATAAAAGATTCCAAACAACACTTGATCCTGTCTTGGTGCAATACCATGGAACTTTTTTCACATATTCAGTAATGTCTTACGAAACAAATATTACATGAACTAAAGTAAGCATTGTAAGTAGTAGTAATTTTTTTTTTTTTTTGGCAAACATCTGTAGTACTGAGCCATACTTGCAATCATTGTGGACAAGAAAAGGATAAACTGAATGCAGTTTTTTGTTTCCATGACCATATATCCAGGTCAGTTGTTTACTTACTTGTTATCCCCAGCAACTATGTCTGCAGTAAATTAACCCCATAGACGGCTTTTTTTTATAGGAAGAAGACACGTCAATGAAAATAAATCCAAGTTCACCCACAAGAAAACTGAAGTTCTGACACATCTTCATCTCCATGAGAAATATTCCTTTCTACTCACTGTAAGAATCAAGGGTTTCAGCACTTAATCTTAATAGTCCTCTTCTCTATTACAACAATATTCATATAACTAGAGAACTGGGTTTCAAGCACATGGATGAATAACCCATTTCCAGCTGATAATTATAATTTATAGAATCAAAAAGTCGTGCAGGCAACTGACTGCCTAAAATTTATTTGTGTGAAAGATTTCCTGAATAACTTTCTGTAATAAAAGCAGAAAAATCACAGTCTATTCACACAAGATTTCTAAATGAATGTGGGAAAAACCTGTTTGTAATTATTTGCTGCTAATAGTTGGCCCCATCTAAATATTCTCTCCAATTTAACAGCCCCAGGCTATTATTGCACAATCACAGATATTAATGGTGGGAAAGAACCAGAAAATTCTCTTCTCTAGCTGAGTACTGTTGTTCTCTCTCTTTGTGAGCTACTTCCTAAGAAAAATCCATGAGGAATTTCTACAGTGTCTGTGCATTCCTTTGATACTCTGTACTTGTCCAGTCTCAAAATCTTCAGCATTGCTTTGAGAATATCTGTTCAGCTGAAATTGTGTTAATGACAGAAGGGTTTTTTATTGCTTATTGAGACTGATGCTTTCTTTGAAGGCTCCTTGCTCATTTAAATCTTTGCCTGGTAGTTAAAAAGCAGTAGTACATGCCTGTGTGACAGGCATCGGTGTTCTGTCTGCTTTGTACCAAGTTTCTCGCTTTGGCTTGTTGTAAATCATAACTCACAGACAAGACACTGCTAAAACTTGAGTGAATGAATTTTCAGAGAAAATCAAGATGCCAATTAGTAAATGACAGATTCAATATGTTCTTGCTTCTTCAGGATTATAACTTCTAAAATAAATTTGCCTCAGTATCTTAACCACAGGGGTTTTGTCACTAAATTACCCAGGAGACCTGGTAAGTCTCTGATTAACACTGACCATGTCTTGTGCCTTTTGTGACAACAGCACATTATCAGGCAAACAAAGTGATGAAAGCAGTGACCTGCTCTCTGTTAAACAGACTACGTATTTTCAGCTACATCTCATTGGAGAAAGCTTAAGCACAGTGTTCAAGCAACTGCTCACCACAGAAATGAAAAGAGCGCAGAGTGGGAAAAATTACCATATTGTGTGGTGCATACTAGGGGTCTGGCCACTGCTACACTGTGCACTCTTCTTCCAGGACTGTCTCATTTTACTGGCAGATCAGGGTGTTTCTGTTTGCTGAGCACCAGCATTGTGCTTACCTGGACAAGTACAAACAGAATTGCTCAGCCAACACATTTACATCAAAGAGTTCTATCTGGGAGGTGCTCATCATCTTCTAAAGATCTTAGGCATTTTATTTTAGGATCAGATAGATGAGAGAAAATTTACCAAAGACACTACAAAGGAAAAAAAAGAATGATAGTCTAATTTGCCCCAGATTTTAGAGTATATGTCACCTGAGTAGCAACTAGTTGTTCTTCTTAGCCTTCATACTCTTTTTTTTTTCTTGAAAAAAGTAAACAACAATTAGTCTGAATATGAACAGGTATGAGATAGCCCAGTGTCAATTACTGTCTACAGAAATGCATAGGAGAATAGTTAAAAGAATTGGGGTGTTTCAAAATTGATACTTAATTAGTAATGCTCTTTCACTTGAGTTCAGGCACACTAACTATAGCTAACACTTAACCCAGAAATGTCAGGCTGGATTAGGCATGCACTACAGTTCAGGTACTGATATGAGAAGGTGCTTAACACTAACTCTGAAGGATGGATCAAAATATGTACAAGAAATAGAGCATCTGTACTTTCATATATTTTGTAAATGCACTGCTTAGAGTCAGCTTATATGTCTTCTCTGAAGAGTAGACCTGATGTTAGAGCCTCTTCATAAATTTTTCACTTTTTTGCCTTTTCTATGAGTCCTTGCTTCCCTTGCCTCCCCACTATCATATGCAAAAGATAAGATAATGCCTTTCAATCCCTCCTGGAGGAGCTGCTCTATGTGAACAAATTGTTAGGCCTTTGCAACTCAGCTATGGGGGCAGTGCAAGACAACTCTGAGAAGAGAAGCCTCCTCTGCATTAGCATAGAATCATAGAATTCTTAAGGCTGGAAAAGACCTCTAAGATCACCAACCATTGCCCTAGCATTGCCAGGTCCACAACTAAACCAACTGCCTAAGCACCTTTTGTTCACACACTTCCATGGACAGTATTTCCACCACTTCCAGGGCAGCCTGTTCCAATACTTGACCACCCTTTCAGTGAAGATCTTGATTCTAATATACAATCCAATCTAATAATACGCAAAGAATAGTCAGAGAATTAACATGACACGTTTAAGAGAAGTTATTGAAACAGGACTCCACCAGATTTCTGTATAGTCAGAGAGCAATAATACCAAGGGCACCCCTTAATCTCATCCTCCCTGCAGTCTTCAAACTCCTTCTCTACAACAAGGATCTCCCTGTTTTTAATAACTGGTAGGGTGAAATATTTTATTTCAGTCTCGTTCTCAGAAAAGTTTCAATAGTTGAGCAAAGTTGTCTTCAGGCGTTAGAATACTAGGGAATATTTTAGGCAGAATGTTTCAAATTTGGTAGAATTATATGACAGTGGAAAATACTTTGTAAAGCTAGGAAGCCTTAATGACAATGATTTCCAGGGCTGTGTCTTCACTAGCAAGCAGTGCAGACCAACAGACATAGAAAGGTACAGTCAAACAGATGGACCTGAGAACCTCATACCCAAGCTACACATATACCAGGTTCTTCTATTTTGGTCTGGCTTTTAGTCTGATTCGGGTTTGGTCCCATCAGCTGACTGTTTCAGGCTCTTCTCCCATCAGCTGACAGACTGATTCAGGCTCTCATGACTTCTGTGTCCTCCCAGGACCATCTCTTGCAGTTCAGTGTCATGCAGAGGGAATGTAGTTCGTGTACTTGAACATGTCTCTCTGATGTGAACCACAACACAGCAAGTTGGGATGCCTCAGAGATGTGCTCTAAAAGCCAACTCTCATCATAAATGAAAGATGAATATAAATGCACACTATCAGTACAAAGCATAATTTTGCAGGAACAGTAACAAGGTTATCCAGAAAATGTTATCCTGTTCCCATGGGTTCAGCAGAAACTGGAGGTAACAGTATTTGTCCATGTCCTCTCTTCAGAATGGAGCATATGTGACATGATTGATGAGCAGAAGAGAAATGTCAAAAGAAGAACATCAATGACTTAGCCCTCAGTTCAGAAAAAAACAACAAATAAAAAAAAAAGATGTCCTAAGTTTGACAGGTTAAAGTGGGAAGGGCACAAATGTCTTGCTCTGCAAAGAGAGTGAGTTACAGTCTATTATATAAATTAAGGTGAATCATGGCAAAGTCAACGAGGAAAGCATGAAAATTATTTTCATTTGAAAGTTACTAATAATAAGTTTAACTTAAGCATAGACTTATTCATGTGATAGTATCAGAAACCAAAGAAATTACCCATTCCATGAACAGGGCAACTTCGCAGACAATAAGGTTCACTGAGGTGGCAGATAACATTCTTAAAATCACTGTACCTGTAAAAATCCAACCAATAAAGTCCAATTTGATTATCTCTCTTTTTATTCCTTTTTTTTTTTAATTTGTATCCTTTCCTTTTCACTAGGATTATTGCTCAGACTGAGCTACTAATTATAAAAATCCAGAGCCCAGATGATGCTGCCTCAGTTGAAAGTGCAAAGCAGCCCCTACATTACATCCTCTGTCCCCAATATATGTTGCATGCCTTGGCTTTTAAAATTAGGGGATCACAGACTAGTTCCTCCTAAAATACTGTCTGTGAGTAACTGTCTAGAGAATACACATACAGGATGCAGAGCCATGCTATTAGATGTATTAAGTAGCAACCAAAACATTAGGTTTTACTTTCAACTAACATGGTGCACATTATAAAATCTCCACATGCTGGAAGAAAGAGTAAATCTTCTGTGGTTTGCTCATAAATATTTATAGGATTATTCAGTCCATTGTGTAGTGAATAACCAAATGCATTCTGATGTAAACCAGCCAAGCTCCTGTGTTTATATTGTCTGTCTGACAGCACACAGTTACAAAACACATTTTTCTTTTTCAAATTTCTGCTCCAGCTCTTTGAAACACCTAGAATTTGAGCTTGGCATTGTAGGACTGTAATTGTCCAGGGACCTGGCATGTTACAGATTAGAAGTGCATGTATTCTTCAAGGACAAAACCATATACTGTGTAGTTTATATTCACATAAATGTATTCTGTAAGGACAAATCAATATATTATAAATGTACATCCTATATTATTGCTTGTGGTAGGGAATTCTATCACCAAGTAGAGCAAACCCACAAAAACAACTTAACTCTAGACTCAGAAATACTGCATTTGCTTTTTATTACTCTATTTTATGTTCAGAGTAAATTTGACTCAGGTGCAGGATGTGAATTTCATTTTAACTTATTCATAACTGGGGCAACTGGCAAGGTCTGCTGTTTCTGACAGGTGGAAACAGTCAGGCTTAGCCCTAAATATGTCTTGTCATTTTGTATTTTTTTTTCTGGTTGTTCCCCACTATTCAGTTTATTTGCTGATGAAAGTTCTCTTTTATCAGAAAATCATAATCTGAGCCAGGGACTGAAATGCTGATTTCAGCCACAAATTAGAAACTGAAAAATAAGAGATGAAAGCAGTGGGAAAGGGAGTCTGTACTGTGCAGATGCACTTTCATTCTTAAGAGCGTCTGTTTCCTCAAATGAAAGGAAATCTGAGGAAAAAAAAAAAAGGAAAAAAAAAGAGTTTAATTCACCATGGAACTGTGCAAAACTTTTCAAGGCAAAGTCTTTGCATATGCTAAAGGCACAGATGATGTTCCATGTAAAGCATTACTTTTATCTTTATTGTTTTGAAAATGTTGGATCATAAGAGTGGATGCACTCCAACTGCCACTTCAAAGCTGTACAGATAATCCCACATCCCACTTGCTTTGTTTGCATATTTCATTTTGCTCAAGCAAAAGCCAAATCAAAGCTCATTCTTTATTCTCTGAAAAATTACTGTACAATCTTCCTCAACAGTCCAACTCAACTGAATGAGCATAAGTTGCAAAGTTTCTAACTCATTTGAGAATATTTCTGTTTACTGTGTCTCTTTCCCTTATTTAACATGATAAAGTGCTTCAATTTCTCACTGGATGGAAGTCATCAATCTCCACCATGTTCAAAAATTCTTCCTCAGTAGATCAGGCATATCCTAATCTGCAGAGCATGTGTTGGTGTGGAAGCAGGAGCAGCCAGAGGAATATAATTGTTTCTGCTGCATGTGACATTCATTGTCACTCAGTCTGCAATGTAGGTGTCAACAAAAGCAAGGTCAGACTGCCAGTCCCAGGACATTTTTGGCTTTTCTGGTCTCTGAGCCTGAAAAATGGGGTTGAGAGCAGGCAGTCTTTCCCCAGTTTCCTTATAACCCAGCTGCAGGCTTTGTTTGCTGTTGTGTTGCCTGTGGTGGCTTGCTCAAAGGAGAAAAGAAATAGCTGCAATTATAAAATTACCTCACGGAGTGGTAAAACTCATAGAGGTGATAGGGAGCAGAGAAGACCAGTTTCTTCATCTGCCAGGTTTCTCCATCCCCTCCCTTAAGTCTTTGAATTTCTGTTCAGACTATAAAGGAGACACCAAAAGATACAGCCCCCATGTTGGTATCTATCGCTGAAAGACTTTCACCCCCCAGAAAGAGGTTGAAAATATTAATATAAAAGCAAAACAGCTGGTTTGGAAGGGTTTATAGATCAAGAACTTTTCAATGTCATTTCTATTCAAGCATTTCAAACAACAAAATATATTCCAGTCAGAATTTTAAGTGAATATAGCCTTTTCTCTAGATGACATTATTCCCTCATATGACTTGATATGCAGTTAGATGTGCAGTTAGAAATATATATATCATGGTGATATTCCTTTGGTCTGTCATAAAATCAGGCACCCCACACAGCAAATGTGTGAATGCATTCCTTCTCACCAGAGGGAATACACCTTTCATTCCCTCTGTAAAACTTTACAAAGTGTCTAGAAACACAATATTTATTGCAATGAGTGCCCTAGGTTCAATAAAGCTGTTAGGAAATATGTGAGAATCCTGGAGACTGCAAGGTCTAGGTAATCTTCTCCTTATTCATTGTTTACTGTATAAATTCTTTATCAATGAGAACCAAGGGACTTATTTTTCACTTGCATCAGCTGTACAACTGTATATTTCCATTTATTTGACTGCAATTATTTCTGGTGAAAACGGTGGTGTGTTTTGGTGCTGTTAGTTTACAATATTTTAATAAAAATGCATGACTCCCCTATGAAAAACAAAAAATCTGTCAGCTATTTTCTAGCAGCACCTCTGGACTGAAACTAGCAGATCAAAGGAGAAAACACCAGTGGCTTTAAAATATCCTTAGCCCAGAGGTATGAGAATCTGCCAATCTCACATCATGAAAAAACAAACACCTGAGAGAATTCGATGTTATTTATTCTTTTTGTCTACAGACCTCCTGTGGAGGCCCATCTCCATTGCCTGTGGACAAAATCCACAAATTAGTAAAGTAAGAAGAATTTCTGAAAGGTTTAAAACCAAAAGCAAATACTCAGCTATTTCAGGCACTCTATTACAAAAGTAAATGGTTTGGTATAGGAGCTGATGAGTGTGTTTGTATGAACTAATGGACATGGAACCACTCCTGTGAAATTTAGTACATTTCCCCAGGAATTCCTGGAGGTGAAATATGAATTCATGTTAATGGAGGGCTCTGTGTAATCACATAACTGGCCAATGCAGCCTCCCTGTACTGGACAATGAATACCAGACAGGCAGTGTGGAAAATAGGGGAAGAGGAAATAAAGACTAACACAGTCCCAAGCCCTAAATAATTTTTGTAACTGCATTAGGTACAAACACGACAGAAATGTCCCATTTGTGCTGGTGACTCCTGGAAAACCCAAGCAAAGAATTCTGCAACACTCCTGCTTCCATGGGCTACATGTCAGGAGTAAATAAAATATGCCAAGGCACAATCCCAGCCACCCTAGGTGTGCCTTGCATGGCTTGCACCTTAGCACCTATGTCTTCCCCATCTCTCTTCTGGCACAGACAAACAGGGTGGGCTCATCTGCCCAGGCTCCGGGGCATAATCGCTGACCTGTGCTGTCTTCACCACTGGTGGTCAACATGGCATCACTGGATTTCAATAAAGCTTTTGACACTGTCTTTCACAGTATCTTTCTGGACAAAATATCCAGCTGTATGCTGGATAAACACATCATGCAATGGGTCAGATGCTGGCTCACAAGCTGGGTGCAAAGGCTTATGGTAAATGGGGTTACATCACAATGGCAACCTGTCAGCAGTGCGGTTCTGCCGGGTTCCATCTTAGGTCCAATTCTCTTCAACCTCTTCATAAACGAGTCGAATGGGGGATGTTAGAGTATATTACGTAAGTTTGCTGATGACACTAAGTTGGGCAGGGCTGTTGACTCCCTTGAAGGCAGAGAGGCCTTGCAGAGAGATCTCAACAAATTAGGGGTCTGGGCAATCATGCCATATTCTGCACTTGGGACAGAGGCAACCCTGGGTGTTTGTACAGACCAGGGAACAAGAGGCTGGAGTCGAGTGACAGGAACAGGAACCTGGGGGTCCTGGTCAATGGCCAGTTGAATACGAGTCAGCAGTGCCCTGGCAGCCAGGAGGGCCAACCTGGGGGCATCAGGCAAAGCATCACCCGCCAGTCAAAGGAGGGGATTGTCCCCCTCTACTCTGCACTAGTCTGGCCTCACCTCGAGTACTGTGTGCATTTTGGGGTTGCACAATACAAGAAAGACATAAAGCTGTTAGAGACTATCCAAAGGAGGGCTATGAAGATGGTGAACAGCCTAGATGGGAAGCTGCATGGGGAGTGGCTGAGGTTGCTTGGTTTGTTCAGTGTAGAAAAGAGTTGTGACATCTAGGGCTTCCTTGTGAGGGAAAGTGGAAGGGCAGGCATTGATCTCTTCTCTCTGGTAAGCAGTGACAGAACTCAACGGAATAGCCTGAAGCTATGTCTGGGCAGATTTAGTTTGGATATTAGGGAAAGATTCTTCACCCAGAGGATGGCTGGATACTGGAACAGGCTTCCTAGTGAAGTGGTCACAGCACCAAGGCTGACAGAGTTCAGGAAGCTTTTGGACAATGCTTTCAGGTGTATGATGTGATTCTTGGGGTGGTCCTGTGCAGGGCCAGTATTTGGACTCAATCACCCTTGTATGCCCCTTCCAACTCAGTATAATTTATGATTCTGTGATTCTATGAAAAACATGATGCTAATGTTCTCACCCAATGGATGATAGGGGATGATGCTCAAACTCATTTTCTGGCCCTGTTTTGCTCATCGGTTCAAACAGGGCTACTGAAATTCTGTAATACACACAGAGTGTGTTGGAAACAGGAGGACATTTTGCTAATAAGTATGACTTACACAGAAAGTAGAGTATTGGAGGAGAATGGCAAACTGTTTTTTTTAGGATTTTCATAATCCATTTTAGATGACTGGAGGAAAATGAACAAAATAAAACTATTCTGAAGTCTTTTGTGTTGTGTTTTCCATGATTAGAAAAAGCAGACAAACTCTCTGGTACAACAAGACCTCATTTAGGTTCCATCTTTACATCATTTTGTAAGATTTGCACTAGAAAATAAAAATGTTAATGCCAAAAAGAATCTTGTAATAGGAACATTTCTCAAGAAAGTCACTAAATTTGATCATTATATCTATTAAGCTCTCCAGTGGGAAAGACCTGTCCCAGATTGCATATTGATAAATTATTGTATTGTACCAATTGTTAAAGCTGGGTAGCATGAGGCAGATATGGTCCACATTACCAGTGAACAACATAATAGCACAGATAATGAGACTCTCATTATTGAAGACTGAAATGGGTTTGAATGACCTGCAGTTTGGGTCCACAAATGAGCATGCTTTAAAAATAGCAAAGAAAGAACAGAGAATTTTTATTTTCCTTTATAGTTTGATTTTCATCAAGAATCAAATTGATAGTTCAATTGCTGCTCATACGAACACTAAACTCACTGCCCTCCAGAATGTGGATGCAAAGCTTACAGTCCACTTGTGTTCCAGTCTCAGCTCCTCTGTGAGCTGGTTTAAGGAGATCATGTGAGGTTATTGATAGAATCAAGGTCCCAGGAAGAGGAAAGGGAGAAAAAGGAATTATGGAACACTTGCGTCTTTCCAGTTCACTCCTGCTTGCCCAAGTAAAAATTCATTATTCAGGGAGGGAGAACTTGTCAATCCCTGCCATTAGTGATAAGAGCTATCAAGAAGGTGAAATTTGCAAGAAAAGCCTCCAAGCAAAGCCAAGAATATTTCAGACACACACAGGATTTCACTCTTGAAAAATTTTTCTGGAAGTCAGTGTATTACTTGAATAAATACTCAAGCTGTCTTTTTTAAGTGACCAGACTGTAACTTTAGTTTTCTATGTTGATCCTTGCATTTTAATTTCTTGTTTAAATATATTTTTCTATTATGCATGTACGCATGTGTGAAGATCTCAAGTACATTATAAATTAATAAACAAGATAAAAATAAATTAAAGAAATCACACGTAAAAATGGAAATCATTATGTTCTTTAAAGAGGCTGTTTAATTATCTACCACTTTTTACTGTCATTCACAATGATTATCAATTAATCTACATAACATTAATTTACATAGGAGGTAATGGAAAATTAAACTAGGAAAGTTCCACATCACAAAGGATGAGTTTTTGAAAAATCTTTACTTATATCATAAGTTATGGGTTTAGCTAGGTGTAGGCCTAAATTTAGGCTTTAGATTTCAGAGTAGGCCTGAGACTATCAGCTGACTTGAGCTGGGCTGGGCTAGCTGACAGCTGACTTCTTCTAGCCAGTGGTATTCCATAGCATATTCCAACATCATCTCAAAATATAAAAGCCGGAGTAGGAGCGGCTTAGTCAGTTCCTTCAAGCGTGGTCCCAGGAGGATGCACTGTGCCATCCCAGGAGGGACGGGACGACCAGGCCCAGCACTGGCTTACCACCATGTTATCTTAGGGAAGTAAAATGTTCTTAGTCTCTCTCTGCTTGAGTCTGTCCCTCTGGAGATTGAGTTCTCTGGAGAGATTTGTAGCTAACATAGTGGGATTTGTGTTCGATGGGGAGTGGGGAGTTATTTTTTGTTATATCGAACTTGTGTAAGTGTGTGTTATACTGTAGTTTTCTTTAATTCTCTCTTTTCTGTATAAATATATATAGTTATTTTAAGTTTAAACTGTTTTGAGTGTCCAGTGTTTTCCTTTCTCCCTTTTCTCAGTGTTGGGGGAGGGATACTGACTCTGTATTGGGCAGTTGGTGTTTTGACAGCTCAGCCCAATTATTCATAATTTTTGTCCTTCCATGTGAACAATTGTTACAAATGAAGACTTTTACATGGGTGAGAAAGACATTACATTTTCTTTCCAGGCTTCTTCTTTAAGGTGATTTTGTCCTTTCAGAATAGTTACTGACATGGGAAAAACTTACAAACTGAAAGTAGTTCACATCAGTCTCCATTTCGAGATCATTCACAACCTTACCTATTCAGATTATAATCACACCACAGCAAAGAAATGCCCCAAGGATTCATTTCACTCAATCTATTCTGAACCTTCAGAAAGCACAAAAATCCTTATAGATACTTATTCCTAGCCACAACTTCAAGCCCTGTCCTTCTCATCCATGTTTGCTGGTTTTCTTTCCATGACAGGAGACTCACTTCTTTGTTCTACAAAAGCGTATTAAAAGGCAGATGTATTAGGCAAGCCTGACAACCACCAAAAAATTCAAACTGAAAAGAAGGCAAATTCATCAGTTAACTCTATGTAAGTTACTACTGTGATATTGTAAAGCATCACTTCTAAGACACTTATCAACATTCATCTTGATTGCATTCATGTATAAACTTTTTATTAGTCTCTTTTGGTATATTGCAGTGTCATCCAAACTCTGCTCTCTGGTACCTTGTGTGAGTGAGTCTCGTGGGTTATAGTCCCTTTCCTCTTTCCTTCCTCCCAATGGAGCTACGCCCATAAATAATCTGTGAATGAAGAGTGCTGTGGCAGCCATCTCCTCTGGCACACACTGAAGTAGCAGAAGCTCAGTGCCTTTCTCTACACAGTGTCAGAGGATTTTGCATGAACTGGGCTGTTTCCATGCCCAGCACCTTCCATGAGAGACCTGATAAGGGCTAAGTGAGTATCTATAGTAAAGGATGGAACTGCTCCTTAATGAGTCCATCGTGCCCGGTTTTCAAACCTGTCATCTACACAGGTGCCAGGAAAGCATATCCTGTGCGAGACCTCACACCTGCTGGTGGGTTTCCCTGCTCTGTTTTGAAGTATATAAAAAGAAAAGCTACATTTTTCAGCAGTTCCCATAATACTAGCTAGTGAACAAAGAATAATAAAAAAATAGTAGATTTATTAGAGAATTTGGGCTAGAAGCATTAGCTACAAAATCTATGAAGGCAGCATTTACAGAACACAGGGCTTTGAAAACTTACTCTGCACTGCAACCCTCCTATATCAAAATATATTTTCCCAAAAAATTTTGTCTGTCTTCTTGTGAGTAGCTCTGAGAGGAGCATATATACACATTGACTTCCTTCCTTGGTGAAAATCATATCATGCTCTCAAAGCTTAAGGAGTATAAGTTGTTTCAGTGCTTGTTTAGTGAGATCCCTGCTCTGGATTCTCCTATTTCCCTAGGACAAAACAGAGAGGATTGCAAATCACCAGGGGCCACATCGGAGAGAAAAGAATTCTTTCTGTAGTCAGGTCACATTCAGGCAACAAATTTTAATGGAAGAGCTAGGCTGCGGACTCAGTGCATGATTAAAAGAAAAATATCCTGTCAGTGGAATCTCACACAGAGATGGGTTTTAATCAGTGAATATTTTTGCCCTGTATAAGAAAGTCTGGGCACATGGGGATCAACTACAACATGGAGAAAGAGTCATCCTGATGAGTATGAGTGAGCACAGATCTGTTGCTGTTAGGCTTAGTGAGACTGCAGTGGAAGGCTCACCTCTGTTTTGCCTGTGTCCTTTACACTACATGTGCAGAGTAAGGAATCAAACCCTCTCAGTAAAATACCTTTTCATTACTTAAAAGCACATCTTCTTGTACAAAATCAGTTAGAGAACTGTGTTTTTTGGAAATAAAAAACATTCAGCCAGACCTGTCGATCAACATGTGAACTCCTAGCCTACAGAAGGAGTTAATTTCCTTGGTTGGTTTATCAGCTTCTCAGCTGGAGCAGACCTGATGCAGCACACTGCTAGCAATGCAGCAAAGCTCTTTGCACTGAATTGCAGCTTGGCAAAATGGTACAAATTCGATTCCACCTTCTGAGTAAACTATCATGCATCGATTGCCACAGGGGCTGCTGAAAGCTCATGAGTGTCCTGAGAAACCTGAAGACAAATATTCGAGGGAGCAATGTGTTCTGGCTTTCCAAATTCCAGGATCTTTGGTGTCCCAGTAGCCCATCAAACTGTTAATGGCTTCCCACAATACAGTCAATAAAATATCCCTAAAGTGCTTCCACTTTTCTTAATGAAAAATATTTGATTTTCACGTACTCTAAAAAATGTTTTGACTGATAATCTTTGTTACACTTTCCACTTTATTCTCTTATAATTTCCAATTTCCTAGTGTAACATTCAGCATTCTGCTCAGCTCTAAAACAGCATGTAGGCACATAAGTTTGCTAAGAAAGTTTAACCTGTCTTTGCCTCTTCCACCACCTCTCCTGCTTATTTGCAGAGATGCTGCCTCATACTGGAATCTGTGACCAAGTTTCCTGCACAATGGGCAGCTGTAGTTCCCTGCTCAGTGCTAGTTCAGGCTAACTTGAGAACACTGAAAATGATACTGAATGAAAGTATATATCTGAGAATTGCAGTAACTAAGTTCCAGATCTATAGTCTATTACACTGTTTCTACCATGGGATCAGTAATTTTGGGCAAAAATTGAAGGAGGGAAAATCCCAAATATTTTCCAAATCTCCTATTTATCTCCAGTTTTTTGGCATAGTTTGCACCAAAATATTAATGAGCTCCACAAAACTCCAAATAAACAATTGAGTTTTATTTTTACTATAAATATTTTTGTGTAAATAAAAGTATTTCTGAATACCTTCCCAGAATTTCATTAACATTTTTGTACAATAAAAAAATTGTCCCAGTAATTTGTTATGTAAAATGGAAAACAGTTCTATATCATGTACTCCAAAATACCCAGAACAACTAAGGTCTCATACAGATTAACTGACAAGGCAAAAGCACTACTATGTTGCTAATGCTTGAACTGTTGTCTGCTATCCCTTCACCCTTAGCCAGCTCTGCTGCAGAAGTTGCCTCTTTTTCACAAATCCATATCATAACAGTTAATGAATAAATGAGCATGCAAATAGCTATAATATCAGTGATTTCAATTCCTTTTAAATGAGATGCTTGTAAAAGCAAACATCTTTGAACCGATAACTGAGATGGAAACCCAGAGATTTATCTTGATCTTGTTTCACAGTTGCTTTATTGACCCAAACTGGTAATTAGACAAATATACTTGTATATTTTACTACCTATGCACTACCATAAATAATGAGCTCTAACTAAATCTAATGTGAATGTTTCTAGAATGTTGGTGCAGATACAGTCTCTCATTATTTTTGTTTCTCTTGGTTATAATTTTTTGACACTGAAGGCTTGTTTACTGGAAAAGATGAAGTGGGCTGAATGCATCCCTGAACCGATGTTATAAACAGTGGAGGAATTGCACAAGGCATAGATTATAATATAAATAAAATGGTACAACTACTACAAAGCACTGGATGTAATTTAAAAAGCCGTAGGTCTGCACAAGTCTTTGCAGCCTCTCTCTAGTCTGTTCCAGAGACTGACACCTCCTCTGTAAAATTGCTCAGGCTGAAAAAAGTTCTGATCTTCAATAATCTGGTGATCATATTAAACTTACTAAAAATCTGTGAGAAGCCAACAGCTCATCCTGTCTATTTCCATGGCCAAGAGACAAGTGTTCTTGGCTATTTTTTGTTTTATTGCTGTTGTGATGATGATGATGATGATGGTAGTGGTGATGAAGAACATGCATATCTTTTGTACCCTTTTCTGAAGAAATGTTGAAGTTAAGCTCTGCAGACAATGTAAAGTTAATTTTCCATGCCACTTGTGCAATTGTTTATTATGGGAAAGAAGATGTTAACTGTTTCCTAAACAAAAAAGATGAAAAATTGCAAAGTAAAATTCAAGAAATGATGTATTACCTTGAGGATAACTATGTTTTACTCATGTAAAATATATTTTACCATTGCCATAGCCCTTAGCTCTCAATTACCTCATGCTTTTCTATCACATGCTGATGTTGGCCAGTTTTTTTAATCAATCACTTCACTCAAGGAAATGGAAAGGAACCTGCCTGAGAACTGGTGTCAGGCCCTACAGGGATTTTCTTTGGAGAACAACATACATGGTATACTCCCTAGCATCTTTTTCTGTCCAATTATAAAAATAACAAGGCCATAACTAATGGGGAAAAAAGGGGCTGCTGCAATGCCCCAGAGCAGCCACATTATATATTGGATCATTAGCCCTTTTGTTACATTTAAATGAATATGAACAAAACTGCAGCTCTGGCTGACTAAGGGGAGGGGCAAAAGCTGTTTTGTAACCTCTTTCAGAGCAGTTCCTGGAGCTTTTCCAATGGCATAGAGAAGGTAATCTTAATTTTGGGGATGGAGGAAGTGCCATCCAAATCAACCCAAAAAGCATTCAAACTTATGGGTCAGTAGTAAATGCTTGGTCAATGACCTGAAATGCATTAAGCCACTCCAGCACTGCCCACAATTTTAGTCTCTCTGTAGCTCAATATTCACATTGTTTTACTTGATTAATTATTTACATGAGACTCACTACCTCCATTTTAATGCCTGTTGCACTAAATAAGTTTTTTAATTAAGTTCTATTTTTTCTCTGATGAAAAAAGCATTAAGTCTATCAGATGTCATAATTAATTTTCATATCAAGTAATCAATATTTGACAGATTTTTGAAGACAGCAGGGCAGAAATAATTCCCAAAGTGAAACAATTCCATGGAGACAGTGTGAAGCACTGACTGGTGACAGATATTCAGAAATTAAGTCAAACCATTGTCTGTCATTTCCTTTTGAAAGTGATGCTTGTATACTCTGGAGAGAAGAACAAAGATTTAGGACATCAGAGAACTGAAAACTGTGAGACAAAAACAAGAATAGAGTCCTCACAAACAAAAGGAAGCAATGATCTTTATAACACAGATCATTGTGTTATTATGAATTATAAAAATAATAATGAAAATTAAAAATATTTGAAATCATTGTACCTGGTTAATTAAAACAGAAGAACCTGCAAATGCACAGATGATGTCTCAAGGAATACTAACAATTATATTTTCAATTTACATCAATAATTATGAATCTTTTCAACAGGTAAGGGCCATTTTTACACAAAATGAGGTAGAAGTTAGAAATAGAACTAATTTTTTTTTTAGCATAACATACCTCATAAAGTTCAACAAGAGGAAGTGAAAAGTCCTGCACCTTGAGAAGAATAAGCCTGTGTATTGAAATATGGGAGGGGCCACCTGGTTGGAAAGCAGTTCAGCAAGAATAAAGACTTGGGGGGTCATGGTGAACATCAGGTTGAATAAATGTCTCCTTGCCATAAAGCAGGCAAATGATATCCTGGGCTGCATTAGGCAAAGTAATGCCAGCAGATAAAGGCAAGTGATTATTCCCCTCTGCTCAGCACTGGTGAGGCCACAACTGCAGTGTTGGGTCCAGGTCTTGGATGGAGGGTGTAATGAGGTTGGAGCCAGACTATTCTCAGTTCCAGGACTAGAGTCAATGAGCACAAACTGAAACACTGAAGTTTCCCTCTGAAAACCCAAAACCGCTTTTTCAGTGGAAGGGTTATCAAGCCCTGGCACAGGTTGCCCAGAGAGATTGTGAAGTCTCTTTCCTTGGAGGTATTCAAAAGCTATTTGGACACAGTCCTGGGAAGACTGCTCTAGGCTGACCCACTTGAGTGTGAGATCAGATGACTTCCAGAGGTCCTTCCCCACCTCAACCCTCCTGTGTGATTTTGTGATAGAGGTTGCAATTTTTCAACTAGTGGTACACATGTCAAGAGCATTCAGACACAAAGCTGCTTTAGAAGACTGTTGCCTCTTTGGGGAAAGTGTACAACATTTTTAAATT
>VWZD01002273.1:25061-63858 GCA_013396695.1 Sakesphorus luctuosus | reverse complement strand
TTTACCATTGCCATAGCCCTTAGCTCTCAATTACCTCATGCTTTTCTATCACATGCTGATGTTGGCCAGTTTTTTTAATCAATCACTTCACTCAAGGAAATGGAAAGGAACCTGCCTGAGAACTGGTGTCAGGCCCTACAGGGATTTTCTTTGGAGAACAACATACATGGTATACTCCCTAGCATCTTTTTCTGTCCAATTATAAAAATAACAAGGCCATAACTAATGGGGAAAAAAGGGGCTGCTGCAATGCCCCAGAGCAGCCACATTATATATTGGATCATTAGCCCTTTTGTTACATTTAAATGAATATGAACAAAACTGCAGCTCTGGCTGACTAAGGGGAGGGGCAAAAGCTGTTTTGTAACCTCTTTCAGAGCAGTTCCTGGAGCTTTTCCAATGGCATAGAGAAGGTAATCTTAATTTTGGGGATGGAGGAAGTGCCATCCAAATCAACCCAAAAAGCATTCAAACTTATGGGTCAGTAGTAAATGCTTGGTCAATGACCTGAAATGCATTAAGCCACTCCAGCACTGCCCACAATTTTAGTCTCTCTGTAGCTCAATATTCACATTGTTTTACTTGATTAATTATTTACATGAGACTCACTACCTCCATTTTAATGCCTGTTGCACTAAATAAGTTTTTTAATTAAGTTCTATTTTTTCTCTGATGAAAAAAGCATTAAGTCTATCAGATGTCATAATTAATTTTCATATCAAGTAATCAATATTTGACAGATTTTTGAAGACAGCAGGGCAGAAATAATTCCCAAAGTGAAACAATTCCATGGAGACAGTGTGAAGCACTGACTGGTGACAGATATTCAGAAATTAAGTCAAACCATTGTCTGTCATTTCCTTTTGAAAGTGATGCTTGTATACTCTGGAGAGAAGAACAAAGATTTAGGACATCAGAGAACTGAAAACTGTGAGACAAAAACAAGAATAGAGTCCTCACAAACAAAAGGAAGCAATGATCTTTATAACACAGATCATTGTGTTATTATGAATTATAAAAATAATAATGAAAATTAAAAATATTTGAAATCATTGTACCTGGTTAATTAAAACAGAAGAACCTGCAAATGCACAGATGATGTCTCAAGGAATACTAACAATTATATTTTCAATTTACATCAATAATTATGAATCTTTTCAACAGGTAAGGGCCATTTTTACACAAAATGAGGTAGAAGTTAGAAATAGAACTAATTTTTTTTTTAGCATAACATACCTCATAAAGTTCAACAAGAGGAAGTGAAAAGTCCTGCACCTTGAGAAGAATAAGCCTGTGTATTGAAATATGGGAGGGGCCACCTGGTTGGAAAGCAGTTCAGCAAGAATAAAGACTTGGGGGGTCATGGTGAACATCAGGTTGAATAAATGTCTCCTTGCCATAAAGCAGGCAAATGATATCCTGGGCTGCATTAGGCAAAGTAATGCCAGCAGATAAAGGCAAGTGATTATTCCCCTCTGCTCAGCACTGGTGAGGCCACAACTGCAGTGTTGGGTCCAGGTCTTGGATGGAGGGTGTAATGAGGTTGGAGCCAGACTATTCTCAGTTCCAGGACTAGAGTCAATGAGCACAAACTGAAACACTGAAGTTTCCCTCTGAAAACCCAAAACCGCTTTTTCAGTGGAAGGGTTATCAAGCCCTGGCACAGGTTGCCCAGAGAGATTGTGAAGTCTCTTTCCTTGGAGGTATTCAAAAGCTATTTGGACACAGTCCTGGGAAGACTGCTCTAGGCTGACCCACTTGAGTGTGAGATCAGATGACTTCCAGAGGTCCTTCCCCACCTCAACCCTCCTGTGTGATTTTGTGATAGAGGTTGCAATTTTTCAACTAGTGGTACACATGTCAAGAGCATTCAGACACAAAGCTGCTTTAGAAGACTGTTGCCTCTTTGGGGAAAGTGTACAACATTTTTAAATTTATGAGTTGAAAGAAGAACTGGGAAGACATCTTCTCAGTGCATACAGTTTAGTAGATATATTTTATATTCTCTTGTTGTCTAATACAAATCCTGGAAGACAGTGACCAATTACAGATGGTTTTGTCATATTTTGCACACAGAATCATAGACACATGGAGACAGAGTTGTCTTCCCCGAACTACTACACTGTGATGTAAGCTGCCTCTGCATTGTCACACTGCTATATCCATACCATATGCATTCCTGTACCGGGGTGAGTGCAACCAATGCTGAATGAAGACCAAATTTTTATCCTAAAACTCTTTAATGATTTTGGCCTCAACGGTCTCTACAGTACCAGAGAAACAGTTTCTGACTAAAACCATGATCAGCAGCTCTGTTACTTTTGCTAGCATCATCACCATTTAAGCAAAAGACAGAACTTTCTCGAGAGCCTGAACTAGGCCAAATATAAATGAAATTAATTCCCATGATAAATAAAGAACATCTCAGTCCTTGCAGACTTGTACCTTAAGTTCAAGGTGTTTTCAGCTTTGAATTCTGTCTGCACATCAAGAGGGTACACATCCAAGAGTGAAAGAACATTCAAAACCAGCTCAGAAACAAAATCTTTATCCAGTCAGTCTAGCTACACGTCTCATTCTTCATGGAAGAAGAACGTGGAAGCATGATAGACACAAGAGAGATATGTCTCTTACTGCAGGGCTAGAGGTGCTCACATATTCCCCCATTAAGATCATAAAAGAGCTTAATAGAACAGAATGCCCTTGTGTGGAAATCCAATACCATCTCTATAAGTATCATAAATGTTACTGTAACAACTTAATGTCATGTGAAAACATATCTTTCTCTACCATGTCAAAAAGGTAATAGATAAGTTTCTCTGGCACAGGTTTAAAAATAATATGTTCTTCTACACCTCTGTAGGTAAATAGACCATCTAACTACTTTCTGCCAGCTCCTGCCTCAGTACACCCTGAGGAACAAATTTCTGGCTGGACATTTGCCTCTATGGCTGCATCAATAGGAGGGAATTCCTGCATGCCTGGGAGCATTCTTGTTACTGGCATTACACATGTGAGAGGTTGGCCTGCTCTAGCCACCACTGTCCCATCACAGTTCCCAAGAAAAGTTTGTCAGGAGAACAACCCCAGGGATTATTCCTGCTGGATGGCTTGAATGCACCATCATGTTTTGAAGGCTGAGACCATCAGCAGAAATGTGAATTGTTCTTAGCCTGTTGGTCTCAATATCCAACTCCCTTGGCATGCTTAATTTATGTGTACAGATTAAGTCTATCTATCTTGCAGGAGTATCATGCAGACTCATAGTAACCACAGAATCCAGTTCCCAATTTGGCTGCCAGGAGTGCTTTTTCTTATACTTGTGGTACTACAACTTTATTACATTCTGTAGAGCATAATATATTCTTCTGGCTTTTGTTTTGTGCTTGGTAGTGTATTTGATAAAGTATTCCCCGCTGATAACCTTACCTTAGACAGGTGTATGCTCACTGCTTTCTACTTCACTATGGAAAAATTCAATGCTCTTAATCTCTGTATATCATATTTTTGCCTGGATTTATAGTGTACTGAAAACCAAGTGACTGTCCAAGAGAGGGCTTTTTTAATAACTTTTCCTCACCTGTAATGGCTCCTGTCCCAGCAGGAGTCTAATTGTGTCAATCTGTTGCTCTGTCAAAATTTATTCTTTCTGTTTTTTCATCACTGATAAAGTTATACAGCTGCTAATTCCAAAGCTACCTCTGTGAACCCTGGCCTGGGGGGTGGTCCCTGCTTCACAGTGTAGTTGTGGGCAAGTTGTCATATCGGGCTCTGGGTCTAATGCAAAACTCTACACAATCACTTGGAGAACTTTTTAAAGCTCAGGATATTGAAGTTAGTGTCTACCTGGCATTTAACACTCTTACTGTGCATTGTCTGTTTTCAAATAACAAAAATTGTAGGAAGGGTCTTTCTCAAAGACACTAAGCTGTTACCATTTTGACTATACTATTAATCTGTTCTCTGAAAACTGAAGTTTTGGTAATGACTATCTGCCTTGCATTTAAAAGGTGGTGTACAGAAGAATTATCAAAATAGTATATACTATGACCTATATCAAATAAATGTAGATTTTAAACATATTACTTAAATGTAATTCTTCTTTACTATCACTTGCATCCTACTGTCTCATACTTTTCTTGGTTCTCCCCCAATTTGAAGAAATGTTTAACATCTTCAACTCCAGATCACTTGAATAGCCACCCAGAATCAGGATGTGATACAAAGTTACTGTTCCACCTGTTGCCTTAGGATTTTATAGTTGTAAATTTTTGTAGGGTTTTTTATACTTGTAGATTTTATATAGTTATGTGGCTTTTATGCTTGAAATTTTAGCTGGCAGCTTCTAACCCCTACACTAAATTCCTGGATTCTGTCTTAAAAATTCAGAAACAGTTAGAACATTTTGTCTGAAAATCATGTACCAACACTAAGATAATAAGACACCACTTTAATCAAACCAAGAGAGAGGACCCAGGAACCTTGGAAGAACTCCAAAGAGGGAAAAGTGGCATAATGATGAAGAAAAAAGATGAAGTAAGGGGTCTCAGGGCCCCAGACCAAATTCTGAGGAGGTATGTCAAGGGACAGGTAGCAGAGCTTTGGGGAATGACACCAAGGTGGCCTGAGCATAGACAATACTTAGCTTGGACAAAACCTTTAGTTTCGATAACTAAGTAGTGTTATAAATTGTACAATTTCTGTGCTGTAGCATGCGTGTCAATATTTTGTAGATCTGAAAAGCTTTTCAGTAAAGAACTGTTTTCTACCTTTGCCAAGATTAATATTGTCTCAGAAAGTTCTTCAATTTTAGGCAACACACCAATGAAAGATTTTTTTTTAGAAACTATAAAGAACATACAAAAAGGGCTTTACTGTGTTAGAATTAAATAATGAATGTCAAGCCCATTCCCTGAAGCAGAGTCTAATGTAGTCACAGCTGCATATAAAATCTTTATATCAGTTAAAAAAAAAAGTCACCTTTCAAAAATGCTACTACTGAGTTATATATCTCGACAGGTATCCAATATTTACCCCTGGAGGGGATTTCTTCTTACAGAGGCTTTAATTCCCTACCAAATGGAAGTGTTCACATTCCCAGTCATTTGGACAAGGGTTAGCATGATAAAATGATTTGTTATGCCAGTAAAGTTTTTTGTTACACTGTAAAATGGTTTGTTACACGACTATTGCTACATAAAAATGTTATGAAAATTAAGTAGGTTGTAAGGTCCAAAAAGGAATAGGCTGCTTTTTGGACTAGCTACTAGGAAAAGGAAAAAAATGATGATTTTCTGATCTGCGGTTCTTCAGTACTTTGAAAAGATAACCTAAATGACCTTTTAATTAACAATTGATATTGGTACCCCAATTAGGAAAGCAGTTATGCATCCAAAATGGATGGGAACTTCCTCCCGTCAACATTACTCAGAAAATGGGAGGAAATGGCAATAAATTTGTTAATCTAGGTGGTGCCTTCTGTCCTGTGTGACAGTAAATGAAACAAGCCTAAATTACAATTCAGAATGGAAACTGAAGTACAGACACATGGTAAGTTAGTCATGATGTGTCACAGACGGGATGGCAAGATAGTAAAACTGGAGGAAAACCTTCCTTTGTGTACAGTATTTTAATTTTAACACTGTGTATATCAATCAAAGCTGCATCTGAAACTGGTAACTATTTAATTCACAGTCATGCCTTATAAATACCTGGCATATTTTGAATTTGCAATGAATTGTATCCAAAATAGCAATCAGTTCCTGCTTCAGAAAGGGAAGGCCAGTTACATGTTATGTTTTATAATTAATACTGTCCTAGTTTACCAAGCTGGGACCAGTTTATCATTGTGTGGGTGTGACCAAAGCTGTGTATTCTAAAACTCTCTATGTCATTTCTCATGAACTGTTAACAATGGACCATTTGCAGCAACTGCCCAGGGCACACTCAACCCCTCAGGCTGTAAGATGGGTGTTAAAGAAGCCCGTGAGAAAAGAGCTATGATAACTCCTCTCTGGAAAGTTGTTAGCACCTTCACACCCAGCCTGAGGTGGCGTGTCTGCTAGTGGGCCATCAATGATTCCAAAAATATCCCATGACTCACAGAGTTAGATCACCCATTGTGGAACTCCCTGCCCTGGGGGAGGTACTGGGTGGTCCCACCTGAACCACAGGGCATATAATCTCAGGATTTTTTGGGACTTGGGGAACCACTTGGTGGATCCAGAGTAGGACCAGAACCGTAACAGGACTGCGACCACCAGTCTTAAACAGACTGTGAATGTCATCTGCACCAACAGGTTTTTCACTTCCTTTTACTTTGGACTCAGGGGAACTACGTGGGGCTCAGCACAAGGGCTAATGAACACCATTGTGTTTGTGCTCCAGGGAGCTGGGTTATACCTCTGGGGTTTGTGGGTTAAACCCAATTTCTCTTTCAATTTATTGTAATATTTTTATTAAATTGTAACTCTGACTTATAATCTCTTTCATGTTGGGTTGGTTTCTCCTGCTGGTTTACCTTTAAACCAGCACAATTATATAATTTCTAGAGGTTTTTTAATTTTCATATTTATCTTAGTTTGTATATATTAATAATTTTATTCTATTATTGTAATAGCAATATTTGTGTCCCTGTCATTTGACCACAACTCTACTGCACCATTAATTGGAGAAAAAAATAGCTCCTGATTTCAACAACAAACTATACTTCCACTGAACATTAAATCTGTTAATCATCACAAAAATGCTAGGAAAAAAATTAACATAGTACATCTTTTCTTATAGAAGTGAGGGAGTATTTAAAATATTTATATTCTCCTTTTAAAATAACCCCACTTCAGTTTTCTTTTTACAGGTTCACTGATGCAGAGTGACACTTCATTGTCGGGGAAATTTGCTCCAAATGAGAAACTCATGGGAGAAGAAACCTGCTTTGAATTATCAGGGCCCCACAAAAGTAAGGAAGGTGCATTCAGTTCAGTTTTACAGATATAGCATGCAAAATTCTGCTGAAAAGCTGCCTTTCACAGAAATGCTTTGACTTTTATTGGCATACACCAGAAAAGATCCTGACTCAAAAGTCTTTCCTGCGTGACAGCCAGGAGAAGGCTTGTGTAGGTGCTTGTGATGTCACTGATACCTGAGAAGCTGATAGACCAGGAGCAGACACACTCTTGTGTAGGTGCACATGAAGTCAATGATGTGCAAACTAAGTGCATTAATTCAGACCTGGATTTTCAAGTGGAAGTTCATTACAGGCTTGATTAAAAGAAAGGCAAGAAAAAAGGACCTGACACCTTAAAAAAAAGCATTTAGTACTGCAGAGAAATTATCTTGAACTTTCAGACAGCTGGATAGGATGACAGACATAAGTATATATACTGATTTCTTTTTTCTTTTAAAAGAATAATATCTTTATCTTGAAAAAAATGTAAAAATTAAAATTTGAAAATAATTTTAAACCAATGAGTGAGATTTATTCTGAGGATTCTTTTAAATTTGCAAGTGGTAGTACTTACCAGTCAGTTAGTAACACAGCTTGAAGTACTGAACAGACCAGGATTATCTATCCTTTCTGATTGTTCTGATGAGATAGCTCACCTGACTAACAAATATGGACTGCAGACTGCATCTCCTGTCCCACTGTCGGACAAGTATTGGTGGCCATGGTTAAGATAAAGATTCATGTTCTCAATTCACGAGCATTTTTGTTCTCAAAATAGGCCTGGACCTCTGCGGTGATGTAACCTATGTGCCATCTCTCGGGGTCAGCGAGTCAAAATGTACTACACACAGCTATGTAGTGAAAGAGCTACCACTTCTAGATCACACACAGCTCATGCCAAACAACTTGTTAATCACAAGCAGAAAACAGATTGATTAAAGACTTTGGCCAAGACCAGGCTGTTTCTCCCAAAGCAACATATCCAGCCCCAGCGCTTCCTTGCACTGCTATAAAAAGGCTTTCTTATAACAACTTTTTGTCATTACATTTTTTGTCTAGTGTTGCGACAAAAGTGGACCATGGAGGCAGAGCATTCTGCAAACACAGAGTTCCAAGAAAGAACAAATAACATGGTTAAATATGAATGCGTACTTTAATTCCTAATACTTCTCTGACCTTTTACAAGTATTACTCCATATCTCACTTTGGGAAGAAACTTATCATTGTATCATGTAAAATATATTTACATTCAGGGCTGAATAAATGCCATCATTGACTGTGAACTTCAGAAAGGTTTAGGAAAATTAATATTGGACAAGTCTGCTCTCCTTTACTGTACATGTCTTAATAAATGAAAGTCAAGAACTCCAGTTAATTTTCATCTGTTGCAGCAGAGGCAAGAATGGAGATGATGACTGTACAGAGCTTTAAGAGATATATTTTAATAACATGTATATAATTCTCTAATTAAGAATACAATCAAAAATCTGTACTGCTATACATCAACTACTATATGACTGCCAGGACCTGCAGCCGACTGCACATGAAAGAACTTAGAGAATCCCAGTACAAAAAGAAACATGAACTTACAGAGAGGAGTATTTGGATAGCACTGTGAATGACCTCTAGGTACTGGAAATCAATGATGCAGCCTGTCACAGAGACGTAGGAGTAATCCTCTAGGACGCCAGGGGCAGAAGGACGAACGACCCTTCGTATGCAGCCGGGTCCATGTTCCCGCCACCAAGATCGGTGAATTGAGATGTTAAAGGTCATGAGATCTGTTTCCTAGGAGAGGGAGGGAAAAAGTGTGAAAACCTCTGAACTTCTTTACTTTATTTAAGGTAAAGTAAGGGGAAATAAAAGATCTTTTCAATTATTACAAGGACAATGAGATAACTAACTTGCCTTAACCCTCATCTCAGTAATTTAAATATGAAAGTAGGATAATAAAGTAGGGAGAGGAAATTGCAAACATCCATTGATTATATTGCAGTTGCACACAGGAGTTTCTGCCTGGTAGAAGAACTGTCATACCAGCTACTGTACAAAACACAGTGCATAGCCTGTGTCCCTGTAGACTTACAGCATGAAAAGGGATTCTGTTGTTACTTAATTAAAATGTCACTTAAGAACTAATTTTTTTTAATAGGTAACAGAGGCAGTTTTGCCCCATGGTACTGGAGACAATCTAAATCAAACTGCCACCATATTTATCTAAATTTTATCTATGAATAATAGTTATCATTTCAAGTGGGACCACAGGCAGCCAAGGCTGTCACAGTTTCCAAAGATTCAAATGAAAAGATGTCTCCAGTCAAGCATCCTGCTCTCTTTTCTCCCCTCTGCCCCTCATCCAGATTACCATCTTCTCAGTTTAGTAAAGAAATCTGCTTCTGGGAACTAATCTGGGTTTAAAATAAAAGCACTAACTTTTCTTGACTTTTCTTCCTCATCAGATATTACATCTACTTGAATGGGTGCTGGCTGCACTAACCCACACAGGATGTATGATGTCTGTGCATTTTAGTAAACATCATCCCACTTCCACTTGGAGCAGTGGAAACGGCAAACATACTAGTGTACAAAAGACTTCCTAACAGCCTGTCTGTGAAATGCAAACAGGAAAATTCATTTGAATTAAGAGCAAATCTAGGTCTTCAGGTCATGCTGAAGCAAAATACCCTGAAGTTGAATGGATGTCCTTTAAATAAAAAAACCAAAACAACAACAACAAAAAACCACAACTCCTCACTGGAGATAAATGACAGCTGAGTTATATAGATAATTAAATAATTAATTCAGATTTCAGTTTCCAGGTTTTGTACTCTTAATTCCAAGGTAGCTGTTTAAAAAAAAAAAAAAAAAGCATATAAAATTCTCATCGAGATGCCCACAAAATGCCCCTGGCTTACATACATGCCCTCTTTGTCAGCACTGCCGTGACACTGATTTGCCCTTTGTGACACACTCCAAAAATCTGTCTCGTCAGTCTATCTGCGACCAGTTACTTTCACCCTGACCATCGTGCTATTTGGTTCAGATTCCAGTTGGAGAAGTGGTCCTTTCATTGTTCTCCTCTGTTAATTGCCTCTATTCTGGCCTCACCTGAAAATTAACAGGGGAATTTACCTCCTCCCAGGGTATGCTACTGCTATACAGCAATAAGAAATGTGCCTTTGTGATCCTGTTTTGCTCTCCAAAGTTCTTTACTGTTTAAATGCAGACTTGCTGAAACATTATTTCCAGTTGATGAAGCATTTGTCTTTTGACTTGGTATGTCAGTCCTTGATACTAGTTTAGAAAGTTTTCAGCTGCAACTTGAAAACAACTTGTGAAATCAGAAGCTGACAGACAACAATGCCAGAGACTGCACATTGTTATCAAGTGCTTTTAACAATTGTCAACTCTAAGAAATACCAGTTGTCAAGCAGCACACACATATTGGCCCTCATGTATTTCAGTATCTCTTTGTTGAATAGGAATATGGATTAATGGGTTAGTGTATATGAGGTATTGGGAAGTAATGCTTTGTTATAACAACTATGGGAATAAATTGTGATGTCCAAGGTGTTGGCGTCACAGCTTTCTTAGCTCCAGAGAGTTTTTGTGATTTTTTTTCTCTTTAAGGTTTTAATATTAAACCCTATTTCTGTGTTTATTCTTGGCTAGTTCACAGCCAATAGCACCAAAAAATGGCAAATTTGCATAAGGAAATAGCTTCATAAATGTTGCTGACACATTTAAAATGCAAGAATTTGTGATGTGATTAGTACAAACACCTTATAAATAAAATTTTTCATTTATGGAATACTGCTGTTTGGCTCTTGGAGTGATTAAAAAAAATGCTTTACCTAATGGGCATGTCCAGAAATGCTAACTAGATGCTCATGTTCATATCTCAAGGCTGTTGGATTCAGGTAAATAGGAAAGAGCAAAAACCCAAAAGAGATGTCATTACAGCACTTTCTGTTTTTTAAAAAATAAATTATTGTTCCAAAGATATGGATAAAGGCTGTAAGAAGAGATTTTCATAGCAATTTTTCACTGTGTATATTACATTCTGTGCTCTCAAGGCAGGTAAAAGCAGATAATGATGGCCCAGCAAAGATCAGCTCTAGAAATGCAAACCAAACCACTTGGTGCATTAGCTTGACCTCTATAATATTACCTCACAAAATGGCACCAATAAGCTATTCAAGCTGATAAATGTTAAGCTGCCAATCAATTAAAAAAGCCTGACAAAAAAAAAATCAATAATTTTTTTTTGGCTGCTGAAACATACTCCTCTCTAACTACTTGGAGATTCTTAATCCATAAAGTGATTCAAATGCATCACTCATTAAAATAATTAACCTGTATCTTTATAGTAATTTACAAATGTATAGAAAATTTGAGACTTTTTGACAGGGTGTACAGGTTTTAAATACCAGTAAACTTCAGAGAGTAATTCAGTATTTATGAATTCACAGCTTGGAAACCCTGAAACGGAAGAGCAGCTGTCCAAGTAGCTTATTTTCAGGCTATGTTTAATGAAAGGTAAGAATTTTTCAGAAAGTACAAGCAGATGCTCGAAATTTTTCAATAGAACATTTGCTATCTACCAATGTCACAAGCAAACATTAAGCAAATATGCATAAAATGTTTAATCCCCAGCAGGTGACATAATGCAAACTGCTTATTAGAAAAAAATGATGCTTCTTCACAGCAAGAGACTCAGTTTCAGACTCTGTACAAGAGAAAGCAACTAGCCTTTCTGACTAATCCAGTTGGGATTCATTTACCAGTTGAACTTTCAATCATGGATGGAAAACTCCTCTCTTAGGAGCATATATTTTGACTTTCATTCCATACATCATCTGGTAAACTATACCTTCACAGCTGGTAACCTCTCAGACAGATGCCATAAACAAAGAGCAGGCAGACCACCAATAACAGGACTTCCAGGAAAATCATGTGGAGCTTAGGGAGGTGATAAAGGGCAAGGGAAATCTTGTTTCCTATTTGTCCCTTTTTTCAGCTAGCACTAAAGCAATACTCCAATCTGTGTTAAATTCAATCCTGACTGTAGGATCAGCCCTGTAATCACACCTCTGCTAATGCAGAGACCCACCTAACTGTCTACAGCTTTTTAAGCTTTTAAACTTGTATAGGATTTGTGTTGGCTGTCAGCCCAAGGATTAATTTTGATCATTATTGGAAATCATTCCTATGGCAGGTATTTTCTCTTAGGTGAGATGTAATCCCTGTAAAGCCAAGTAATACTGTTTCTAAATGCTTGGAGATAATGTTTAATTTCATTATATCTGCTTATTTTCAACCTTTGGTTTCAAGTGGACATTTTCTATTGGGAAGGTCTTTGAGCAACCTGATCTAGTAAAAGATGTCCCCACCCATGGTGGGGAAGTGTTCTAGATGATCTTTGAAGGTCACTTCTGACCCAAATCATTCAGTGATTTTTTTGCTTCAATTTTTAGGTGGTGAATCTGGGTAAATTTTAACAGATCATAGCATAACATAGCTTATTTTAAAACTAAAGACCAAGAGCAAGGGTGATATTCTATTTATTTGTGTTTACTATATGCACAGTGTCTACAACAACAACACAAACAATTAATAAAAAATTAAGACTAACTAAAATCACCAGTTGTAAAGGAAAAAAAAAGACACTAAAGCTCAAGGAAGAAAAACAATGCACAAATTGTCTTGTATACCAAACAAATAATATGCTCTGACATGATTATCATTGAAGAGATTTTTTTTTTCATTGTATGTTTCAGCTTTATGACATTCTTTTTTAGATTTCTTTCATTACTTGTTAATATCTGAAAAATACACTCAGGAAAACTGTAACAAAACATTAGTGTGTTGAGTGAGATGGAGGAATATCACTTTTTTTCCTTCACAAGACAGCAGTCAGCACTTGAAATTTCATAGAAAATTGCAAGAGCAAAAGGTCTGGCAAAGCACAGTGTTAGAGATACCGACTCTACTGTTGCTCGTGTTGTACCTAGCCCTTTCTATCACTGTAAATTTTATTGACAAATATTATAATACTTATGATAAATGAACACTAATTAGGTTGAGGCATTTAATATTCCCATTATATTTCTAAGCATGCTCTGTTACGACTTGCTACACAGTTTTTGTTTAACCAGTGAGGAGAAAAGATTTTCAATTCAAATACCTCATCAACAGGTAATTAGAGATATTATGCCTAATGCTAGGAAAGAAACAGTATGTTTCCTTGCAATTCCCTATACTGAATTAAACTTCTAGTTAAAATGTTGGGGTATTGGCAGGAAAAAGGGGCACACACATTCCTTAGTTTCTAATATCAAAGAGACCTTAATATTCACTAGATATAAATGTTCCAGCATTAACAAAACCTGCTCTAATTGTAGAAGTACTTGGAAGTATGACCATCAGTTATTAGTCAAAGATTCCCACTGGCAGCACAACCTGAGTTTTGTACCCTGCTATTACCTGAAACAACAGGTTCTGTTTCCCACTTGCTCTGTGTGTGACCAGTCACATTCCATCTTCTCTCACTAGTGCTGAACAAACCAGACTGGGAAGGGTAATACTGAAGAAGTCCATCGCCGTTCCCCATTTCCAAACAGGGAAGCTTGTGTCACTAGTGCTCACGTTGTCTTGATTTGGGTGATTATATTTGCATATTGACTACTGACTCTTTTCTTCTTCTTTTTTTTTTCTTCATGTTTAAGTCTTGCCTCAGTGTTACACAGATGCCTTTTACCTTACCCCATGAGCTAGAGGTTAAAGGCAGCTCACTCAATAATTGTGGCATTCCTGTTAATGGGATAGAACAATGAACCATGCCAATTCCAGGATGTTCAAGATATAACATAGTCAGTATCTTGACTATGAAGAGCATTCTTAAATTGAAGCTTATGTGTTGACTCTATTAAGACTATTCAGCTGTCTGAACTGGATGTCCGACAAGACATAGCAAATTCACCTCTGGTAGGAGGTAGCAAACCCAATGCACACTAAACCAGAAGAACCATGTGATACACCTAAATTAATTACCACTAAATGAGAAAATTTACAGTAATAAGATCTTCAGACACAGACCATGAGGTAAGCCCATCATCATGGCCTGAGAGTCATTAAGAGAGGTACGAGGCAAAGCCATTTTTGGGTGGTGTGATTAGAGGCTCATGGTTCCCAGTTACTGAGATTAGAGGTTCAAAGATGGAGCAAATCCTGTAACCATGATGTCAGACCACGGCTATAGGCAAAGATTTCCATATCAAGCATTACTGTTAGAAAGTTACTTTGATTTACTCTATATTTTCCCCAATATATCTACACTCCAACACTTGTTATCCATTTGGCTACAGGTCACCCTCCACATCTACAACCCTCCAAAAAAAAAAAAAGGATGTTCAAACTAAGCAGTACTGGCCTCTTCTTTTACTACTTTTATTCTTTGGGCTATTGGGAGTGTTATCAGATTTTATCTTATCTTTTTAAAGTGAGCAAAATAACTTTGGGAAGTTTATTTGGAAAAGCAGGTAGATGATCTACCTAAATTATAAAAATAATTTCCCTGCATTGCCTAATTTGCCACATGCTCAGGGATCTGTATCCTGTCTTGCAAAACAGGCAATTTCAAAATTAGATTTACCAAACTTAATAACAAAGTGGAATATAGTGGAATGTCTTTAAGAAGGCAGAAGGCAAGAAGTCAAAAAAGAAGCATGCTGCTGTCCCCTTCATGCAGTGTTAGTATTAGTCACAAGAGCAAGGGGCTGGTTTTTGTGACTTGTTGCCTGTAAAGTTGAGCTCTAATCTTTGGCAATATTCAGATCCATGTTCAAATCCCAATACCGTGTTTTACGTCTTTTCCTGGTCTACCTTTCTCTTGTGGCACTTTGTCTGAGAAACAGTCCAGAGAAGCAACACAGTATGGCAGAAAAAAGCTGCAAGCCCCAAGGAATAAACAGCACAAGACAAGGTGATTGGATCAATATGAACCTTACTTATCACTTGCCATAGAAAGTTCAATACGAGCACAAAGACCTCATGACTGCTCAGAAAAGCTGTTTTGCTCCAATGGAGTCCTTACCACTGAAGGATTAGCTCAGTTTGTTAAAACTTGGTTGTAATAATGCCAAGGTCATGGGTTCAATCCCATGTATGGGCCATTGACTTAAGAGTTGGGCTTGATGATCCTTGTGGGTCCCTTCCAACTCAGAATAGTCTGTGATTCTGTGTGATTTGTGATGTGGTTAAGCTGAGCACTTAGTTTGAAAATTGCTCTTATCTATTCCCTCTTGATGATCCAGAGGTCTGAAACACTGCATCTTTGGACTGATGCCGAACCATGAGCACTGCTTTGAGTTTTGAAGACTGAGAATATGACAAGCGTTTGTACAAGCCAAGGGTTTTGTGTGGATTGGTGTGTCCCTCACTCAAGCCATATGTGATTTTGACTGAAATGAAGAAGGAAGATGAGACTGAAATGTAACTATAATAGTGAAAAATTAGAAACACTATTGGCCATATACCGCTACCAGCACAAATGCTGTAGGAAAACTTTTCAGGGCAGAGGGCCATGAAAGGTTAAAAAAAGCTTGAAAAATCTTAGTATACAAAAAATGAGAAAACACTATGATTATGGGCCATAAAAAAATTCTGTCCAAAAGGTTCATAAAATACGAGCATTTGAAAAAGGAATTTATAACATCAAGGATTTTCAAGTCTCAGCAAGAACATTTTAGCCCATAAGTTTCTTCTTTTCTGCTGTTTTTTTAAGCAAAATTGCTGAGATCCCTATGGAGTCATGCATACATTTGAAATATTACAAAATTAAAATTTGATGCCAACATACCTCAAAGTTAAGCTGCCTCAAAAAAACTATAGAAAACTCTTCCCACACTAATTTACAATATTCTATTATTAAAGCAGAAAGGATTAGACTTATGCCTGAGTACTGTGCTTACAGCCTCTAAGTTTTCAACAAATACACTGGTTAAGGAAATTGAGAATACTCTTACAATGTTGACAGAGACTGGATTTCTACAGTTAAAATGGACATGCCTGGCCTGGCTTGATCATACTAAGATATTAATCCTTCAATAGCCCTCTGTCTTTTGTACCATGGTTATCCTAATGTTACAAGCCTTGCAAAACCGAAACTTCCTTGGGGTTTTAGTTGTGATGTTACTAGGAAATGCATGCAAATAGGAGACACATTTTCTGCCAAAAATCCACATAATCCCACATGAGGAACAGATGTGATGTAGCCTCAAACCAAAACAGGATTTAACTTTGTTATTATCCAAATAACCATGTTTTGTTCACAGTGGTTGTGAAGAAAGACAAAGCACGGGGATAAAAGCAGGATTAAGAATATAATGTCATAAAAATAATGCAGCTAATTTTAATACTTTCTTTAGTTTCTGGTGGATTCTGTGCTTTTCCTCTCTGTCCCAGCTATAAGAATATCATAACATCTCTTGCTATATAAGGAAATAAAGGCTATGCTGGAAAAAAATAAACACATGAGAGAGTAGGTGCTGAATTTAAGGGTCTGTTCCAGACTCTGATGACATCAAAAAGCACAATAAAAAGACTTTTGAAAACTCACCTGAATGTTGAAATTTATGACAAGAAAAATAACTCCTTCTTTTGAGACTAGCCACAATGCTCTTACTTGCATCCAGGAACACTTTTAAAGATTAATAGGCCAGTTTAAGCAACTGCTGTTGTGTTCTCTGCTTTGCTTGCTTGAAGCAATGCAGTTGTTTGTGATATTGCTAGCTCTTGTTTTATGGTAAGCCTGGTTATGTTCAGCATTTTTTCTAAAGTCTCCATTCGCAGTGACGTGAAATTACACTAAGAAGTTGGTCTTGCTACAAGAAAGTGAATTGAAGAGGTAAAGTAAGCTAAATAAAGTAAACAAAGTTTGCGGTGGAGAAAGGACTTCACAACACGAACCCATAGGATTTAAGTGAAGACATTTTATTAGACCTAGCACACAGTTTATATAGGGTTAGAACTACAGCTTATTGGCTAAAAGAGTTACCACACCACTACGCTAGAAACTTCAACTGGTTAGAACCTCTCTCTCACAAGTCCCATGTTTATGTTATTTCATCCTGGTTATTTTTGTGCACCTGCAGAGAACTGTGTATTTCTACTATGTGAACTCTTGGGGAGTAACCTCCTCCCTATCAGCCAGCAGCGGCTGAGCTCCCTGCCGCCTCTGGCTGATAGCTGAGTCTCACAGGGCTTTCCATAGATCTGAATTGCTCACTTTTGATTTTACTGTAACAACAAAGAGGAAAGCTTCAAAAATCATAAGCCCTACTGCTTGGCACTTCCAGTCTGTGCTGTAATTTGCATTACTTGCTGCTCTTTCTTAAAGCTGGGAATCTAGACAGCAGGTTTCAGTATCACAAGTTCAGAGCACAGCTATCCACAGCTCCACAGCTATGTGTCAATGTACCCCACCTTGGACAGTCGTGGATCCACCAGGGTATAGGAAATGGCCAACTGTTTTTTAATTGTTTGATCAAGAAGAATGACCCAATTACAGCCTAAAAGCTTAAAAGAGGTAATAAGGAATGCCCAATTTTATTGATATATAAAACAAACTGCAAGATTTCATGCAACTTTCCTCAGGAGATCCAAATTTAAATTTTAGAGTGTGTGCAAAGGGCAACTAGAAAGATGTGCTAATTCACTATATTGTTTGAGTGAACTATACAGTTCATTGAATAAGACTGTCTGCCACTAACATATTGTCAAGAAGTGAGTGTCTACACTGCTGAAGCCCTTCTGAAGAGTCAGAATACAAAATGAGACAGGAAACAATAAGCAGCAGAAGTGTATTGAACTCCTAAGGGTGTGCTTTCTTACTGCCTTCATTTCAGTGAAGCACAAGATGCTCTCAGAAACACACACTTCCTCATGACACTTTTGCTTCTATATTTCTTGTCTGTGATATCAGGTCATCATATTTTTGCCAGTCTCTCAAGTTTTGTGGTGCTGTTTGCCAGTGACCTTGGCTTTAGCAGAGCAATCTTTTTAGCTGATCAATCTTTTTTATCATAGCCTTCATTTGCATTCTACTGGAGCTGATAACGATTTTTTTAATAGCAAATATGATCTCTGTAGAAACTTTAGGGTCAAAAGATGAAATTTGAAATCCTCCCCTTTCTAGAAGTGTTGATGACTACAGAAAAGAAAATCTGCTGTAGCAGATGTCAGTTAATACGATTTATTAAATTATTCACTTCACATTGATTACAGGCATTAGCCCACACTTTAGAATCCTTGAAACATTTAATGCATTTATTTAAATATATAAATAGATGCATATAGTGTGTTCTATTTATATATATGTAGTATACACCTATTTATATATTTACATATTTATATTTTTCTGTAGAAATTAGTGACTCAACAGTGCTTTCCTTAAAACAACTGCCAACTGTGGTCAAAGAAGCCAGTCTTAACAATCTCCTTCACCAATGCCTTGTACCCTGGCCTCAATCAGATTAATTTTATTTGCAGCCTAATTCACCTCCAAACCTCAATAACTCTCACAGACATTCACACAAAAGAGAATTTTGATTTGTTCTCTCCATTAATTTTCACATTTTTCGAGGACCATTTCTGGAACAAGGATCCCTTTTTCTCTGACATATGTTCTCTACAGTAAGTCTAGACTCCTCATAACCAAACTTATAAAATTCTTTTAATGAGAACAATAAAAAGGATATGATGGTGTTCAGTAACTTTTGGATAAATGTTTGCCATGTTTGCCAGGCCAAAGGAAATCAGTGAGATGCTGATTTTGGTTATTTTAGGTTTTTTTTAATTCTGAAGACATTTCTCACAGGAGTTCCTTTATTCAGTGTGGTTCAATATGATCCCCAGAAATGTATTTTTAATTCACAAGGTAACTATAAAAGCCTCTGCTAATTACTTCAAGTTTAGGTGGATTATTTAATAATCCTGTTAAGAGATGTTATATGAATCTGGTCACTTTAGGTGATGAATAAAGGCACAGAGAATTCTAATGATCCATTCATTCTTTAACAACACAGAATTGTTTGCAATCCTTCATCATGCAATTTTTAATATATTTTGCTCTAATAAGAGTAAAATGAGACTATCACTAAGATACAAGCGCATATTGATATTTAAAATGATAGTTTCATTTCACTCTCAAATTTGAAATAATAACAACAGACAAGGGGAAGAATGAAGAATAATGTTTAGACAGACTGATAGAGTTGTACTGACATCAGGACACAACTGTAAAAGGACAATATTAACATCAGTGTGATAGTATTACGTATTTACTGAAAACAAAATCAACACTACTAAAAGAGTTTCCTCAAATATATATACATATGTAAAGAATTTTCAGTTTTCCTGAGGGAAAGAAAGAATCAAAATATTGTCAATGTGACACATTTTTCTGCAAGGCGATGATTATCTACAAAATCTAATACAGTTTGAAAATCACTAATCTTTACAGTAAATAATAAGAATTACTAATATCACCAGCATTTTCCCTTCGCAAGTGTTTCTATTTTTAAATCTGGTTTTAAAAGCAGTGATATAAGGATGACAGTGTAACTCCAGAAGGCTGCTGAATGCCTGAAAAGTCTACAAAGCTACAGAGCTGATTTGACAAATGCACTGCTTAATTTCAACAAGCATCCCATTGACATAAGGGATCTACATATATTTACTGGATTAGGGTGAGTAAGAAAAGCAGTTAAGGAATACATGAGAGGAAAAGGACAAGAAATATGAACATGTGGCTGTATTCTTAACAGCCTAATTGTACAGTTCCTGGAGATAATACAGAATTTCTTTTCAGTATAGCATGTCCTATATAGAGTTGTGCAGCAGAAAGGTCAGTTGAGTGAGGAAGGTTTTCCTGAACAAATGGGATATATTTTGCTATAAAACTCTAGTTAAGTCTATGAAATTAGTCCATAGGCATTTTTAGTGGATGCTAGAATTTCAGGTGCAAATGTTTTAAGAATATGTTTTTAAAGGTGAGTTTCCCATTCAGTCTCTGGGTGAGGAAGAGGAATGTGAAGAGAGCAGGTGTTATTTACATTTATTTTATTCCTCACATGTAGCCAGCTAATGTCTGTGTGCTTGTGCTGGTTTCGAATTGGACAAAGTTAATCTTCAGAGTAGCTTGTATGGGCCTTTGTTTTGGATTTGTGCTGAAAACAGTGTTGATAACACACAGAAAGTTTTTGTTACTGTGGAGAAGTGCAAGTCAAATTCTTTTCTGCTCTTCATCCCATCCCACCAGTGAGCAGCCTGGAGGCTGGAGTTGGAAGGGATGCAGTCAGGACAGCTGAAGCAGCTGCCTGGTGCTTAGTTGCTGCCTGGAGCAACTAAGTTCCATGACAGCGCTAAATAGCAAAGATAAAGACAAATTCAGTACTAAGCACGTCTGGGGGAGACAGTAGATATGATAAAGGAGGGAAATTTTAAGATCTGGAGTTATTAAGTAGGATGGGAGTAAGTTTCCTGCCATTTACTGCTGCCTGGCCTTGCAGACTTCCCCACTGCTCCTCTTTCGCTAATTGCCTCTTCTCAGAGCCACAGACTTCTCAACAGATTCGCTTCTTACAGCACTGCTGAGGGCTGGCTGGATGAGAGAGGATGGGTCAGCTTTAATTGCTTGCTGGCTGGGCACAGGCTGCATGACTGTGGGCATGAAAGCAGCAGCAGCTCAGGTGAAAGCATGTGTGGGGAACAGAAATCAGCCCTGCGCAGGAATGGTGCCTCAGTGTCGTGTATTGGAGTGTTGCCTAACAAGTCTAAGGATCAGGAAACATACTGGAAAAATCTCATGAAATGCCAGTCCCTCTTAGTACTTCTAGATAACTCTCATGTCTTCACATCTTTAATATTGCAAATCTTAACTTTGCAAATCTTAACATCCACACACTTGGTTTTAAATGTGCATTGCATAGTAGTGATGCAGTCAAGCAGCCATTGGTAATGCAGAGCCTTAGGAACTTAAGACAGCTTTGAGTTGGAGCCCTTTCGACATAACTGTGGGACAGGGAAGCACCACAACACTGAAACAGATGGATCTGAGATGACAGGATAGCTACAGATGCATAGCTACAAAGGCACACCAACATGCACACCTAAAGAGATACACCTTCACTGCCCTCCACTACACTTTCCTTTCCTGTTTGGAATCCAAATAGATTTTGCCAAACTGATATTTCCTTTTTTAAAAATACAACTACTCATGCAAACACAAGGAGAGCATTAAGTCATTCATATACTGTAAACAGGTAGGTTTTTGCACAGCAGGCAGAATATTATGGAAAGGGAGTACTTAGTTTTGCAAGGTGGGAAAGTAGGTAAACACATGTAGTCATCTGAACTTGGTAATCCTTTTAAAAACTGTAGCTGTTACTTCTGTATTTTACTCTTTCCCACAAAAAAGTCCGTATTATACAGTAAAGATTTATGACCTGAACATGGAAAATTAAAATATCCTAATTGAAAAAAAAACCAAAAACCAAAAAACAACCAAAACCATCTAAACAAAAATGTTCTGAATGTTCATGTTCTGTTGAATTTTAAATGCATTCAAAATGAAGCAATTTTTCAGCTATAAATGCACTTCCAAAGTCAAAGTACTAAAACCCAGGAACTAAAACTGTATGTTTCAAGGTTTTTCTCTGAATAAGCCAGCTTTGTACAAATCATCTTATTTCTAAGAAAGTAAACAATTTGTTTTCTCTGAAATAAAAATCATAAAACCTGACAAACTTTATACAAGGATTATGTCTGTTGAATAAATTCTTCAGAGTCCTGCTAGTAAAGGGAAACGGAGAAAACAGCTCTGAACTGAGAGGTTTGCTTGTACTCACTTTAAATGCTGTCACAGATGATTCTTTGGACAATCTTTAATCTATGAGATCTTACTTATGTGGATTGTGCTAACTCATGAATGAAAAGAAAAAATTACCAAAATCTAGACAGAACAAAAAATTCCTATTAACACAGCATCAGTAAATCATATAGAAGTAAAACACAAATTGTCACAGACAAGGTCTGGTTACAACGTGATATTATTTCAGCTACATTGATATAATTAAATTGGCATAACTTCCATCAACATAGAAACAATAATAATCTTGTAAAGGCATTTTTACAAACGCACGAGGAAGTTTTGTAATAAAAAGCACAATAATGACCATTGTCATAGCTATAGCATTCCAATGGTTTAGTTAAAACTAAAATTTAACCCCTAAGTTGCTGTTTTGCCTGGTAAACTGTAAGAATATATTGCATTTACAGAATAAATTACAACTGGCCAATCACTGAAGATGTGACTCAAAGTCCGCAAAAGAATTTTTTTGCATGTGGTACCTATAGACAGTTTTAAGGAAATGAGAAAGCCTGTTTGATCTGTATCTAACAGCTTCACCAGTAATCCTCTCAATTCTGATACTGAAGTATCAAGTTTCTGGAAATACTAAACAAATGAATGCAGACCAAATGGCCTGCTAAGCAACTCAACATCAAACACCCATTGTGCAGACATGCTGCATGGCTCAGGTCAACTGAGCATTTGTAGAACATTCCTAGTGAGAAATGTTGGACCTATCTGTCTTGAATGGCCAATATTTGCAGGTGTATAAAAAATTAGGTATGTTTTTTAGTCTTATCCTATCTGGTTTTGATTTGACTTCCTAAAGAAAGAACACTCATAGCATCTCAGTACATATCGGTGTCTGTCTCTCCATCCCCTTAGGACATTTTAACACCTTTGCAAATGAAGAAACGTCCCATGTATATTACCTTACCTAAAAGTTTCATTAAAATAAGAAACTAGAAAGAGAAGGAGGACCCTAGGGAAAGTTTGTCTTTTTCTGATGAAAGATAAACCATAAGAGAGATTGATGTCAATGCACAAGTATAAAAAGTGGCATAATTATTTCTGCTGCTCATCCAATCACGTATAATGCATATTTACTAGGGTTTCAACAACATGACGATTGAATATTGTCAGGGAATGAAATTACTACATTTTTGGGAGAATGGCCATCAGAATTGTGAATTCCTATCAAATTATAAAAGTATATTGTATACCCATTAAAAGGAGAATGAAATAAAAGCTGGCTCCACTGGAATGGAGAGGCACAGACTGATTTTTCCTGCCTGCTGCATTCAAGTAGGATGTCTGGACTTAGAAGAAGATCCTGTGTGAGCAAGTTAAGTTGATACAAAACAGACAACTTGGATCAGATGAGAGGTTTAAAATCCTAAAAACTTCTCCTGGTTGATCAAAGCCAATGAGAGGAAGTACACCTCAATAGCAAGCCTTGGTTGTTGCAAAAAGAGCAAGCAGCCAAAGAGCATGTTATCACTGAGTTTTATGGGCAGAGGAGAATGTTTGAAGACTGGGCTGAGGAAGACTCCCCAAAATGGTGAGGTAAGCTTTACTGAAAAGAGGGAAAGGAGCTGTTCAGATCTCAGCTCTTTTGTATGTATTCCCAGTGAAAGGGGATTGATAGTTCTTATTTCTCATCTTTTTACTTAAAGTCACATGTGGAAAGCAACAAAAGTCCAGCCTAGGGTTTGGAAGGAAACATAGTTTAAAAAAAAGAAAAAAAAAAGTACAGGCTGTGAGTAGACAATCAGGTACAAATTGGGGATCTAAAGAAGAGAGAAAGGGAAAATAAGAAACACATTTCCAAACATGTAAACAATAGTTGCTATTCTAAAGAGTGTATTACTTCAATTTTAGATGAGAAAATAAAAGAAAAATGTCACAATAAGAGGAAAAACAAGAAGTTGCACATTGGGAAGGCATAAAGCAAAGTCTTAAAAAGGTCTAAAAAATAGTCCATCAGACTGTTGGACTGTCATGACCAGGATGAACTGATGTGGAAAGAGAGAATGCATACAAGTAAGTGGAAGTGCATAGGACTGAACTTATTCAGCTCTACATAACAGCAAACACCCTCCCCTGTACAAGTGGTCAGAAGAGAGTTCCCAGTTTAACTCCTGTAATACTTACTTTCAGTATAATTTCTTTCAATTCCTCACCATTACTTTTACAAAAAGCGACATGTATTATACTAAAGAAACTATATGGGTCTTCTTCGTCATTATATTTTTTGTGATTCATGTGTTTTTCTAGCTGTTAATTCAGCAGATATGAATAATTTATTATTTTTCTATTTTCATAATATATTCTATTTTGCATAGTTTGATCTGTACAGAAAATAGCTGCAAAAATTACATGAATCACATTTGGTGAAGTGCTGTTGTACTGAAAACAACATATGTTTTGTCTGTTGATTCCACTGGAGTTAAGGTCTAATTCCAGCTGCATTACTTTTGCTTCTGACTTTTCTTAAATTTTCCACATCCCATGTTGAGCTTTGTCCTTGTCTTCCAGATCCTACTCATCCCTAAGGCAGCCGCCATGCTGGATAGGCATTCCTATCACAATCTTTGCTCTTTTAAATTTTGCCAAAGCCTAGGTACTTTTTTCTGTGCTTTGTTAATGCCTAAAGAAGTAAAGAATAACTGAAAAGAACTATTAACTACTAAAATTCACAGTATTTAAAAAATATCTTTCTGTAAATAAATCAAGAGAATTTATTTCCATATATTATGGTCCAATATGCAAAAAAAATATATACCCATGGGAATTACTGCTCCAGAACATGACAAGAGACTGTGACAGTAATGAATGGTATCTCCTTTCATAATATATGCAAATTCACCTGGAATACTTGGCTCTTTTTTAAAGTTATGAATAGTTACAAGCCCTTCCATATTACATAAACAACAAAGGCAGAAAAAACATAATTCCAAACACATAGTACAGAGTTGTCTCTCTAGCATATTTGTATTCTTACCCCTGCTAGATTAGATTCTCTGCTAGAGCAAATGGGCAATGGAAATGCATTGATGTACCTACATTGAAGTGAATGCGGAAAAGAACATGTAGCTAGCTAAGGAATGTGGTCTTGGGAATGTAATAATCAGAGAAGAACAAAAATTAGGCACTGGATATTAGCTTGGGAAAGCCAATAGTAGGAGAATAAGAAACACCAACAGTTACGAATACTGACAGTGTGGTAATTAGAGTTTCTGCAGCTGCAACTTCAAGACATTAATGCCATAGCCATTTATAGCCATAGAGTAATTATTAAAAGTTTAAAAATCTCCTGTGATGAGGTTTAATGTTGCACTTCAGACTTCCAGTCAGATAACAATCGCCATCATATTTTACAGTATTGTCTATTGCTGCTAGTAATTCCAGGTGTCTGACCTGAAAAATAAAATGATGCTAATACTATCTGTTAATATTTAACCCCTGCCATGTTTAGAGAAGTCTGCTTTCCTATTTTTTTTGCTTTCAGTTTTCAAGATACTAGAGTGGATTCAGAGAAATATTTTCACTAATTTTTACAGTAAAATTAGTTGACATTATGAAACAGTAAATATTGCTAATATTTCTCCTATTTCAGTATTTGATTTTTTAAACTGTGTAAAATGCTAAGTCTGAAACTATGTTAATGTTGATTAAATAATCTAAGGTCATTGCAGCCCTGCATTTTCTTAGTGTTATAGTTTGGAATTATAATGTAAATTCCCTCTCTGCCACTAACTGCCTATGCCATTAGTTAACAAAAGGAGTAGTTAACTGCTACCAGCTTCTTCTTGATCATTTTGGTAGGGGGTAGGCTGTCTCTTTTGGTTTTGGGGACATTCCATTTTTAACTCGGCTGAACGCAGGAGCTGTGTGTGTGTTGTTGTGGAAGAGAAGCTGTTTTATCCTGCTCCTCACTGCTGCTGCTGCTGCTGCTGCTTTTTAGCATGCTGGTTCCTTTTTCCTTGCCACGGCTGTTCTCCTGGTTTGGCATTGGGGTCCTGGCTGCCGCTTGGGCCTCACCGTCAACTGCAGTGTTGCGGCCTGCCCACCCCACCGCAGCAGCGATCTGGGAGAGAGAAGTCACAGCTGCTTTCCGGGACATGCTGCGGTTCTCTACTCCCAGCTTTCCTTCTTCATTTGGGACAAGGGACACAGAGGGAGAGACAGAATTCATCTGAGTGCTCACTGCTCATCACTATCTCGCTGGAGAGGGACTGGGAGCTCACCCTGCAGCCGGCCGGGCTGTGACAGACACTGTCCATAAGCATAAATTTTCTCCAGGAGGAAACCTGCCGGTTTGGGAGTTGTTCTCTTTTGTTTTTTTCTTGTGGTGTGGCAGAAGCAGTTTGCTCTGGTCTGTTTACAGTTATATCTATACCTACATATATATATAGAGAGAGAGATATATAGATACATAGATATAGATATCTCAGTTAAGAACAGTTATCCTTCTTATATCCATTTTCTGATTAAAGTTCCTTTTCTTAAATTTGATAAAGAGTGGCATGATTATTGTGGAGGAATCCTCTCCTTGGCTTTTGGATAAACATTTTGGTTTTTTTCCCTCAAACTAAGACACTTAGGTTCAGATTTTATGTACATATTGGCTAAGAAAGGGGGAAAGTAGTTCCAATTCAGTCTTATGTTTTTGCCAAATCTTGATGTCAGGCTAATTCAGATCGATCTTTTTGTGGGTCCTTATTTCACCAGCTAAAATAATTCTTCTTAATGGAAACTCTTGTACATAGTGCACTTCTCAAGCATGGGGTTTTTTAAACTCTTGGTGTTGCAAACAGGTGAGGTAGGTTTATGACATGAGTCTCCTTGAAGGAAATCCTCAATCACTTATGTAAAGGAGGATTATTTAGATTTTCTTTAAAGATGTTTCCAAAGAAGTACAATAAGGAGAGGCATCTGTCTCACAATCTGTCTGCTTGTCCCTCCAGTTCTTTAGAAATATCTAAAAGTGGCACCTGACAGACACTATCTGCACTGATAGACACATTAGTAGGACATCACAAATGAAATGCTGGAGGCAATGTCATCATTAACATCTTCCTGCTCAGTTTAGGCATAACATTTTTTTCAGAAGTACAAGACAATGTAAAATAGATTAGCAGTACCAGCCAGGCAGGGAGATATCATCAGTACCAGCAGCAATCATGTAATTATTCCCACTGCATCACTTCTCAGATGTCACAGGAGAAGTCTCAACTTTCAGTTTTCTAGCATGTGGCTTGTTTTGACCAGAGTAAAATTGTGCCATTGCAGCAGAAGAGTTCTTTTATTCTTTAAAAATGGCTACAGATTTCTGAGGAAGGGAAGAAGTGTACTGGAAAACACAGTGTTTCTCTCAGTGCTCTTCTATGAGTTTCTATGCTCTCAGTCCATCATCCAGTGTTGACTTCAGTGCTGCTAATGACAGTGCAAGGGAGAAAAAAGGGTAAACACAGCAGCTAATCTTGAGAACCTCATTCAATAACAATTTCTTTGGAAATTTTCCCAGATTTCACATCTGCCTTGGCACAACAATCTAAATTTCAGAAAGTAGGTCTCACTGGAGGTGCAGTGAGAACAGTTACACTTACAGTAGGTAGGCTGCTTTCCTTCTCTCCATTTGAAATATTGTGTCAGCTACTTATCCTTCAAAACAAAAACAAAAACAAAACAAACAAACAAACAAAACTCCAAAACCCAGACAACCAGTGGGAACAAGAACAATGTATTTTATAAAAGCCACAGGTAGATCACTTTCCATTTCCAAATATTCCTGTTGCAATACTAAGAGCAGAGAAGGTGTAGAAATAGACTCCTGAGACAGAGCTTCAATACAGTTAAGATGCTTCTTTTGTTGTCTTAGTTCTGAAATGTTTTTAATGTTTCCCATGTTCCTGTTGTTAATTGTAACATGGAAGTGATAAAGTCAAGACACAAAAGATACAGTCCCTGACGATGCTTTAGATAGGTTTTCTACATTACAAATATCAGATTCAATTTTATACATTCATAGAATGTCTTGGGTTGGACGGGACTTTAAAGGTCATCTCGTTTGATGCCTGCTGTCATGAGCAAGGATACATTCCATTAGACCAGCTTGCCCAAAACCCTATACAACCTTGACCTGAACACTTCCACGGATGGGGCATCCACAGCTTCTATGGCAAACCTGTTCCAGTGACTCACCACTCTCTCAGTAAAGGATTTTGTCCAAGTATCTAATCTAAATCTTCCCTCTTTCAGTTTAATGCCATTCCCCTTTGCCCTATGTCCTACATGCCTGTTAAAAAAGTCTCTTTCTAGATCTCTTGCAGGCCTCTTTATGTACTGGAAAGTGCTACAAGGTCTCCCAGAAGTCTTCTCCTCTCCAGGCTGAGCAACTCCAACTATCTCAGCGTGTCTCCACAGGAGAACTGCTCCAGACATCTGATCATCTTTGTGGCCTCCTCTGGACTTACTCAAACAGGTCCACTTCTTCCTTGTGTTTGGAGCCCCAGAGGTGGACACAGTGCTCCAGGTGGGGTCTTTTCTATCCCACAGATTTTAATTTTTAGTATATCTCCATTCCTATTGCTCAGTATATGTAGTCATGTAATGTTAAATAATAAATGCTAAAAGAAATCATTGCATGACTTTGTGAAAACACATGTTGCTAGACAGTGAAGAAGAATCACAGCATATATGAAGGATTCCCCTCATTTCTGACAAAATAAAAAGCAAATATTCTAGTGTATTTCATTTCAAGGTGTCCAAGAATAAAAGGATACATGCTGTACAGACTGACTGGCTGTTATTTTGCCAGGTTCTTAAGTAAAACTAGGTAAGTTTGAAAAGAGTGAAAAACTCATTCAGAGTTTTGAAGACTCTGACAGTCCGTTTTTCCCTCTAAAACCAATTGTCTTCTCTTTGTGAGGACAGGGTAATAAAGCAAGCCTTAGTAAGAATGAAAAATAACAAAAATGTTTAATAAATTTGTATTTTCTTTCACAGTCCACAGAACATTTCAGTCAGTCCTTCTTTATTTCAGAAGGAATTTTTGTGTTTTGCAGAGGACTATTTATTTTTATGTAACACACAATGGCAGAGCTGCCTTGCTTTTCCTTACATCGCTAAGGGAACACTATCCCCATGGACAGATGGATAGCATCCCAGTCCTTACTCCTCCCTTGACACTCCCCAAAGTAATCGTTTGAATGGAAGCCCCACCTCAAAGCCTCAAAAGAGTTTCTGAAAATAAAAACAAGCCCTTTAATGGGCCCCGTAAGGCCCATTTTTGTCTCGTGGCTGTGCATCCTATGGAGAAAGTAAGTTCTGCATTCACAATGAAATTTCCTTTGTTCTGCATCTCCTTTAAGGCAACAATTTGCATGTTCCCATACGACTAGACTAGCGTACATCTTGAGACAATCAATGGCTCAGGTGTGCTGAAAAGGTTATTCAAGAGAGCCCACGGGCAACTGCATTCTTGATTTGTGTACCTTTTATTCCTTGTAAAGCTTCAGCATGTTCATACAGTATTGGACATTATTTTTTTATATATTTGAGATCTTTCTCATGTGCTGGTCCTGTGCTCTAAGTGGTCTTTAAGTCAGCAGTTAATTGCTTCACTTTAATTTCCTTAAAATCTAACCAAAGACACTTGAATATCTATGTGACTGTAAATGCACACAAACCTTGTTCTTGACAGGCAAAAGAGGAAAAAACAAAACCAAAGACAAAAAAAGAAGGGAAAAAAAGCGCTACCATTAGTTCAAAGAATAAGAAGGCGGGAAAAAGCCAACCCCCCTTAGCTCAGCTGAAGGAAAACTGGGTGATGATATAGACTGGGAGACTAAAAGATTAGTTACTAACTGTTGAAGATTGAATTATGATAGGGAGGAGGAGCCAGGGACAAGAGTATGTTAATGAAATTTCATTAGCTCAGAGGACTATACAGACAATGAAACTGAGTACAAAAGAAACAGCTATTTGAATGGATGACCTGGGGTTAAGGTGTGAACTGTTCCTCATATGACTTGTCATAAAAGTGATCAGCTTCTGTAATAACAGCCTTCTCCAACTAGAAGGTCTCCCCAGGGCACCGAATTTAGTGACAACAACCAAGTAATAACTAGCATTATACTAGAGAACAGTCCCACCATCTGACTGAAACTTTGACTTTCCGGTTACCATATATCAAACAAATAGCCATTTTTAAAGATTTGAATTAATATTAAAATGGAAGGATGAACTGGCACAGGCTTCCATTATTTTCCCTTGATGATTTTCTTTGCTTTAACTAAAGAGAATAGAGGAAGATTTTTATGGAGGATAACAACTTCTGAGCCAATTAATAGCAAGGAGAGCGACAAAGAAAGAATCTTAAGCATCTTACAGGCGAAAGAGATAAAAAGAGAATTTTATCTTTCTTTACCAGGTTATTAGTTAAAGCTTATGTCTAATTTTACTACTTCTTACTACTTATTAGATGAATCCAATTTGTAGAGCCATGCAGCCCATTCACCACTTATCTAACGTATTTCAAAGACACACAGTAGGAGTTTTCTTGCAGGGTATTAAGAGGAAACAGATGAAAACTTGCAGGAGAAGAGATCAATCTCACCTATCTTCAGTAGGCCTAAAGTGTCTAAAAGTTAAGTACCTCATTTCACCCAGTTGTCTATCCCTCCTGTCTATCCCACTGTACCTCTAAAGGGCAGTGGCTCCTAAAAATTGGTATTTAAAAGTAGAGTGACAGGCCTCCCAAGGATATCTCTCTCTCTTTCTGCTGAGGGTGGAAAGCACCCACCTAATCAATCTAGACTAGTTTGAGATGATTAATCCTCCAAAGTGCTTTTAAATGTAAATCAAGACTTTTAATCCAGCAGATAGGATCTGCACTAGATGCATTTACTTAATAAATGTAATTTCCCCCCTGTCATTTAGAAGTACTGATGAAGCTAAAATCATTTATATGTATAAGTTGCTTTCAAATCCTGAAAGATGATGTATAATAAGGTGACAACTTCATATTTTTAAATAATATGCTGAAAAGTTGAAATATAGTCATTTAAGAAGCAGGCAACAGCTTGGCTTTCTTTAAATGTAGTAATCATACCTATAAATTATATTAGTAATTATCAATAATAATATAGTTCTTTAATAAACCAGTTTGTTCCAAGTTGACATTTCTATATTTTTATTTTAGTGGTGAAAAATTAATCCAATTTCCAGCTATAAATAATGCTGTTATGAGCTCTTTGGATTTTGAAAGATGTTGACAAGTAGAGGATAAAGAAGAAGAGGAATAAAATTATTAAGGAACCGAAAAGGCTACGCCAAAGTCCATTAGAGTAGCTGGACAGGCTTAAACATTCCGAGTCCAGATATTCCAAGGCAGGACATTATGTTTAAGTGCATAAACTGGATTTGGACGCTTTACAAGAGTGTAATGGGGTCCTGAGCAGAAAGCCAATGATGTTTGTGAGCATGGCAAGGGTAACTTGCTGGGCAGACTAACAAGGCTGCAAGACCCCATCCATATTGTTCTTAGTAGTAGCCACTGAGGACTGGGTTAATTTCTTCCCAGTAGAGTAAAACACTGCAAAAAACCCATGGAAATGTCGTGTTCTTCAAGTCTTCTCTGTAAGAGAAGCTTTATAATCCACCTTCACACAGAAAGGACAAGTAGGTCTTGGAGAACCTAAATTATATGGTATTGTGGCATTGCTGTCATTCTGTGGTGTCCAAAACATTTCCAGTTTGCCAGGTAGAGCTGGTCCAGTACTAAAACTCCAGTTGCTTTCATACTGCTTCATTGGACTGTCATTCCTTTTAACTAACCTGATCTCTGTTGCCTTCTGTATGAACTTTACTTTTCCTACTATATTAGACATTTTAAACCTGGAATCTCTGCTCTCCCCAGAAGGATTTTCTGGAAGGACAGAATATGTTCTTCATAACTTATAGACATTTATATTTGTACCACGTGCAGGAAAATAAAACATAACTTTTTGTCTACTCAGAATTTATCACTATCTACAAATAACCACTTCATAATTATTTGATTCCTACGAAATTACAAAATGTCAAAGAAACCTGTGCTCCCCAAGTAGACAGGAGTACAAAAATCAGTGTACTTCTAGAATGACTTGGCATTTTATAGAAAATAACTTATGGTGCATTTATCAAACTGAAAAGAATCTTTCCTCGGGGGTCCATAATCCTTTCTGCTCCTCACCTTATAATAAACTAGATTTATCCCTAACCTTCTCTTCTGTATAAAATTTTGCAGACCTACTACATGTAGGTTTTAAACCAAATGTGCAAAGGTATTGCTTTCCTATTTTCTCCAGAAAGCAGTCTTAATTCTTCAAGGAAGTTGCATCCTACAATTTCTTTTTGTACAGCATCCAGGCACAGAAATCACACCATTAATCTCCATAAAAGGGAAAAAAATAGAAAATTTCAGTAGCCGATATTTTGTGTGTCTATTTTAATAGTTCTAGTTACTCTTGCAAGTAGAGGGCCTGAATTCTGCACTTACTGCCAGTTACAGAATTGTGTTAAATATGAAAGTACAAATCCAAATAATACTCCATGTCTAAGAGTCAGCATTTTTTTCAGTCAACAGAGGGCAGTGGATGATGCTAAGCAATATCAATGACAGTTTGCTCAAGTCCAGAGAGGAATTCAACTTCAAAGAATGGGCTACAGAAGATGAATATGTGACAGAAGAAAATCTCAAACACTCCTTTAAAAATATCATGAAAATACATTATTCAATAATTTACTACATTTTTTCAGCAGCTTTTCATCACTAATAGCTTAACATTTCCAAAGTCAAATTTGCAGAATGAATAAGGAAAACAATTATTTTTCTCTAATGAGAAGTAGTTTTTTTCATATATGTAATTTGAAAGCAAACTGGTTTAGCAAAGTTAGGTTTCCCAACAGTCAAACATCAGCTTTATTGTATTCAGAAACAGCCAGAAATATCTGTGAAACCAAATCAAACAAATTTCATTTTCTCTGAAAAGCATCCAGACATATCTGCATAGAGAAAGATACAGACATGAATATGGCAGAATGGCTGCTCTCTTATGGTAAAAAAATCACATTTTCCTAAGATAATAATGCTAAAACCAATATTTGTCCTCCTAGAAAAGGTTGCTGTCCTAGTTCAGCAGGTGGGACCAGTTTATCACTGTGTGGGGGTGACCAAAGCTATGCATTTTACAACCTCTGTTCATTTCCCATGAACTGTTAACAATGGACCATTTGCAGCAGCTGCCCAGGGCACACCCAACCCCTCAGGATGGGTGTTAAAGAAGCCCGTGAGACAAGAGTCATGATAACACCTCTCCAGGAAGTTGTTAGCATCTTAACACCCAGCCTGAGGGGTCAGGTCTGCTAATGGGCCATCAATGATTCCAAAATACCCCATGACTCACAGAGTGAGATCACCCATTGTGGAACTCCCCGTCCTGAGAAAGTTAAGAAAAAAGTTCTCATGCATGTATGAAAAGAAAGATATGATGTAGGGCTGTGTTTAGTCTATTGAATCCAGCTCAGAGGTATGAAATTGAAATGCAATAGCTATGAAATTGCTTGAGATTAAGTGACATATGTGGTCAGAGCAATAGTGCATTTGATTACCACATTGGAGTCCAGGCTTAGGGCAAAATCACAAATAAAAGTGGTGACTTCCTCCTATGATTTATTAAAAAATATCAAAATCTTAACAATTTTCCAAATTAGAACTTTAAAATAAAACAAACAAAAAAAGAATTCTCAGTTCATAACAGTCTGATGTGTAGCACAGTCTAATCTGCTGGCTTTTCCTGGCAGCAGCAGCTGTGTTCACCATGTTGTGCTTGGTAACAAGGCACAAATGTACGTAGCAACCCTATGAAAACAAAATCCTTCAATATGTTCATGAAAAAATAGGAAAATATACACCGTGAACTTATATATTACCTCTTTCTTGACTGTCTGTAGTGAAGCAAAACCAGGAGTTCCTCCCTGAGGAAGATGGACTGGAGCTTTTCTATGATGATAGTAAGGATGACAATTTAATCTTCTAGCTACATTTAAAAACAGTTTGTTGCCTATCATCAAACTTAACTTTGTACAAAATCCATAACTAACACTATCTCTTTCTGTGTGGATGCAAACAGGACAATCATTGCCTAACCACAAAATACAATACCTGTTTTTAACAACTAACTTTTGCCGTAGCAGCACGAATTTTAAAATAGTGGAAAAGCAACTCTGACATCAAACCACCAACTGATATGTACTTTATCTCTATATAAGTAATGTTGTAACTCCTTTTGGACAGCAAACAACTAAATGCACACCCTATGTGTAAAGATTTGCCAGCAGACTTGTGTTCTCAGATCCATAAAGTGATGGAAAGTGCCATCTTCAAGTAATCAGGTATATTTTGAAGCTACCAGCAGCATTTTATATAATCAACACTGGCAAAGATGACATTTATGTCAATTGCTTTCTAAATGGCGATTGCAATAAGTAACTGCTAAACTAAATTTCAGAGAAATTATGGCTTTAATTTACAGAACTTCGGAGAATTTTCCTTCTCTAAATTTTTTCAATGCATCTGTAAACATGAAAAGAAATCTTTTATAATGCTATGAGAAATGCTTTTCATGTCCTAAGGAATTAACCATTTCTGCAGAACATTTGTCAGACACATTTGAAATAATCCAGTTGTTTATTGAGTAATTATCATGCAATTTGGAGATTTTAGTTCACATGAAAATGGTTACATTTACAATACAAAAAAAAGAATAGATAATTATGTACTACTAAGGATAGTGTGTCATCAGTTTTTACAGTACAATTAGGAAGAGGTTACATTATTGCATAGAAAAGTAAGAGCTGACAGACAGCGAGGCTGCATAATTAGAATACCACATCAGCGCTGATGTCAGATGTAAGGCCAAAGAACAAATGATCTCCTCTCCCAGAAAGATGCGCTCCCATAGTGCTGTTGCTGATATGAAACAGGATTTATGTGTAATAAGATACACCAGATTCAGGTGTCATTGTCAAAGCTGTAACTTTTAATACCACTTTGAGCACCTAAGAACACTGTCAGGGAAAAATATACCAAATGCTTCAGAGACAGAACCATATATAGGAAGGGAATGCAAAGTTCCTCTCGAGCACCTCAAATGAGAGGTGTTTCTATCTACTCAAATCTTAATCATTCATTCCATGACTAAATAACTCCTTGTGATTATACTGACACACTGAAAGCACTCTGAAACACTGAAAAGTTTGGCAGACAGCTGAAGAAGGTGTGGTTCTCAGTAATTCAGATTCCTTCTGTGACTCCGAGGACTCCTAACTCAAAAAAGAAGTGAAAACCAAACTAAAAAAAAAAATAATTTCCAAACTGACTTCTGAACCATGGGCACACTAGATCTTTAGTTCAGAAAGGTCCACATGATTATCTTCCAACCTATTCCCATATCTATCCACCAAATCCTTCCCAGAGCTTTGTGAAAATTTAAGACCTGCAGTACAAAAGATCAAACCTGGCAAAGATATAACTTAGTTGCTCTGATTTCATCATGGCACTGGCATGATTGAATGTATAGGTCTACTTCAAGAAATTGCCTTGTATCCAGATCCCTTCATCTTGTGATTTCATGAAAGATTTCTCAAATCAGAATTTGGAGTTCTATAATGCCACATATGCACTATTCCTCTAAAGGACATTTCTTCTTTTTTTTTTTTTCCTTTATTGTGGATTTGTTGTGGGGCTTTTTTATACTGTATTATCAGAGCATCTTTCATTGTGTAATAGTAGACACAGTCAACATTTTGTCCAGTATAGTTTAGTCCATTTTTCTTTTCTTACACTTTGGGGAAAACTGTTTGAGTCTGGGTCCATAAAGGCAAAGGAAGAATCAAAGCTATGGTGCTCTCATGCCTTCCACCTCTGAAACAGAGATGAAAAATAATAAAGCCAAGAGCAATCTATTTTATTTTATTGTATATATTATGATCTTCCAGCTGGGCTCCTGGCAGGCTCACAGAGTAAACCTCAGCTGGGAGAGATTTGGGGCATCTGTGCCGTATCTCATTTATGTATATTCATAACTGCCAAATGTCATGGTTGCAATATCTCTGACCCCTCCTGAAATACCACCCTTTGCTTGCCACAACAGAAAGATTATTTTCACTTCCCTCTGGTAGCCACTCAGGACTGCTAATGAGGTAGCTCAATTCTGAAATTGTTTCTCTGTCTCATTCAGACAACTGTGGATCTCGGCACTGTTTTCTTTCAGGAACAGCATGAAGCCATTTCAGCTCCCTTTCATAGGAATGAATCAACCAATTTGGGACTATTACAAAGGCTTTTCTCCCTGTCCTTCCTCCAAATCCTGCAAAAACCTCTTCTCTGTGTGCACCATAAAAGATGGAATAACAAGATCACTAAGGTTTGAGGTTAAGTGTGCAAAACCATGTTTTTAGTCACTCCAATTGAGAAAGTTGTTTTAAAAGTACAGCTAAGAGGGAAAGTGAGGAGGAAGGAGCAAAAAAATGGTGAAGAGAAAGAACAGCAATGTCTACTTCTAGTCTTCTCACTTGTGTTCTGACTTTACATAGTAACAGAATCAAATTAGATGTGATGAGAAACAAATGAGATCTAATACCAGGGTGGAAGAAGATGGATGGAGATAGTGGAAGGCTGATGGGATAGGACAGAATAAGGGCTACAGCTGAAGAAAGAGTCATTAGCAAGCATGAGAATGTAGCAGTAGGAGAGAAGTACACACACACAAAAAAAAAGACAAAGGAGAAAACAAAAGGGAAAGGGATACAAAGACAGAGAGAGGTGAGCAGGGGAGAGACATCACTACAGATAATTCTGGAAAAGCAGGCCCAACATAAAAAAGTTCCTCTACTTCCCATGCTCACTGATTAAAAAAAAGTCCACCTTGAAGCTATACTGATCTTCATAACCATACCTCCTGCCAAACACATAATCACTTTCCATGTTCTCTGATACTTGATCACTTCTTCACAAAATTACATTACTGAGATGAGCCATCACCCAAAAGGTACTTAAAATTAATTCATGAACACATTAGCTTCTCCTCTGTTCTTTCCCTTCATTAACTAATTGTGCTGCAGACTTCCATGGTGTTTAGTGCACACCTTTATTTGCCCATGCTCAAAATATTTTTAAATAGAGGATACTTTCTAATAGTTTTGGAAACCAGATGGAATTGGAATTGTTAGCAGACTGATCCAAATTTAAGCCTTTAGTGCTACCTTCTTTGATTTAGTGCTGTGACATTGTGAAATTGTATTTAATTTTCTTTCTTCCAGACTTTCAACAGCTGAGAAGTATGTAATAAAATGTAAAACCCTCACAAAGTACCTTTCTTGCCGAGTGCATGTAATGTAATTTGTCTCTGTAACATTTCATGTGTTCACTAATGATCTGGAAGAGAGACTTTGTTATCAGCAATAAAGTTCAGGTAAGATGTCAAACTAGAAGATGCTTCAAATAGCACCATAGGAAATGGATTTATGTGCAGCTAGAGAGCTGGGAGTAGCTTAGAAGGATAGTGTTTAATGGAGAGAAGGTAACAAAAGGTCATGAGGCAGAGACAGGGACTGTGACTCTTTATAGAAACAACACTGAAAGAAGAAGGAAAAGACAGAGATGCTAAGGGAATGCAAAGCAGGTAGAGGATAAGGCTCTTGCATGGTGGAGTGGATGAGACGAAAGAAAGCAAGAGGGAAAAGAGACTGAGAGGTTGGGGAGGACATAGCAGAAAGTGGCAAACCCCAGAGCAGTGGGCTTCCCAAAGCATATTCACTTCTTTGCTTGCAAATGGCGTCCAAAAGCTCCTATTCCCCTCCAAACCTTTCTCCCACTCCAGTTCTGGTGCACCAAAACTGCTTTTTCTAGATGCTGTTCTATTAGTTATGGTGGCAGAAGTCTACGCCAGGGATCAGAAAGCTCAAATCTAAATGATGACTCATGTGTTGACATTATTACATGCACATAACTATGCTAAACAAGTATAAAAATGCCCATCATTCAATAATAAAATTTTTATTTTGTTTTAGTGACAAATTGTTACCCTAGAGTTTCCTCTAGTTGAAGTAGGAAAAAAAAAATCACAAAATTTAAAAAATAAAAAGTCATTCTAAATATTCTGAATTTAGAAACATCAAAACAACCCGGGTTAGCCTTAATAATTTTTGTCCTGTTTGTGTGAAACAGTGTCATATAAAAAGAAAACAAAACCTGAAGCAGGACCTGGCAAAGCCAGGGGATTTACTTTTTTGAGAATAACTGAAAAGGCTGCCAGTCCTTTCCAGTCCTGAAGTTGTGGCAATGAAATGACTATTCAGCTCCCCCAGCCTTTCTTGTAGCTGCTGATAGTTCTCACTGGAGATCTTTCACAGTATGACCCACCATGTAACAAACTGTGCCCCACTCCACACTATCCACAATTAAAAAAAAAAAAAGAAACAACCAAGCCAAAAAAAAAAACAAACCAAAACCCCCAAACAAACAAAATACCCCAAACAAAAAACCCCTCAAGCAATTTTGTTTCCTTGTGCCTGAGAGCTGGTGTCCATTTAGTGGTACAGCTGGTTGAGACTGAGAGGGCACATCTCTCCTGTGATAGAAGTGGAGGACAGCTCTTTTCCTTCCCTTTCGCACCTACATGCAGGCCAGAGGCTACTCAAAACATTGTGAGGAACTGCATAGAAACCAAGGAAAGAGGAGTGAAACAGAAATGAAGCAGTGAAATGCTTTTTGTCGTGTTGCAGAATCTTGAGGAAAACTAAGAAAAGAAAAACTGAGAAAACTGAGCTTCCTAAGACAGATAATTAAACAAAACAAACAAACAAAAACCAAACACTCAGATCTCAGTCAC
>VWZD01002273.1:0-25026 GCA_013396695.1 Sakesphorus luctuosus | reverse complement strand
CCCCCCCCCAAAAAAAAAAAAGGTCAGGGCACTGTGTAGAGGACAAGGCATTATGTAGAGAATACATTGTCAAAGACTGAGGTGGGCCAAGGACTTAAGCTTTTGTTACAGACTTCTTTACTCTCTGTGTAGTTGTCATCATTCCATACTCCTTCACTATATTTAAAAAAAATAAAGGAAAAAGGATACATACTTGCACGTAGAAATATAATTTTCATATTAAAATCAGGTAGGAAGGAACCTATTTCATCTGCCTGCACATAGACACATGTAGAGAAGGAGTTTTTGTGTTATAAATACTGGCTAATGAAGACCTGAGGGCTTAAATACAGAGGTCAAGTTGATAACCATTTACAAATTGAATTACTTGAACTTTTCCACTATAATCTGAAATTTCATTTTGTTTTATTATGTAACTCTATGGTCAAGAAGCACGTTGCTTCCAGATAACCTGAGGTAGAAGGGCACATCAGATAATAGTTTAAAGCATATAAAACCCAAAGTCACTCAGAATAAGGCAGAGAGAACACCAGGATTTGCTTGGCTACAGATAGCTGCTTTAAACCTCACAAAAAGAATTGAAGAAAACAGATCATTACCTATAGATGAAACCCATAATTATTTCAGTTTCTTCTGGCAATATTGCATTTTCAGAGGTAACATAATAATAACAACAATGGCAATAATAATAATAATTTTGCTAGAAATTACATTGGAAATTCTGTATCTCTATTGTAGCACTCAGTGCAGACTCTCAGAAAGAATCAATAAAAAAGAAGGCTGCAAATACATTGTGCACCACAAGGAATTAGCAGCACCACTGTGTAATTTGTGGCTGCCACAACAGCAATTGTTTCAGAGACCCAATTCTTGTTTCTTATTCAGAGAACAGAGATGAATTGGATCCAAGGGAAATAAAGAGTCTCTTTTAAAGTGAGAGTTTTGAAACTCATAAAACCACTCTTTCAGACAAAATAATATCTTTATTTTATATTTTGAGATCTAGTGCTTGTACTCCTTTTTCCAGTCTAGGCTGTTCTGCCTGTATGTTATTTAACGCAAAGGTGCTTTAAAACTCGTATTTTAGTCCGTCATTGACTACAGATGCATCTATTACCTCTGGGCACTTTTACAGATGCAGAACACATTCATATGATTATATGCACAACTCAGCAAATGATTTCTCACATAGAGGTGACTTAGAGACTAAAGGCTTTTGTTTGTCCATTTATTGTTTTAGCTGAAATATACAGTAATTTCAGATTTTAGATAGAAAGATTTGGGCTTTGAATAGCATCCCATAGAAGCCTGACCTGGGATTTCGTAGAAAACATGCTCATCAGAGGTAGCTGGTTCCCAGGAAGATATTTGGTTTAGCGAAATCCTATCAGCTGTGTATAAAATTGTTATTAAGAAAATTAACTCTCATCATAAATAAAACGAGGCTATTGCTACCTAACACAGCTTTAAAGATAGACACACACATCCCAGGTTGCAAAGTTTATCAAATCAGTGAAAGAAAACAGGTTAATACTGTTTTGTTTCCAATTATTCATTTTTATGTTACAAATAATTACTTCAATGATTTACATATTAAAAAAAAAAAAAAAGAAAAAAAGAATAGGAAAAAAAAATGTTTTTCTGAATGACTGAATCTACTGAATGGGCTCCAGAAACATATATACAGAAATCTTTATGCTTTTCATTATAGAAAAAGGACTCACAGAATTTCAAATAAAGTTAAAATATATCACTCAGGAGACTTACAGAATATGCAACTGCAGCTTCCCCTGAATGCAGAAACAAAGAGAGACTGAGACAAGTTATTTAAAAGTAAAGCACCTAGTGTTTTAATTTGAAATGTCAAATTGATATGATTTAGAAGGAAGAACTAGGAAAGGATCCATAAACCAGAAAGTGTTATTGTTTTGTCCTTTCATGACATTGCTTTTCTCATTCCATTAAAGCACTCAGAAGACTTGGTCTCTATGTTTCCTCTAATAATACGTGGTACTGTCATAGATTCCTTATCAATCTGTGTTTAGTTTAGAAGGGCACTATTCATTTTTGAGTGAAAATCCCTGAGGACAGAATCTTTCTGAAATCATCTGTCTAACATGCTTAGCCTATACAGGAATGAAAAGTGCCTCTTAAATTACTTCCAAATCTACATAGGTTTCCCTCCTATACTTTGCTTTATTAACTTGAAAAGGAGAGGTGAAGTCAGCTCTGACTTCCCACAGTACAGCTGTTAAGAAATGTAACCCACTGGTCCAACACTTAAATACCCAGTTCAACAGGATTTTAGACAGCTCCATCCATCACAGCTCATAGCCTTCCATAAAACTGTACCAACCAAATGGATGCAAAATAGTGATTGTTCTAAGCAGTCAAATGAAAGAAGAGAGTGAAAGCGTAATATAAACTCTCTGGACATTTCAGCACTTCTTGGAAATGTTTCTTTTTCTCACTCTACTTCAAGATAATTTATTTGCTATTCTTGGTATATTTATTTCTATAGTAGAGACACTAAGGTGAACATTGGATTGCAGGGCATACTAAGACTTTCTCATCTGAACAGAGATTACAATAAAGAAAACAGGTTTAAGCAGGACTGATGGCAAACTAAATGAATACAGGCAGGCAGATCTCGGTCTCTGGTCCAACAGCTGGATGCATAATGCAAAGAAGGCAAACCAATACCACACCATTTTCCTACAGTTTCCTCACTTAAAGGGAACTTTAAAATGCTACTTAAATTAATGCCAGAGAGAACTAGAGAACATAACCTATTAAATCTGTTCAGTCTCAGAAATAGCATGGTGGAACATTTACATTCTGTCCTGTGCAGGATCAGTTTTACAGAAAACATTCAGATTTTTTATACAAATGAGCCCCTGTGAAGAACCTGGAGATTTATTTATAAGCATAGGAAAGCAACCTGTAAACCTATGATCTGAGGTCACCTGTGGCCTTTGAGTTCATATGCTGTACTAAAAGGTAATTGAATAAAACAGCTCTATATGCTTTGAAGGGGTTTTATTTAAAAGCAAAGTGAGCAAATATACAGGTTAACATGTATATAACCAGCACTTTTACTGTAATATAACTATTCATTAAAGTGGAGCAACATAATGATCAGTATGAAAGCTGGAGCTCAGACAATGTCAGTGTATCTTCCAGTTTCATGAACAGATTAACAGACCTCAAAGACAAGTAGAACAAGTGAACAGAGGGAAGGCTAACATGTGCAGGGTTGTGCTAAGATTAAAGCTAGCAACTACTTAGTGACATGACAAGGAGAAATGGCTTTAAACTGAAAAAGTGTAGGTTTAGATTAGCTGTTAGGAAGGAATCCTTTACAGTGAGGGTGGGGAGACTCTGGAACAAGCTGTCCAGAGAAGTTCTGGATGGTCTGCCCCAGAAGTGCTCGAGGCCAGGTTCGTCAGGGTTTGGAGCAACTTGGTCCAGTGGAAGGTGTCTCTGCCTGTGGTAGGGGAGTTGTAAATAAATGGTCTTTAAGGTCTCTTCCAACCCAACCCCTTCTGATTCTATGACTCTATAAATCACTTTGCCCTGCGGTGCATGCTACTCAGGGAAGGATGATCACAGCAAGATTCAATGAGTGTCATCAGTTTGTTGCCATTATAGCAATATTTTCTGTTCTCAATTTAGCTTTTTTAAAGCTGACTAGCTAAGTGCAGTGAGGAAAAACAAAGTGTTCAAGATTTATGAAAAGGCCTAGAGAGTCAGCACCATATCTTGGTTCAGTGTAAGGATAGAAAGATACTCATCAGAATCTCCTTGTATTTCATTGATATGAGAAATTACCGGCTGCTTTACTAATAAAAGATTACAATGACCAATATAATGACTGATTGACTTGGTGAGCAAGCATATGTATACAAGAACAAATAATAAATGATATCAAAGTATCAAGCCATAAAAATAAAGGAAAAGGAATAGTTTGCACTTTTCTTTCCCTTTTGTTTCTTCAATGATCTGTTTCACAGGCACTATTTTCTCCATACAAGGGGGACAACCTTGGAGACTTTCTTAAAGTTATGGATTGCCCAGCTGAATCCCATCAATTATTTGGCGTTTTCACCCTTTTTTCTTCCAGACAGCCTGTTTAGAGGGCTTATAACTTTGGAACTTGAAACAGACACATGCAGAATGAGAACTACCTGCTTATCCATCTGCTCTGCCCAGCAAATATTTTTGACAGTTTAATGCTCAGTTAGATCAGCTTGAGAGTTTTGAAAGGCAATGCTAAATTGTTCCTTTTATAAAAGGCAATCCTTAGGTTTGTTCATGTACAGTACCTAAAGACCACAAGTCCATTCTAGGACTATTCATTCTGAAAAGTTAAAGATAAGCAGAAACACCTTTTCACACTGGGCTGGAATAATCACAGAGGGAAGTAATAGGACCAAATCATCTTGTTTTCACAAGGACAGCTCAGATATTGTTTCAGAGTTGTGCAAGACAGGCTTTAGGAGAAAAGTTTTCCTTTCAAACCTGAGAGGAGTATTCATAGCAAAGGCAGAACTGATACAGGCATGAGAAGAACCAGAGACATTAGAGGCCCATTGGTTGCACTTTGCGCAGGAGAGATTGTGCAGTTGTGTCTTCGCCCCTCTTCCCCCTCTCATTCATTCATTCATTCATTCATTCATTCATTCATTCATTCATTCAAAAATCACAGAACTTGTCTAGACCTCACTAGTATGGCTTAGTCTCCCCTTAATATTGGAAATGCATTCAAGAAAAATAATTTCTGTATAAAATAATTAACACAGTTCTCCTGAACACAATTCTCTTCCTGGCAAATACTTGAACATTCTCCATACTGCTTAAAATGTCACAATCTTTAAAAAAAAAAAAAAAAACAAAAATAAAAAAAACTAAAAAAATCTCAGATGATTAGTAGAACAGCCATAACTCCTCCCTGGTGGTTTTTTACCTCAGAGAACTTAGTGTGTTATCTGAATAACTTATTTTACAAATTATTCACTTACAAGTATTTGTGTCTGAACCATTTAGCTGAAACTTACTAAAAATAATTCAAATTAAGGTAATTCAAACATCAGATCTGGAAATGATCATAATAAATAGCTTCACAAGAATAAATTAAACTACCACTTTTATGTACAATAACTGTGAACAGAAGACAAAGTGCTCAAATGTAATCAAATCAATTTGATTGGGACTAATCAGTTGCTTTCCCAAGCTAGATGAGAATGACAAACACCTAGGAAACAATTACCATTAACACATTTCCATGCTGTTATATAATTGGCATTTTCAGTCATTTAAAAAGCCTTAACCAAATGTTAACTAACTTATGCATTAGCCCCTTTCTATCTTGAACTGACATTTCCCAATCACACCCTATGGACAGAGAGGAGCACTTGCAAACAGCGTAATCTCTCAGTGAAAGCACAGAGGCTTCTGCTCAAATGCATCTAAGCATAAAACCTTCCACTTATTCAACCAGAAAATTCTACCTCTATATGATAAAACACAAGTGTACTGTTGAATTTTGATCAGAAAGCACTAAGCATTGAGAAAATTTTGTGTGATGGCTTTGAGAGGGCACTGTTCCCTATTTTGTCAAGCAGACCATACCACAACATCCTCTTTATATAGAGAAGCTGCTCATAACTCCAAGGAAGAAAATGTGTGCTGTAATGCTTCATTAAGTCAAATTAACCCAATCATCCACCTGCTAAGTGAACAAAATGAAGAAAAATCTCACTCTCAGCACTTGCATTTGCTCACAAATGGCAGAGAATGGATGCATCATGCAAACAGTCCCTTAATCTCACTAGTTAACTTGCCAGTTTTTTATAGCCAAGCAATGTACTTTGCTTCTAATGTTTGAGCACATTTATTGTGGCCAAATACAAGTTCTTCATCAAAATCAACTGTAGCAGAGAAACTGTACTTCCTTTGTTTGTTTTTGTCTGTTTTCATGAGAAGTGAGATGTGTTTATTTGTAAGATAAATGGAAACCACCAAACAAATAGCCTCGAGTAGAAATATGTAATATTGAAGAGGTCACTATAGTGTTTTGCTTGTGTTATGTCTCCACCCCATCTAGGCTTGGACTTCTATCTAAAACTACATTTTTCTTTATTTACCTCCTTTTCACAGTAACACAATGCATTTGAATTCCCAAACTCTGCTGGTTCACAGTGGGGACTACTTTGCTTTTCTTCCTTATCAACACATGGTCATGAAACCAAAAATGCTGTCCAAGAGCACTTTTTCTCTATAAGACTAGCTAGTGACTGAACATCAAGGGAATGTGTGTGAAATTGCAACAGGCCCATTATTAGAAAATATACTACCACCTAAAAATTGAATCTGAGTTCAACAAATTGAAGCATCACACCTTAAGCCTTGCAACAGCATTTTTGTTAATGTGTTCTGACAACAGGTAGTTTTATTATTCATATAAACATGGTATTTTTCTTTCTTTGGTAATTTATTGTATCAATAACATACAGTTCCCCTATCTGGTGGAAAAGTAATTTATTTTTTTTAAAAAAACAGGTCTTGCTTAAGATGAAGGTAGGCAAGAGAAAAATCATGATATCATGACTGATACAGGAAAATTTAAAAGCCATTTTCCTATTCCTAATTACACTAAATTATATAAACTTATGTTTGGATTTACCCAAATAAAAGAACTTCCTTGTTTATTACAGTAAAGTAGAGAATTCTTTCAAAATAAAAACTGGAAAAGTAAAAAGAAATCAGGAATAATGACTGCAGATATCTGACTTCCATTGCATCCATCAGGTAAAGAACTGGGCATCAAAACATTTGAAAAGCTGTGGAAAATATGTATTTATTGCGTTTATTACAGTAAAGAACAAGGAGAAAGGCTTTAGACTGGACAACAATTTACAAGCACTGAAGATCACACCAGAAGATCAAATTGTTTTTTATAAGATGAAACATTTCTTGTGATCTTATTAGTAAGCCTTGGTTTTGGTGCTGTGAACTTATGTACATCCATCAATGAGTAGATTAAAAAAAAAGGCAGCAAGAAAAAAGGTAATTTAAAATTACATGCTAAGATTTCTGTTTAAGATTACCTCTTTCTACATCCTGGTCAGTCTACTTTATAACTGTTATTGATGTAGTAAATGTTGAGCTTAAAATGTGGGATAACGTGAATACACAATATCCTGACATTCTTCCATTTACTAGTAATAAGGACGTAATGAAAAAACTACCCAGCAAGCATCCAGTAACTAGAAAGTGAAGAAATGCATGACCAATAAACATTTTATTGCTCAGTTTCCTAATTAACAAGAAATCTCTGGCCTACATTTCAGACAGGATAAAACTCTTAATAAATAGGAAAAGAGACTTGAAGTGTAAAAAATAATAAATGCAACTACTACTTCTTTCAGGACTCCTTTAAAAATTTTACACAATTTCAATATTTAAAATTTTTGCACATATCTAGTGTCTCCTAGGATGTGTGTGAAGCTTACAGTGGAAAAGGCTTTTCTAATCAATGCTGTGGAAGTACAAACTCCACCAAAAAAAAAGCAAGGTCCTTTGCCCAAGGTGATGTGCTATTGCACAGAATAGTAGCACGAAATGATGGATTGAAGAATAACACAAAATCATCATCCCTAAAGGCTTGACAGTCATCAGGAAAATAAAAAAACCACCTAGACAATAACTCCCCTAAACACAAAAAAGGGCCAGAGAATCAGCATCATCTGTTTTCAAAGTAGGATACCAGTATCATTTGATGCAATCAGGGCCATCGAGGACATCATCTGTAGCTCTGACCCTGACCTTTTTGAGGAGAAGCTACACATGGAGTCAGGGGCTGAAAAAACATCTCTTGCTTCAAGCAATATTGTAATTCTTGTGCTTTACCCTCGAGTTAACATGGGAATTAAGAGAGCAAGTTAGACTTTCACTCTCAGAGCTGTGTCTAGGACTTGATCCAGAGGTGCAACCTGGCGTCACAGTCCAGTAAGGTGTGTACACTCATGCTAGTCTCCAAGAGCATTCCTTGATGTTAGCTGCTGACAAACACCAAGTATATTTTCTTCTTTTGAATAGGCTGTAAGGGAGTTTGGGAAAAACCTTTAAATGACTCGTGTCACTAACACTGAATCTCTACAGGCAATATTTTGTCTACATCAAACCTTTTTCTGCAAGAGCCAAAATGCTCATCTGTAACTGCACACAGGTATCTAAGATAACAGAGGCTGACTTCTAAAATTAAAAACACTTAAGTATTCCTCTATATAAAAACAAATCACTTTTCTCTTATTTTTCTTAATGACTAAAGAAAGCTCACTAAGTGTTACGGCTTTTCAGCAAAACACTGAGGTGAGAGATCTTCTGAGACAAAAATGTTCTTTGAAGAATGTGATTCCTTTACAGCATCCCCCACTAAGGACAGGATCTTTACGTGCAGAGTTGAAACATCAGGATACTTGGGAATTGCTTTTGAATCTGAGGAAGTCACTGTTAATGAATATCAGGACACAGAATGTAGGGAAAGGGCAATACAATTAAATACAGATGAGAAACAAAAATCTTGGCAGATGTGATAGTGAAGTGTGATTAGTAATAGCAGAAAAAAAAATTACGAAACTACCATCAGAGAGCAAATACATTCGTTTCTCCACTGGATATCTCAGCTTATTTTGAACCTATCTGCCCTTTACTGTCTGCCCTGACCAAGATATCTCTAATGATATTTGAAGCCGTCTCATAGGTAGACATGATTTGTGCACTTACGATTGTTAAACTGAGGAAGAGTCTAAAAGTGTAAACTGAGGAGAAAAAACTAAAAACTCTAAAGTGAAAGGCTAACACTTGAGTATGAGCTTGGCCAAGCAGGATATCAGATGGCTCACCATTTGCAGGACTTATTTTCACATTTCCCACTAAATATATTTTTCTCTCCTCGTTTCTCACACTCACATTTCTTTCTACTCACAGAAAGCTATAAACAAGTAAAGTGCCTCTATTACCCAAGTTATTCCCCTTTCAGACAAACAGGGAAAATAAGAGCAAGTGTCTCTGCACTCATTACTTGTGAGATCACTCATGAAATACCATGAACTGTTTGGTTACTATGTGTTTCTATACCACATAAGCATCTAAACAGATAGGATTCAAACTACTTGCAACATAATAACATGTAACATACAAAGAATTATCCTTAATAAAATTCATACTACTGTAGGTGAGTATGCTAATTAGCATATGGCAAAGGTTGATATAATATTTTAGTTGACAATTAGGACAGAAGCTGGCAGCTAGAACCCAGTATGGGGCTGAGTAATGCTGAATAATACTGGATAATACTTAATGCTGGCAGGCAAAGGACACAATGGCCCAGCAGCTCAGATGAAGCTGGGCTTGGGAATAGCTGTATATATGCCATTTCCTTCAAAAGGTCACTTGCAAGCTGGAGCTACTTCAAACACAGGTTGTGCAAGTGATAATTGGTGACAGAAGATACCTGTATGTACGTATTCATCTGTGCACCTGAAATCTATATCTGTTTTTTGAAGATTCTATGTAATGCCCTGGAATATATGACATAGATAGATGTTTTTATTAGTAAATATTTGAATTCTAGCTCTGGACAGCTAGAAATTTCTTTGTGATCTTGCTTCCTGAGGTATAAGCTGGGTTTTTGTTTTTCAGCTTGCTATATTGCCTTACAGTCCTACTACTGCATTTGATGGAGCTGAGGAACTCATCAGGAGGGACAGGGCAGGCATCACGTGAGACGACTAAAATATGTTACCAGACTAAGCTACACAAATCTCTACATGTCAGGTATACCGCAGGGAAGGAAACACAGTTCCTATGTGATAAAAAACATCTCATTTTGTCTCATCTCACAGATGTATAGATGTATAGAAGTTACTAGGTCATGCTGCTTTTGTTTTCTCAGTGGTCAAGAATAAGTCAGGAAATCCCTGTGTATAACATGTCTGAGCAGCAAATAAATCACAGGTCTCTAGTCTAACAAATACAGATAATGGAAATTTTTCCAGTTTCACTGTCAGCTCAGCTGCAGGATGGATGGCATGAAAGAAGATTTTGGAAGGGATGCTAAGCAGCCCAAACATTTGTTTGGGTCTGAGAAAATACGTTGAAAATATCTTCAAAAATGAAGATCAAAAATTTTGTCTTTGGGATACCTCATCCATTTAAAATGAAGACTCACAGAATCACTATGAAAGTAACAATGTATCCATATTTCATACAACCTTCTAAAAACCATAAAATCATAGAATAAAAGAATGACAGAGGCATAGAAAGGCTTGGGTTGGAAAGGACCTTAAAGATTATATAGTTCCAAATTCCCTGCCACAGGAAGGGATGCACCCCACCAGACCAGGTTGGTCAGGGCCCCATCCAAACTGGCCCTGAACACCTCCAGGGATTATCAGACACAGCACTCTCATCACATCAGTAAAATCACTGGCAATCAGCAGACTGCATATACAACTTACTGAAAAAGAAGACAATTTTTAAATTTTCATTTTATTAATGGTTTTCTCCTATGAATAATTCTGACTCTCTGGAATAATCCTTAAATGAAAAGTGGAACCTCTTTTATCATGCAAATGTCAATGCAAAAATGTGAACCAAAATTAAACTACAGGTTACACAAAGAAGAAAGAAACATATCAAAGTTGTTCTGAAAAGCTCGCTTCTCCCTAGGGAAATTAAACTTGCAAATGTATTCCTTTTCTTTTCAAACATTTGTCCTTTTTTTCCCCCCTTTTTTTTTTCTTTCACAGGTGCTGGTGGGAAATCAGGGAAGGTATTCAAATGTAGATTAATTTAAAATATATATCTGATTGGATACTGTATTTGCTGTGAGCTTTTACTGACTGCAAATCAATGGCTCAATTAAGACAATAAGAAGAAACTAAGATGAGGCTCTTCTAATAGACATCTTCTCTTTCCATGGAGAGCAAAGATTGTTATTTTAAAAGAAAAGTCTTGTACAGACAATTTCACCTGTGTAGCTGAGACACAGAAATATTTATTTTAAACACTTCTCAATAAGTAATGAACAAACACACACACACACAACCACAAACATGCTGCAGACACACATTCAACATCCAATATTTAAATCTATATATTTTGCAAACCTGGCACACACACTAAAATTCTAGCACCAGTGATTACAAACACTGGTGAGTATCCAAAAGGATTACTTTCTTCGTAGGTACAGGAGAGAGCAGGTGACAATCACTCCCTTAAAAAAAAAAAAAAGGCAAATAAGACAATACAGAGAAGGCACATTTTTTCCCTTTCATACACTTTTTCTGTGGACACTGCCTGCATCTCCCCTGGAGTCTGTGTTGGGACTGCCAGGTGTGTGTGCAAAGTCGTCTGTTTTTCCACAGTATCCAGGGACAGTAGCACTTTGGGCCCATGGGATGACCAGATCTGAAAGCCCTCTCTCCCAAAGCATCCCAAGTCTTCTAGTACTGTAGTGACTCACTGAGTACAGCACTGGTGCCCTCAGCATGCTGCCAGAGATTTGAGTTACTATAGCAGATTCACTCAAAGTACTACCAGAGAACAGATTACAGGCACAAGCCAGGATATTGACAGCCATGGCATTTTCAATGTAAAAATCCCCAAAGAAAAAGACGTTTTCTGTTTAAACAAGGAATGAGAGGGACTCTGCACATTCAACTGCAGCTTGTTGTCCTTTCTCTGGTGCCTTTCAGCAACTATCTCCACCTAAGAAATCCACCTGAACCGGAAGCCTCTGGAACCAACACCTTCAGCCAATAATCGAGCCTCTGACATTCCTTTCCAGAAGTCTCTTAGCACAATGAATATAACTTGGGAGCAGACATTTGAAGTCTCTTCACTTGCTGTAGTGGAGCAGAGCTGGACAGCATAGGAGCCCTGAGGAGTGGTGGTCAGTAGCATCCCACCTTGCACCCTGGAGAAGAGAGTATTCTGCCTTTACAGCAAAGCTCTTGCCACTGGAGCCACTGCTTAGTGATCCCTTGATCTGTACTGGAGCTGCATAGCCCTGAGCACACTTTCACTGTCTCACTACAGTAACACAGCTCTATTGAAAATTAACTTCCAAAGTCTCCCTCCATGATGATGAAAAACATAAGACAAGCCAATATAATCAAAACTCAGGCTTTCCAGAGAGTGTACACTTTATCTCCAGCATTATATTGAATTTAATTATTTTAGCTATATTTATATTAGTAGTTCTTACATGGGAAGACAATTAAACTGTTTTATTCTGAGAAAGGAATAATGAGAATGATGTATTTATAATTTTAATTTTGTTTCCATCAAAATTTATTACTGTGAAGTGTTTTGTTTGTTATTGCTCTTAAAATATTTGGTCTTGATGTTTTTTTTCAGCAGCAAGTTGATTTTCTATTAGTGCCACTGTTTGTTTAAACAGTTACAAGATATGCTCCATGTGCTATGGAAGAGAAATGTCACTCTCTACATTCAGGCATAGTTGTCACCCTGCAGTTTTATTTTCTACTGAAGAATATCTGACTATGTTATTTTTCAAATTATTTAGATTCTTTAGTCTTCAGTTCTCGAGCAGATTTAAATTAACTGGAGGAACCTTGAAAAAATATGTTACTTGGACAAAGAATTTAAAACTTTTTTTATATAATTGCCATTACTAGTAGCAAGACTGCCACTCTGTCTTCCACAAAGTCCATTGATTATCAATTCCAATTCAGCAAAAACAATTCATAGAAGTTTTAAGTATAAAAGCATACTTCATGCAACCTAGAAAAACATGAACAGAAATATGGGTGCCACATGTCTTTAACACTGCTGCTTGAGTGACCCTGTAGTTCCTGACTGATCTGTTCTGTAGCTGTGATCACTGCAGCTTCCATGTCTGAGCTGCTGTCGACAAGATCTACAAAAGAACTTCTCTGTACAATGTGAAGTACCTGAGTTAAGGGCGACTGTTTCCATTTTTTTTCTTCTTCTTTTGTTCCTGGAATTCATGATGGATTCTTATATACCTCTGTACTGGTAAATGTATATATGGTTTTATGTATAGATAGATGCACATGAATATCTATCAATATATACATACATATGTGCATAAGAGCCCAAATACAGTACTATCATGCATATAATCCAGATGCCATGGTAATGGTGTAAAAAGAATGCCGGAACATTGTAGAAGACAGAAGTATTTGCTGAAAAAGTGAACAGTTACATACAAAATGTTTTGCATAGAAGTTTACCGTGTGTATTTGAAAGACCAAGCTAGGGTTGAGAATGCAAACATAGAATTAAACTGTCTTCTTTCTGTCTTTAAAGGTTTTATCAATTATAATTCATCTTTTGCTTGTTACATAATTTATGGTCTTCTGGCATTACTGTAGAATACTCTAATTTACACCTGAATTCCTATCCCTTGCCAGTACTTAGCCATTACATTTTAATGCTACACTAACATATTCCAGATAAAAAAGATTCATAGAATCCTAGATGCTTCTTAGAAATCATCATAAATTATCAACAAATATAAGTTTTATAACTAACTTTACAGCTTTAAAATGAAAAAAAACAAACAAAAGTATTACTTATCTTGATAGGGAATGTAGCTAGTCTCTATGGTGATGAATAGATTGTGTTTTAATAGGCAGTTTACATAAAAATTACTTGGTGTCTGTGAATTGTAAAATTATTCTAGAATGAAGACACTTAGAGTTACTTTAATACATTGGTTTGACACACTTCAGCAGCACTCCTACAGCATGTTTTAAACTACAGAGGAAAGATTGGGCAATTTTTAATTGCTCAAATCTAGTTTTAATGTAAACTGACTGTGCTCATCTGTACTTCATGACTCTGAGGCCTCTTACTATGGTGGACCAATAGTATGTGATAATTAACACTTTTGCCAGAGCACAGGAAGGAAACAGTATACTTGATAAAATTCAATGACATTGAGGCTACACTGTCTGTGCTCTCATATATAAAATTGTAAATGACAGAAGGAATAAGATCTCACTTTGACAAAGAAAATGACTGCTGCCAACAGCATACCTCAGCTAGAGGTATGGCTTGACTGGCAAAGCTCAGAACACATGTTTGTTTGCAAATGTAGACACAGAAAAGCAGTGCTAGGCATCCTCATTCCTCTGTCCTGATGTAGAGTGGAAATATTTACTCATGGCATAAGTGACAGGTTTAAACTTCATAGTATGCATAAGCCATCTGGTAGTAGGTCCTCAGCTAAAAAGCATGTAGTTCAGGTACCCCTCTGATGTACTTCAGGAGTAGGAGATTAAGACAAAGAAAACTCAGTCCCATAGGATGATGCTTGCTGCAATGCATTACTGATTTTACTTTTTCTTTGCCAGTAGAAGTTAGGGACCACTACTTTAGCAGATAAACTCCTCAAACAAAATAATTCATCTCTTTTGCTTGCTCTGTGTTTGGCACATTTCATTGCTGAGATAAATCATCAAGGTATTCAAGAATGTGCTGAATTTAACAGTAACTCAGAAGTGAGACAGACAGTTAAGTGTTTGGCTGAAAGACTGTCTATGTGGAAGGCTCTGGGGAGACTTTGTTATGGCCTTTCAGCCTATAAGAAAGATGGCGACAGACTTCTTAGCAGTGCCCATATCGTCAGGACACAGGGTCACAGTTCTAAACTGAAAGAGGGTAGATTTAGTGAAACACTGGCACAGGTTGCCCAGAGAAGCAGTTGATGCCCCATTCCTTGAAACATTTAAGATCAGGCTGATGAGACCATGAGTAACCTAACCTATAAAATGGCATCCCTGTCATGGCAGGAGGTTTTGGAACCAGATGATCTTTAAAGTCCCTACCAACCCAAAACATTCTTTGATTCTATGACTGTGATAAATAAAAAATCTGCAGTTATACCTATTTTCCAATGCACACATACCAAATTTCATGTTCATGAGCCATAAGCAAACAATATTCAATGAAGTATTAGACTGTGAGTTTTAGCTGAGATTATTCAAGACCTTAAATATCTGGATTGCTTGTTTTCTTTCCCCTCCAGAGAAGTATGTGCACCAGTTGAGGCATAAATATTTGTCACACAAGAGTAGAAAGTAACCAATCACACACACCTTCCTAAGCCTTGTCCTTCATTCACCACAATGCAATTGATAAGGTAGATGATGGCACTAAAGCTGCAGAAAAAAAAGGATGTCTGTCAGAATTTCTTTTTAAATTTGCATCAGTCTCAAAATGGATATAGTCAGTAGAAATTTACACAGAAAAATTATGATGATCCATATAAAACTCACTGTAAAATCTGTTTAACGCAGTGCAAAAGCAGCATTTAAGTTTTTCATTGAATCTCTTCTGTTTCTTCAAATGGACACAAATGTTCACTGAGTGAACTCTTTAGCAAACAGAAGAATTCAAGAGAGATTTTCTTGAAAAAAATTCACAATTTTAATAAAAATAGAACAATGAACATATTGATATTTTATTTGCTGTAGAAAGAATAATTTAAAATATTAATGCAATCCAGCTGTGAACATCTACTGAAGGTGTGTGGTACATTCTTTGGTATTATTCACCATAGGAACCAAAACCAACTATGATCACAAGCAAGTCTGGCAACTTTACTCCAAGGGGGTTGAATCTTGTAGGTTACAGGCAGCCCAGCTGCTTTTCCTTTTAATTTTTCCACTGAAACTAGGAATGAAGTTGACTTAAACTGATAACATTAACCTCATCTGTGAGAAAAGAAAAGCTATGCTAACTTTTACTGCAGTTTAGAGGATGCAGAGTAATTTACTAAACTTTGGAAAATGGATCACCCTCTAAGCTGTTGCTGTTAGGAAAAAGATCTGATTTACTAGATGTGATTGCTTACTGGTCATGATAACCTATGGTCTGCATTTAATATTATAGAAAACAAAAGATACACAAATAAACTTGATTAATTGTTTGACAGGGCATGAGAGGCAAGATTTCCTCTTACTCCTCAATCTTGCCTATATAAGTGCTTGAGCACTGCTATGTCTGTTCATAAAGACTCCTGGTTTTCCTCATAGCAAATGTCCTAGCAAATGATCTTCAAACAATTTTTACAACTGCCTTTCCAGCTTGATTTGAAAATTCTGTTAAAAAAATCCAACAACAATATCCAACAAAAAAAAATCCAACAACAACAATGTAAAAAAGATCCATGTTTTCTGAAGCAAGAGATCCCCAAAGCAGTAGTGGTATCTCGTTTCAGAGGTTCCATATTTGTTTCCAGAGAATGAAGGTGCAAATGCCATAACAAATTGAGAAAAGAGCATAACAGTGGAATCCACATCCCAAGTAAATTATGAGTGAGGAGGATGACTGAACACAGCCATGGAGATATGCAACCAGCTGACTCATCAAGATAGCACCCAACATATACCTGATGAATTGATGCACAGTCACTACAAGTCCCATTAAAACACAAAGTAGTCAGACAATGAGACTCCGCCTGGGGTTCTGTATCCACCTCTGGGGCTCTCCACATAAGAAGCATATAGACCTTCTAGAAAGAATCCAGAGGAGGCCACGTAGATGATCAGAGGGCTAGAGCACCTCTCCTATGAAGATAGGCTGAGAGAATTGATGATGTTCAGACTGGAGAAGGTTCCAAGGAGATCTTACTGAGCATTATAGTACCTAAAGGAGCCTACCAGAGAGCTGGAGAGGGACTTTTTACAAGGATATGTAGCGATAGGACAAGGGGGAGTGGCTTTAAACTGAAAGAAGCCAGGTTTAGATTAGTTATAAAGAAGAAATTCTTTACTGAGAGAGTGGTGAGGCACTGGAGCAGGTTGTCCAGAGCAGTTCTGGATGCCCCATCTCTGGAATTGATCAAGACCAAGTTGGATGGGCCTTTGAGCAACCTGCTCTAGTGGAAGATATCCTTGTCCATGGCAGAAGAGTTGGAACAAGATGATCTTTAAGACCCCTTCCAACACAAACCATTCTATGATTTAATGAACAAGGCGTTATTCATACAAGCATAAGACCTGCAGATGGTGTGAAATCTGTTTTAGAAGCATAACAAGCACATTTGTTGCCAGGCTACCTATTTGATTTCAAATGTTGGAAGAGACAAAGCAGACAATGAGTCTTTTCTTGGATGATTGCTTTAAGAAGCAAATGATCACTTGGGGATTTATGCTTTATTTCCTTTTTTAGTTATAAGTCAAAACACAGCAAGAACAATCCTCTTGTTTTTCACAAGATGTTCATGTAACAGCAATACAGCATCCATTTACTACACTAAAAAGCTCTGCATTATTAAGGCATCCAGCTGTTTCTCATAAATGCAGCTCTGGGATCTGGTGTGTTGTATTGGTGTCCTGGTTCAGCAACCGGGACCACTGTATGGGTGGGACCAAAGCTGTGTATTCTACACCCTCTATGCATTCTCTCACAAGCTGTTAACAATGGACCATTTGCAGCAGCTGCCCAGAGCACATCTGACCCCCTCAGCCTGTAAGATGGGTGTTAAAGAAGCCCGTGAGAGAGGAGCTGTGATTAACTCCCCTTCAGGAAGTCGCCAGCGCCTTCACATCCATCTGAGGGGGCACCTCTGCTAATGGGCCATCAACAATTCCAAAAATACCCCACAACTCACAGAGTTAGATCACCCATTGTGGAATTCCCCACCCGGGGGGAGGTACTGGGTGCTCCCACCTGAACCTAAGCATATATAATTTTGGGGTTTGAGGACTTCAGGTACCACTCATTGGATCCAGAGGAGGACCAGAACCTCAACAGGACTGAGACCAACACTCATGACCAGACTGCGACCCTCATCTGCACCGACAGGTTTCTCGCTTCCTTTTACTTTGGACTTGGGGGAACTGTGGGTCTCAGCACAGGGGCTAACAAATACCATTGTGTTCGTGCTCCAGGGTGCTGGGTTATACTACTGGGTTTTGTGGGTTAAACCCAATTTCTCTCTGTGCCATTGCATTTACTGTTATTAAATCATAACTCTGACTTATAATCTCTCTTGTGTTGCATTCATTTCTCCTGATAGTTTACCTTTAAACCAGCACAATTGGTCGAAAGATTTACAGAAGCCAGTCAGTTAATCTTATGACTGTTTGAATCTTCCAGCAAATACTCCTGCAAGGCTAAAGATACGTAAAGTAACATCAAGAAAACAAGCAGTGGAATAACTATAAAGTGCTACATATTACACAAACACTGCTTTATCTCCCCTTATGGCCTGTAAATCCAGTAATTTTTTCCCTTTAAGATCATAATGGTAATGAACACATCTTTCACCCATTTCCTCACTTTCAGGTTCTCAAAAGAATGCCTGAAAGAGTGACATTACTTTCTTTTGTAATGCCTTCAGCTATTGAGTTCCACATTGTTCAAATTAACTTCCATAGACTGGGAACTTGCAAGGAGGCAACAGCAGATGAAGCATCATAATTTTACATAAAATGCCCAAATCTGCATATCTTTGAAATAACATTAATAACATTATTTTTTCAGTTTTCAAAATCACTATGCATAAAAAGATGTGTTAATCATAGGAAATACTAATATAACCAGGAAAGAGAAGGAGCACTTCAGCAAAAAAAAAAGACAATCTCATTATTTTGAAGTGACCTGGCTCAGCTTGATTTGTTTGGGTGGTGGGTACTAATGAAGCTGTCAAGTTACAGAGAGAAAACTGTCAGATGAAAACTCTTAAAGAAGCTAATAAAAGATTAAGATCATGTTCATTGAAGAGTCTAAACCAGTCTCACGGCTTTCACTGCTTTGCAAAATTAATTCAAAAACTCAGTTTCTCTAGTCCTGAAATTTTGAATGCACAAAATACAATATACCAATCCAGCAAATAAAGAAGTAAAAATAAAATAAAATAAAATAAAGGGATAAGAGATTGGAGACTGGAAAAGATCTAATAAGTATTAAGGATTATTAAACCATGTTGACACAGGCTTGGACCTGAATATAAGTGTGAAAATTTCTAGTGTGAAAACCCCACATTTTCCAAGTCCTATTACTAGAAAGTCACTCAGAGGCAATCTTTATAAATCTCAAAGGATGAAGGACAAAGGATATGCTACATTATTAGCTCCACTTAAGAGATTTCATTACTTTTGCTTTGATTTTCATCTGAGTTTGAAGCTGGTCATTTCTTTGAGGTAAGACTCAAACCAAGACATTGACAAGCAATTCTAAAATTTAAGGATGAAATGCAGTTTGCCAATGGCCTTCTAATGTCTCTCCCTGGAAGCATGCACATCTAAGTTAATGATCCCATTATTTCATTACTACAAACCAGAAACTTTCCGTATTGCAGCTTCAATAGACCTGTTGGCATTGCTCATCTGGGAACACATTCAGTACTGGAACAGCTCAGCAGGCAGCTCTCCTAATAAACTGCCACTTACAGTGAAGGCTTCTGGACCTAAATGACTTCATCCAGACACCAATGACAACAGGAATGTTTGTAAACCTTTAATTTCAGTGCTGCATTGCAGATCATTGGAGCCTTTGAGATGACTGTGGGGTAAAATTGTATGATGGCTGATCTATGCAATTTCCTTGATCTCTGTTTCTGTCAGTGTTTCATGTGGACAGAACTCCACTGGACAAAATGAGACACCCCTGACTCACTTCACAAGTACCTTGCGATCCAGCAGTCATAACATACTCTATTCTTGAAACTCCACTTTATTTTCTTTTCAGTATCTCTGCTTATTTTAACTCCCATTGTAACCACTTACCATGATTTTATCAGCAGTTGTAACATTTATTATACAATATACACTAATATATTTATTATATTAATATGCTATGCTACCATTGCAGCAGAATCATTTAAGAACTGTACCTTGCTCAAAATGCAAGAATTCATTCCTTGTTCTTATAGACATTATTATAGATGATATGTTAAGGTAAGTTATTGAGTAATAACACCTTATTTTTGAAATGCCTTTTTTTTTTTTTTTGGCTTTGATTCATTACTTCTGGTTGTCTGAGTTAGCAATACTTGACTCTACCAATAATTCTGAGATAGTACTGGACTCAATTCTTTTGAAAGATATGAAAAAAAATTCCAAATAAATAATTGGTCTTTAAAATGTCTTGGGTCTTTCACAATACAGAATGACAGGAGCATTGCCAGATTTAACTTCAAGAAGGCATATACAGTTATTTCACACTGCATAACGACTCACTGGAACTACCCAGTAATTATCTCACAAAATGATTCAGATAAAAGCTATTACCTACAGAAATGTACTGATTTGGGTAACAGATAGAGGTTTCTGATAGTAACTTTTAGGGGTTTCTGACCTTCTGTATCACACATCACTGTGTTCTCTGAGGTTTCAAAATTTCTGCCTACTGGACAGCACCACCACACAATGCTGAAAGATTCCTGGATTAAGGAATTCAAGAATTTCAAACTTTAGAATGAGTCTAAAATGCCTTGGAGATAGGTAAACCAGGCTCAAAGGATTCTGGAGTCATGAGGGTCACGTCAGAAGCCAAGATTATTAGGGTCTCTGTTGCCTTTTATGAGGGTATTGTTGTGACTCCTATATTTCACAGCAGATACCCAACTTCCTGACAACTGCATCTCTTCGGACCAGGAGAGTTGTGGAATCTGTAAGAATTGTACTGAGTTGTCTTGGATTTGTTTGGGTTGTTTTAATACAAAAATTCATAAACCTGGTCACTTATTATAAACTTTTTTTTTTTTTAAATTTCAGAATGTCATTTTCCTGAGCAGTATTGTATTTTCTCATTTCTGTTCTGATCTCTTAGGAACAGCTCATTTTCAACACTTGTGGTCTGCACCAAGCTTGAGGAGCATTCAACAGTCACCACAAAAACTTGTAGGAAATATATATCACTAAGATGAATGTGGTGCAGCTTTGACTTAGTGCATTAGTGGGAATGCCAAGGGATTATAGTGTTTCCATCTAGTTATTATCTCCATTTGTGCCACTGTAATTTAAAAAAATGCTTTGAAAATCTAGATGCAAGATTGAAGCATGAATGTAAATAGGTCCTGATCATCTGCAGCTCTGGTGGCCGCATCCAGCCTGCAAATTTACACAGTGAAAAAGTGGGTGACAAGATTGACCTAATTGGATGGCATCCCTCTTCTTGGTTCCTCTGGCTGCCTGTAAGGAGTACTGCCAGCAAAGAAAAGCACTCATCATGCTTATCCACTGTGCACAAAGTCACATAGTACCCTTTAACAAGGTCGGAGTGCTGCTAGCAAGGAGAAAAACATTTGGTGTATAATAAACAGCGCTGTTAATCAAAAGAGAGACTTTCCCTGGCTCCTGCCCAGATGCCCAGAACTATAACAAGCATATGAGGAATTTTGCTCCTTTTTGCACCCTCTTGCCAAAGACAGGCTTTGTTTGGGGAAGGTAATGAATGCTTTTTCTATCAACCCCTGTAGTGCAAGTTCCCCCAAAGACACCCTGGAAATGAGATCCAAGGTCTCAGCCACAGCCCAGACTCACACTAGGGTATCAGGCAGCTGAAAAGGAGCATGCATGCTGTTATCTCTTTTGGGTAGAACCTCTCATAACTAATGCATACCAACAAACATTGCCTCATGCACAGTTTAGCTTTGAAATGCTTTGAAGATGCGTAACTAATGACCAGAACAGTCAGGATGTCAACTCTTCCCCACTCCCTGGAAAAAATCAATAAAATAGAATTGTGCTCCAAGACTAATACAGTCTCATTAAACACCAGTGTAAATATCCATGCTTTTCCCATTTAAAATGGAGTTCCAAAGTAGTTCAAGCATCAACAATAATGCCCAGATACACAGTGCTCCAAGAAAGTACTGCTTATAGCATATCTGCTAATTTTGCTCTAACTTCTGTACTGATAGTTCATCTAATCATCAGTTGAGTAGAGAGGGGAGCCTATGAGAAACTATAAAATTAAATACTGAAAAAATAAAAAATATGAAGATAATAAACCACTATATTTGTTGGTCATTAATGTCACAACTTTGTTTTATTCAAGGGATCATCTGGAGAAAAGCTCCATACAATTCTGATTAATTGGATAATTCTAATTTAAGTTTTACAGATCGACTGCATAACATAGGGAAACAGAAAGTAACCAAAATAAATGGTTGATATGTAAATTTTTCAAACCCTTCATGAAAATTTGCACCCTTAGAGCTTTTGCAAAATGATCTCCTTGTTAATTGATGAATTCTATAAGATCAGGAGCTCACAGAAAACGACTATATTTTGGCAGAATTACCAAGTATGGTTTTAGTTTTGCAATGCAGAAGTGACCAAGGTTAGGGAGTCCAGGTTGGTATTTTTTGGGTGGTTGGATTTTCTTGTGTGTCCAGCACCAGAAATGTGGTTGTGGTTAGGAAGACCAAGTTTCTAAATCAAGTAATGATGAATTCTACCACCAGCAGTCATTTCCCATTCTTTGACAAAGAAGTATCCATTTGCACAAACATGTACGTACACGTATACACAAACAAAGCATTTCAACACAAAGCACTGCAACAAAATCCTCCTTGTCACTGACACCTACTATTATTTATTCATAGTTTGTTTTTTTTTAATGGAGATGAAAGGACTGCTTTTCCAGTATCCATCCTTAGACAACTAAATTTACAGCAACAAAATAGCAATAAAAATAAATCTTTGAGGGATGCTGCTGTTTTAATTCATGATGAGAAACTGAGAAACCAGTCTCTGAATATTAAGTCAGACTACATAGGAGTCAAACATACTTTTCTCTGTGTGCAAGTTATATCTTCCTGACAATTCCTGCAGACTTTTTTTTTAATTGGTATTATTAACTGCTGGACTGTCTGATCTTTCTAATCATACCTCAGTAGCTACTATATCAAGTAAAACTTTCAAACTTTGATTGCCAAGAGCTACTGCCCTGTTTACAAATTTTCCAGTGTGGTAATTTTCCAGATAAAGGAAGATGTTGTCAGTCACTGTAAACTACATGAGACCTCATTACTGAGTACAGACATTCTAATTAATCTTAAATACATGCCATGCCAAGAGAGTAATTAGCAACAATAAATTGCTGTGATTTTTTGAAACAACAATTGCTCCTACAAATCTCATTAACGCTTCATAAACCCCAAAATAGCAAAGTGTATTATTTACGAGTGCTATTTTTAAAAATAGTTTTTCTTTCTGATTTTCACCAGTGAGCAACCTAATTTACAAAGTTAGTCACTCTAGCAAACTCCACCATGGAAGTCTGAACCACCTGAATTTTGTAAAATCAAGCATAAAAACTTAGTAAGTGCAAGAATCAAATTTGCTTATGCAGTCTTTACTTGGTCCCTTTGTGCACTTGCAATATGATATAATCTTCAGTTCTGTGCACACATGCTTTGCTCCCCCCCCCCCCACGAATTTTGGTTCTTGATAAGAAATATTTGTTTAATTATTCACTCCTTTCTTTCATATCTGTTATTTAGTGCACAATCTTTACTGCAAACAATCTACTTACTTGTACTGGATGTTGGTCAGGGTGGCATGCTTTAAATCTACCTCCACAACTTCTTTGGGCTATGAAGGTTTATCACCACCCCCATTTTACAGAAGTAAGAGCAGTTCCAAAAGATTAAGACCAATACTGTTTGGAGTATCTGGTATGTTTCTTACTTTTGAAAGCATCGGAAAAAACATACACTTTGTGCAGGACTTCTGGCCACTGTGTCTAATCAGTAAATCAGAAAAATGAGGAACGCTCAAGTAATCACGATTACAATGTTTGTATCAGGAACTCATCTTGTGCTGTGCCAGCAACAAAAGGGTAAAAAGATGCTATTCATCTGTCTGGATGCTGATAATGGGTTATCCAGCAATAAGAAAAGGTTTCCGGTGAGATGGGAAGATGAGCTTGCCACAGAGACAAATGTTTTCATGCAGAAACCTGTCTATTATAGACTGGCTGAGATATGAAAGAACAGTCATGACTCCTCCAAGGAGTAATTACAGGGGAAAGTAAAGCTCTGTGTTCACCTCCATCCAGAACCATCCTAGGGCTGCAGCATGGACCACAAAGCTTATAGAGCCAGCTCAAAAACACAGCAGTGGTAATTCTCTGATTGATGGCACAAGCACAGGCCCACAAACTTCTCTAGGCAGTGGCACCAAAAGGAAGCAGAACTGCAGCACCACATTTGATATGAGATGAGCAGCACTGCCTCGGCCGCCTCTAGGTCCCTTGATGGCCATTGTGAAACCTAATAATAAGATGTAGTTGGGTGTGAATGTTCTTACTGAGGTTTCTTCTTTTTTAGAAATGACAAATTGTAGTTGTAAGGACCAAGAGTTATGATCAGTTGCTTTATGTTATTTCAGGGGGAACAGAAAAGCAGCCTGCCACGCTCTGACTCAAAACAGCTCTTGGTATCCAGCTGTGAAAGTGGTATTACTAAACTGACATGTTGGGTTGTGAGAAGGTCTGATACCACACTTAAAGCCAATTTTTTTTTTTAGTAGAACCACTGCAATAGCTTGGCAGAAGAAGAGTTTTTGGGTAACAGCTGGTGGCTCCAGGCAATAGACACTATTGCACATCTTCTGTATCATTTCTGCCTGTTCAGTCACTGTTGATCCTGTAGTAGCTGAGCTCTTGCAATTTTGTGAAGACTGGCCTAATGAGAGACTGAAGAACACATTTCACTCAATTGCTGAGAGACAAACGAACCCATGAACCAAGAAATTGATTTGAAGCTTTAATCAAAAGAAATGAGAAAAGGCTTCACATAGACGTGTCTATACCACTGGGAGATGATTCTTCTATAATTTCAGATTGCTATAAGACAAATTTTGCAGGCCTCAGCTAGTTTTTTTCTTTTCCTTTTTTTTTCCTTTATTTTTTAACTCCTGGGTGCATATGAAGCTTAGGAAGTGAAAGCTTAAAATCACAGATGGACCCGTTCCTCTACGATCAGTTTTGCACAACTGAGGCTCCAGG
>VWZD01002272.1:84446-106535 GCA_013396695.1 Sakesphorus luctuosus | reverse complement strand
ATGTGAACAACTGAGACCAAATTTATGCACATTTACTGCAAGTAACACAAGAACTACAAGAGTTAGAATGGTTAAGGTCTGTTCTTATAGATGAAGAAGGTTAATGCAACATAACTAGTTTATAGAAATAATATTGTTTGGTGTGGTTATATTTCTGTTAAGATTTTTTAAGTCTGTTAATGCACCGGTGACATTACTTACAGGAATGTTTTTAATTTGTTAAGAAAATTAAGATGCTAAGTAAATAGAATAAGGTTTTTAATTTGTTAAAAACTTAAGAAGTTAAGTAAGCGGAGTAACGTTCCTTTACTAAAAAGTTAGGATGTTAAGTTAGCAGAGTGATGTTAATTTGGTAGAAGGTTAAGATACTAGATACTAGATACTAGTAAAACAGAGTAATGCCACATTTATAGTTTTTAGTGCACTGTTAACAGATACTGTTAGTAAATAGAGTTAGATATGCTACATTACAGAAGAGAGCAGCAATTAACTTTCTGTTACTGGTTCAAGGTAATGAATGTAAAGATTTTGAAAGCATATGTTGTATGAATTGAAAGAAAAAAGAAAAAACAAAAAAAGAGGAAAATTGAGAGTGAGAGTGAATGAGAGAGTGAATGATGGATGAAGGTAGCTAAACACATTGCTTCAAATATGGACTATAGATGGAATATAACTGGAAGGGTTTTTATCTATGATGAAGACTGGATTGGTGATCTTTTGTGATTGTGACAATTGTGCTGTGGTTAACATCAGGTGCAGGTGGTCTTTGTTAAGGTGCCCTGCAGAAGACTACTGCTGCCATTTTTGTAGCACAATTACAGAGAGGGGGAATTGTGGGGATGACAGTGTGTGTGTGTATCTCTTAAGGTCTGAGGTGATTGATGAATGCATCTTTAAGGACCAGAGAGGCACCTGTAGAATGTGAGATGCTTTGTAACCAGTAAAATCTTTCCATGTATGTTAGGTGAACTACTGACCAATAGTGTACTGGCATGTCATATGTAGGAGTAGATAAAAGTAAAGCTGTTACTAAAAATAAAGTCCTTTCTCTTCGGTGAGCCTTCTGATCACACTGCAGCCTGTGTGTCTCTGCCTCCTCAACTGCCGCTAAGATAATCTACATTACCCCAATAAAGGGTGACCCCAATAGTGTACTGTACTTTCTGTGGTGTTATGAGACTCCTGCATTATTTGGCACAAGGAGGTCAGCTAATGGCACAAGCAGCAGCCTATGGTCTGCAATCTCTTGGTTAAATAGTAAATTCTTTGTAATGTCAACAGTTTCTTATGCTCACAAAACCCAGGATAAGATTAACAATGGCCAAAACACTGATGAATCCTGAAAACTAAGCAAATTGAGGAGCCTGAGGATGTTTGTGACAATGCAAAAGAATGCTTGATGTGAGAGAAAATGTTCTCTTCAAGTGAACCAACATGCAAAATAGACATCTCCAGCTACCAGTTTGGCTACATTGAAGTTTACATTACACCCTGTGGCAAACTCACTGCCACAAGCTCCAATCAAGCATCTAATTCAGAAGTCTGCTGAGATTACAGCATTTGTCAAAACATACTTTGTGCAGCAGCAGCTGAAAAGCTTTATTACATAGATGTCTTTAGCATTTCTTAGAAGTAATATCAGCTCCTAACAAAGTTATTTACACTCACTGTACACTATACTCGCAAATCTTCCACTCTGGCATTTTCCCACTGAACAGTTGTGAACCATTTGCAAGCAGCGGCCTCATAAAGGTATTTCCTCCGTCTGCAGTGAAATGCCTGTGCTTTTCAGCTCCTGTTTCTATGATAAAAATCATTCCCCAATCATCAAACAGACAATATATTTAACAACTAGTTATCAGCTCCTATGACCAGTTGATAAGTGAGGAGCACAGGATAATATACTCTGGCATTCTCATAAAAACTCAACAGCAACAAGTCAGAAATAACAAAACCTTATTAGCGTTTTAATATGATGTACTGAAGGTAAAGAAATTAAACCAAGTTCTCATGTTGCTTCCTGGTAAAGGAAACACTCTCACTAAAATACATTATTTTTTTAAAAGTGTTGCCATTGTTTCAAATAAAAACTAAGACTACCAGTATTGTACAGAAAATGTTTGCCTTCATCCACTTTCTAGCAGTTTGTATGTATTTTATTTCTCCCCTTCTGATACTTTCTGTACTTAATTTTATTTAGGCAGAAGAATATGATCACAATTTTAAGAGGAAAACTCAGAGCTATCTACAGTACCTCAATATTTGACTGGTCCTTCATTGTCCATACAACCTCCTATTTTCACTGCAAGTAGTTTCCTTTAATAGCATGCTGACAACCTACTATACTCACTTGATATTCATTACTAAAGATAAATACCAGAAAGAACTATTAGATCACAGAAATCAAATTGTTCTCAGGTGAAACAACATGAAATTTCACTCACCTGCACCTAACTTGTATCTGACTAGAGAACATAACATTTAAACAAAAATATTCTTCAGAAAAACACCTGGTCTTTCCCTGCACACAGCAAAGCTCTCAGCTTCCTTGGTTCCTTTAATTATTAGTCATGCTGCTGAATTGTTTGTTATACACTTAAATGTGTGGATACATTTTCCAGCCACAGGTTCAATACTATGCTTTTGGTACAATAAAGCCAGAGCCCATAATATGCTCCTAAAGTAACCTTTTCATACTCAGTAAAATAAAAATATCTCTCTCATGGACCTCTTCTATCAGTAGGTAGTTTTCAGCTATTACAAACAAATTTTGTTCTGTGAAAGCAGTGAAAAATTGGATGCAGTACATCAGAATCAAGTTCAGGTGGAACAAAAATCAAGAATGATCAAGAGACAGGGGAGAGTGCCTACAGGCAAAAACACTACACAGAGGCTTTTTGACACAGCATCAGTCCTGTAAGAAATCACACTCAACTGTTCTTTTTTTCATCATCCACCAGAATCCTGAAAACTTTTCAGTTGCTCCTTTCCAGCCCCTTGCTCTGAAGGTGTGTCTTTATCACTATAAAACAAATGGGCACTATGTTATATTAAAGTATTTCTCATTTGAACAGGTCAAGCCTTGCAGAGGTCCAAATTTCTCTGCACACCTGGCTGACTTTTAAATGCTATTCCAACGATTCCTGGATTTCCCACACAGCAATGGGTTGATTTTTAATTCCACTGCCAGAGGTAGTGGTGGCATCTGGCCCACGACTGGATTATTTTAACAGCTCCCCTAGAAAAGCCCACATTCAATAAAGGTCCTCCTGCAAAACATTCTTCTGCCAAAATCTGCAAGGCAGATTTCAATCCACCTAATGCATTTTATGATAGAAGGGAATTATTCTTAGAACACAAGACATAGATCAAATCCCTTACCAGGACACACTCCTTCACAGTTAACTCACAGTTGACTTAAAGACCAAGATCAGGTTGATTTGAAGGCAAACTATTCCCATAAAACTACACTTAAAGACACAAGCTGAATTCTTACACTTCTTTTTTTTTTAATCAAATTGATCTATTTTTCCTTTTTGCATATTTTGAGCTACTGTATCTACAGCTTGACAATTCATTCACTCTTCCTCAACATCAGCACATGAACCACTCTCTGCAGGGTCACAGGGATCTTTCCAGGACTCTAACAAAAATTAACCATGGGCTAGAGAGTTCAAGATTCAGGTGTGAATTATTCAGCTATAATAACTAGTTTAAAAAAACATTTATCCCCACCAAGTCAGGATTGCTCAACACCCCTCCCATACCACACATCCTGTGTTGTACCAGCACCAAACAGGGGTGAGAACAGCCCATCAGTTTCCACCATCCTGAGCCCCTGGTTTACCTCCAGCACATACTGCAGAAATGGAGGACAGGTTTTAAAAACACATCAGTTTTTGATGGCATTAACCTGATGCCTAAAGGGGTTTTTGATTTTTTGATTTTTTCATTTTTATAGATTTTAGAAGTACTTGTAACTAGTAAAATGCAGATTTAGTGTGCCAATATTCCTAACAGCTTCAGTTCAATGTTTATACATGCCAGCCTATGCCACATATCAGTAACTCAAATTCTTTTAGTTGTTTAGACATCGTTTCAAGGTAGAAAACTGAAGACTATCAGAAAGACCTGCAGAATGAGACATAAACATGAGCCAACAACCTTGGGTCTAAGAACACTGGAAAAGCTCCAAGAGCCCTGTGTGTGCTGAGGAAGTGGAAGAATGATGAAGAGAAAGTCTCACCAACCCAACTCAAATCCTGAGAGGGTGGAACAGGGGTGGGACCAGGGCAGGAAAAAAGGTTGAACTGGAGATGTGTAAAGTAATGATTAGATGGATCATATTGTAAAAGCCATGGAAATTAGAGCTTGGACAGGTGCATGTTGATATGTATTCCTGTGGGCCCTAAGCCTGATATTAAAAGACTTTCACTTTTTATCTTAGCCCACACTAACTTGGCTCAGAGTCCTGCTTTGTTGGGGCCTCTCATGGCATCAAATAAATACAAAAAATGTAAGAATTTTAGAGTTTCTGCCAATTTTCTCAAAGGACACGCCTCTCTCATTAAGTAAGGATGGACTTGTCGTATCTATTTCATTAAACATTCCCAGATTTCTAGGGTAACACTGGCATGCCACCCTATGGAGAAGGCAAAAGGGATGATTTCCGAGACAATCTCTCACTCTTCTGAAAGCAAATTTGAAATAACAGGTGTTCCTATAAAAGACAGAAGGCTTCTTAAGAGCTTCCCCTTTCCATATTCCTTGATGCTTCTTTCTTTTCTGAACTGCTTAAGCTTTAATACAACAACTGAAAACTTAAAACCACAAATGCACTTTCCATGTGACAATCACAAATGCCAAAGCACATCTCGCCTGACAAAGAATGATAACCAAAACCGTGATAGTACTTCAGACAATACATCATGATGAAACAACAGGAATTCAGCAATTAAATGTTAACTTCAGCATACTACTAGCTCCTTTTTTTTAGTATTATGAACAGCAAGTGGACTAAGTGGAACAATTAAGAGATTTCAAATAAAAAGCATCACATGAGAAGTTTTAAGTGGACAGTAAAGTTTCAGCATTCCATTACATACAAGCCTTGTAATAATATGACTTTACATCTCAGTACAATAGTAGGGAGAAGTATGCAGTTACCATCTATCAGCAGTGGGCAGTGGAGAACTGCAACTCACAAATAATTCAGAATAAAACCTAAATTTTTGTAATCTATGTACCATCCACCCAGCAAAATCCATGTATATTTCTTGATACAATTTTATTTAATAACTAAGCTTATCTGAATTTTTATATTTTAGATAGAAATTACAGCAAGAAACATAGTAAGAAATACCACTGCATGCATACAGAAAAGTATAGTTTAGTTTTTGGAAACAACACAGAAACTCTGAAGAGAGTAAATCATAACTGGTGTATCCTACAAGGTGTACTTACATCTTCATTCCAGTCTTCTGCTGTCCATTCTTCTATTGAGTTTTTCCATGCTCCTATTATAATTGGAGAAGGAAAGAAAACAGGTACAAGTTAAAAGCACAGCACTGTGTTTCAACACTTCTGCTTTATAAGCAATCCTGTTTTCAATTATCAGTGGAAATCCAAACAAAGAGACAGTGGTTGGAAACATCTGGAAACAGAGTTGGAAGCTCCAGAAAACTGATCTGGAGACCCATTTTGGGAGGGAAACATCCCCACTTCCTCATTCCCCATCTTTAATTTCTGATTTCAGGAATTTCTTAGCCACTATGGTACCAAACCTAGTTTGCATGAACACATGTGATTAATCCCGAACACTGGAACACCTTCCTCCTGTGTGCCCAGCAGCAGTGAGAGGTTACTCAGCTGTCCCACCTCCCAGTTTAGGCACAAACTCATACAGAGCCTGAACAAAACCACAACACTGGCTCCAACATCCACAACCCTACTTGCAACACATTCAATTTCAAGACCCAAGCTATGCATCTGGAGGCTCCTTTCCAACCTTTTAACTCTCTCCTCAGAGCAGAACCCCAATCCCTCACCCCAAGAGAGCAATGCTATTTTAAAACATATATAATTCTTACAATGGCAGCAGAAAGTCTTTAGGTTTCCACTGTAGCTACAAACACTTCTTCCTGTAACTTATGGCAGGGTTTATTGGAGAACACTGGAGGACAGCATGCAGTCCACAGCATGCAGAAATGAGAACGGAGAAGGAATGATCCTATGGATGCAAAATCCTGATCCCTTCGACAGGAAACAGCAGGCACAGGCATGCAAGAGCAATACAGGGACTGAAGGCCTTGCCACCAGTGAAGGCACAGACAAGGTTATCCCAGCAACAACCAGAGCCCTTGTTTGAACTACACAACCACCAGCAATGAAAACACCAGCACCAAAGCTGCTACCACCATCATCACCCTGGATCAAGCACTAAAGCAAAGGAACTGCTGCTTCAATCACCTCCTTTCACTCAACCAGGAACCCTCTGAGACACATTAATCCAGAAACAAGCCCACCCCAAAACCAGCATCAAATTCACCTCGTACTAATGCCCGCACTGCATCAGTGCTTCCTTCTGTACACCACAAAACACAAGTGGGTTTGGCAGAGGAGGGTCAAATGTCCCTAACCCAGTGAGGAGACCAGGCCTGCCACAAAGTGACATGTGGGGGGGAGAAGAGTGGGTTTACACCTTGGAATCCAAAATTATTTGGCAGGTCCTGAGCAAGGTAACATCCGCTCTTGTCTTGGCTCTGTAGAGTTGCCTGAAACATCCTGTGCTCACATTTTAGCAAACAGCCCCTAGCCAGGATGTTGTTCCACACTGGCAACTGATAACCACAAAACTACTACAATGCCTCAGATTTCCAGACTAACCCACATATTTCTACAGAAATTTTCAAAAGGAGGAAAAGCAGCAGTTTTTGGAGAAACAGATGATTTTCTTTCCCTTCCACTGACCAGCACAGAATCCCTTCCCTCAACATTTCTTCTTTATAGTCCTGCTCTTTGCCCTGCTTGTATTTATTTCCCACCAGTCAGTCAAGACAAAACTTTGAGCTGGTATCAGAACTAACAACAGAGCTTGGAGTCTGATAAAATAAACACAAAAAGAGCTCAGACAAATCAAGGCCAAGTCTTGAGGACTGCCCATCACCTTTGGGAGGACAAACCTGTTTGGATTAATACTTGAAATGTTTTCCTGACGTTCAATTTAAACGCTTATCTGTTGCTCCTACTTACAGACACATTTCTGAGCATTTACTTTTCAAATTCTGAGCACAACTCTTCACCCTTTTATTAGTTTACCCAAGCAGACAAGTTTATTACTGACATTTATTAACACTCTTCCTTCCCAACTCAATCCTTTCGCAGTTATTTCACTGCTCTTCTCTGCACCACACCCAGGTTGTTAATGTTTTTCTCTGATTGATGGGATTTCTAAGTCAGATTTCGCCACAGACACATCAATTTCCTTTCAGTCCAAAATCCACATTGCCCTTTTTGCCACTCCTTATCCTCTTCCCAGCCTTTCCTCTAAACCTTGGAGAGAATCACAATTCAAGGGTTCTCCACTTTCCACCAGTTTTCAAGGTTCCTTGTCACACCAATTTTAGCCTAGATGGCTCTCTGTGACTCTCTGTTGTTTCTCGTTGTAACAAGTTCAGTTTTAAAAGTTATAAACCCAATAAAAAGTATGCAATATTTTTTTGGTAAGACTCCAGTTACTTTCCTCCAATTCCTCCCTTTCTGTCACACTATTTATTTTTTTCCTTTCTTTGAATAACCAGATATTGATTTTAGCCTAAAAATAAACTTGTCTTGGTCAATGCCAACCTTGTGTACTAATTCTTTTCTTCTGGATTACATTTCTATTCTAGAAAGACATAAAGATTCCTTCTGACTTTTACAGATCTACCAGAAAACTCCCAAAAAACCCAACCAAAAATCCCCACAAAACCAAAAACCCAAACACCAACTTTCTTGTAATTTCCAAGCCACGCAATTCCATTCCTCCCTCTTGACAGTTACACTACAATTTATTTTTTTATTGCTTGTCATTTTTCCATTTTGGAGACATTTAAGGTTGCTCATGAATAAGGTAACAAAGGAAGTTTTCTCGTGAAACTCATGAAACTCTATCACAGTAGAGGCATCAGTAAATTACCAGAACACAATGCCCTTTTACAACCCACTTTGAGAAGGAGGATCTCCAATATAACTTATTTATAAAAACTGCTGTGATTTGCACTAAGGATCTCCCTGTACATCACAAAAAAGGTAAGAGATGAATCATTCTGTTAAGGCTTATTCCCTTCTGGGTGAGGGTTGGCCGTTTTGTTCCTGCTCACCTGCCCCATCTCTTCACCTTTCATCTGTACATTATTTCTATAAAAATAAGGATGCAGGAAAACTGATGCTGTATTACTTGGAATACAATTACGCTTAAACATCATGAACTGCTAAAGATTTGCCCTTTTCTCTGTATTTCAACCAAAACCACTAAATCACACCCCCACAAAACCTGCTAGTTTTTCTACCGGATAGCACAATGATGCACCTAAAACATCTTTTTACTCAAGCTACTGTGATTCTTTTGGCAACAACTCAGGGCATGAGGTTCTAGTGCACTTACAGAGCACATATGATGGGAACATAAACTTAGTATTTAATAAAAATGTGGATATTGATCACTTCCCAGCATTAGCTGACAGAGAAAACCCTTAGCAAATAACTCAGTGTCTTCAGAAAACATTTTGATAAACAAATTGGGTTTTTTTTCTCCAGGTAGTTGCCCAGCAGCTGCCCCACTACCTCCTCTTTAATGTAACTGCAGATCAAAGACAATAATTTCCTAAGTAACTGGTTAGTATGAGCTGATACTGTTTCTGTTTTGATGAAATAAGAACTGGGTAATGAGGAATAAAGAGAGGTATTTTCCACTCTGCTCTTCCTCTGCCTAAACTCTTACCTGGCATCCATTAAAACCACTTGGAGCTTTATGGATTTCCACACGTTTAAAACTCCCACATTCAAATCTTTAATGCCTCTACATTGGGAACTTAACTGGGTCTGTTGATTTGTAACTCATGTAAATCCACTGTAAATTCAGGGGGGGAAAAATTGAAAACTAATACCTGGGATTAACAAGTCAAGTCAAATTTTGTGCAATCTACTTCCAGACCCGTAACTTGTTTCCCTTTCCTTTCCCCCTACCACTGCTTTCATCTTCCTTCCCATACTCTCTTCTGCTTTAAAATTACTACCCCAGCAGCAGCCTCCCCTAAAAGCCCTCAAGATGCTTTCCACCACAAGTGCTTCCCACTTGGACAAAACTAAATTACTCAATTTTAAAGCCTCTCTTTTTTATGAGATTCCTTTTGGCCCAGGGACTTCTTTTAGGCATTGTGTAAAGAAGCAACACAGTAAAATAAAACACTCTTCAGAGAGACATTTTTGTTTTGTTAGTTATGGTGCCTTTTTCATCTGCATTGAAAGTAAATTAAGACTAGCAACAAAAAGTTATTTAACACCCAAAAAGAACAGTCACACTTAACTAGTTTACTTTACATTTCCACCAACCAAGTAATTTTGTGGGAATTTCCCACACTGACAGTCATTCATTCATACCCCTAAGAATCATGAATCTGACAAGGCCAGGGAAAATTCCCAAATGCCTTCTCACACCTTATTCTCCATACCAAGCCCCCCAGATTTCCATGTGTGCCTTAAGCTGTCTTACTGAAGTTCAGTGTGGTTCCTAGTGACACACTGTCCTAGTTCAGCAAGCTGGGACCAGTTTATCACTGTGTGTATTCTATACTCGCTATGTCATTTCTGATGAACTGTTAACAATGGACCATTTGCAGCAGCTGCCCAGGGCACACCCGACCCCTCAGGACATAGGCTGGGTGTTAGAGAAGCCTGTGAGATAAGAGCTGTGATGACTCTCCTCTACGAAGTCGTTGGCACCTCCACACCCAGCCTGAGGTGTCATGTCTGATAATGGGCCATCAGTGATTCCATATCCCCCACAGAGTCAGATCACCCACTGTGGAACTCTCTGCCCTGGGGGAGGTACTGGGTGGTCCCACCTGGACCTGAGCATATATAATCTGGGGGTTTGGGGACTTCTGGGACCACTCATCAGATCCAGAGGAGGACCAGAATCTCAACAGGAAGAGAACACCACTCTTCACCAGACTGAGACCATCTTCTGCACCAACAGATTTTTCACTTCCTTTTACTTTGGACTCAGGGGAACCAGTGGGGCTCAGCACAGGGGCCAATGAACACCACTCTGTTTGTGTCCCAGGGTGCTGGGTTATACTGCTGGGATTTGTGGGTTAAAACCATTTGCAATTTGTGCCATTGCATTCATTGTAATACTGTTTTATTAAATTGTAACTCTGACTTACAATCTCTTTTGCGTTGGGTTCGTTTCTCCTGCCAGTTTACCTTTAAACCAGCACACACACTGACAGCAAAAACATTCTCAGCATCCCAGCAGAACTTCCACACATCAGCTAGAACTCTGAACTGCTACCAATGTCTTCGTTCAGCAGCACACCCCTCAGGCAGACACACTGACACTCTTACAGGGATCTGTTTACCCACACCAAGCTACTCTTATTCCTAGCAGAATTCTTCCACTACTGAAGACTGAGGAGGCACCTACAAGGAACGGAGGTTGCCATGAGAGAGGTACATGAAGGCTTCTCTGAGTTAGCAGGGAGGGTCACAAAACATTTGAGCTTACTTTGGAAGTACAGCACAAGTTGAGAGTAAGCCACAACCACACAGCTGCTATCATCAGTAACAAACCAGTGATCCTCTTCCTTTGGTCCAGTCTCCTCATGCCTTTCCTGTAGCTCTTCTTTCTTTAGCTAGTTAACCTTTCTGCTTCTGCAATACTTGTGACAACATACCCTGCTCCTCACTACCAGATAGCAAACAATGATACAACAATTCCAAGAGGAATTCTCAAGACATTAGGTGTCCTCCTTACTTGAAAAACTAACACCAGTTAAAATAAAAGGTGTGTTTCTGTTTGCGCTACAGCACCAAGTAATTTCCAAAGTAATTCCTTGGAAAGATGACATATTTGGCAAGAGTGCTCCCATTAATAACCATTAATACACTCAAGGCCACTCTTCCACACTGGACCAGAAGGCACTCTGAGTGACAAGACAGCTCTAAATAAGCCCTCCTAAACTCTGAGCCTGTTGTCGTCTCCTCTGTTCAAGTGGAAAATGGTTTATCTGAAGTTCAGAAAGCTGCACCTCAAGCAGTTCACAGCAGAGCTCAGGAGGGCACTGGTCTCCAGGATCTCCTTCCATGCTCAGCACAGGTGTTGATGTAAAATCACCTGAGCAGGCTTCAGCAATGCACAGATCAGAAGAATTACCCATTACTGCAATTAAAAAAAATTAGCTCTCTCACTGGTTCTCAAGTGCAGACAAAAANTGCCTATGAATCTGGAGTAATAGATTTTGTATTAACTGGGTAGTGGGAGGTTATTTCTTGTTATACATAACTTGTGTAAGTGTGTGTTATATTGTAGTTTTCTCTTAATTTTCTCTTTTCTGTGTAACTATATGTAGCTAGTTTCAGCATAAACCTAGTTTGGAGGGGTTTTTTTTCCTTTCCCTCTTCTTCCCTTTTCACTCTGTCTTGGACAATTGGCATTTTGCCAGTTCAAACCAAGACAAACATACATAAATTTCTCCATCCTGACACAGGATTTCCTTTGTCTTCATCTCCTGTCACAGAACATAGGAAGTAGCAAGGTATTCTATTTTCTCAATTACAGATAAGCAGGCCATCCACCTCACTTCTGAATCACCACATGACCACTGCTCAGTGGTTCCTTTCCAGACAATGTCTCTCTTGCCTTTAGCTGGGAGTGTGTACTTCTCACTTGAAACTTCATACAGAAACACACAGCTCCCTCTGTCTCCAGACACACCAATTGCTTTTTGGCTTCCATTCAAGTGCCTTTTTTTTACTTAATAATTCTCTGCACAAATGGCAGGCCTTGGAACTCTCCTCCATCCCAGAGACTCACATCCTTACACTTCTGCATTGTAACAGTGGGGTTTTCAAAGCCATCCTAGTGTCACTGAGTGAAAACTGTTGTTCTTTTCTTTTCTTTTTCTTCTTAGATATTCACACCCTATTACCTAATGCTTGTGGACCAATCAGTTCTACTAGGACTTAACACTTCTTAACTACATCAGGTGAGATCTTAAGCAGTATTAAGATACCTAAACAGTTCTCCACATACAAGGCTCTTCAATGACACTTCAAATGCTTTTGTTTCTCAAGGGTTTGTGAGCACTGTAAAAAAAAAACCACCTGAGAAATGCCTTCCCTTCATTCTTACAAGAGAGACACTCAGCCTACAGGATGTGCTCTGCACATCAGCAGCAGTTAAACTATAACAATGAACCAATATCTGTGTCACAAGAGATGAATTCATATTTTCAGAAGTTAACCAAACATGAGTAGAATGGTTATTTTAATTGCCATTTGCTACAGGTCTTCATTCCAATCCTTCCACTTCTTGAAGCATCTTACCAGTTCCACCATCTGCATCATTCTGACCAGTCTCCCAAATCTCTGATTTTGTCCCAAAGCCATCAGTGGCAGAAGACTCCGTATAGTCTGCAGGGTTAAATGTCCTAGAGTTTTAAAAGTTAAGAAATGGAAGAGAACACATGGGTCATTCAGTGAGTACAAGGGTCATTGTTTTAGCTGAAGTTGTACTAGATTTAACATCTCAATTTCCACATAATTTATCTTGACAGCTTTCATTTCAAAAAAATTCTTTTCTTCTATGAGCAGAGATAAAAAAGGGAGAAAAAAGGAGAAAAAAGTGAGGAGACTGGAAAACAAAATTCCTGTAGATAAACTGAAGAAATTCCTGAAAAAGCAGTTAACAGCATACCCACCCCTCCCAGTCTTACAAAGCATTAGTTTACATAGACTATGGTAAGACCCTCTCTGCTGGTAAGTTCTGCAGCAGGTGGCTGATTGACAAGTAACCAGTACCATGCCCTTTCAGAGCACCAGACCTGCCCAGGACAGGAGTCAGAACATCAGTACGATTATTTCAAAGTGCTCTTCTGACACCAATGCCAAATATTTAGATGCAACTAAAAGGTGAAAAAAAGGATTATTGAAGAAAAATCTCTGTTCAGTTTCTTCACCTACGAGTATGAACAAGAAGGATTATCAGTGAAGCAGAAAAAGCCTTCTGTTCATCACAACATCACTGATGCTACATGAAGTGTCATTAAAGGCAAGCACTCAGTGAAAGCAGTGGAGGCTTCACTTCTACAAAGCAACTTGTTCCAACAAAATTGAGATCAAACTTTTAAGGTGCTGAGTAACTTCTGATCCATCTGTTTTAAGGTCCACGTATGTCCAACAGCTAATGCATGAAACCTCAAAAACAGTAGGAAGTTCAGAATTGCTACTTTCTAGTTTTATACAGAACTTGCACATTCTACTTTACACTGAAATGAATCTCTTTTCAAATTGACCTAAGACTATTTGCCCAACACAACTTTCAGCCTCCAAGGCACTATGTGGCTGGTACTGATAGCAGCTATGTTCTCCAAATTTGAGATACTAGCACTGAGTAAACACACATTAGGTCTGTAAAGGTGTGCCTAGCTAGAAATATTGGTTCAAGACAAAGATGTTCCTTTCATCATGTAAGAGATTTGTCAATTCTTGAATCCATATTGGTTTATCAGACATACAGCAATTTTCATACATACAGTGGCAACATTTAATATTGCCACTGACATTGATCCTTGCCAAAATCTGTGCTCTGCATGTTTCTTACCCCATGCCTTGGGCTGAAAACCTCCCCGCTCCTCTCCCTCTGCCACGTCCAAACCCTAGGAGAGAAAACACCATTTAACAGCAACAGCAGAGGAGCCGCCAGTCACTTCCTGTCACATTAGAGAATGCCATGGTTGAACAGGAAAACTACCACAACTGAAGTGAAATACCATTTACTTCCCAAATTCCCACACAGAATTTGTTTCCCTAACACAGGCAAATAAGCCACAGTTCATCTGAGACCACCAATTTCAGCAGGACCTGCAGCAATTCTTTGCCATATTTTCCACATCTCGTGAAGCGGCTCCAAATGCCAATGAAAGAACTTACCCAAAGACTCATCCCAAACACTGCTGTTGCCAAAATCATCAGACATTGTTCAAAATTTTGTCTCTACTGTCTCACTCTTGCCTAAGATGCTCCAGACTTCCAGCCTCCAGTACCCTGACCTCTCCAAAAATTCCCTATCCATCCTTATCTGTGAGGACAATGTTGCAATACTCCCTTTGTTTCCTTCTCTAACTCAGACCACTTGTCCATCCCTACTCTCCTGTGCTTTTGCCAACCTGTGACCACACATTCCTTCTGCTTCCCCTTAAACGCTGTCACTGACACAGAAATTACCCAACTCCATCTCCCTATTACCATTCACAAAAATATTCATTTCTATTTTAACAAGAACATGTATTTGTTGCCTCCAGTATTGATTACCAGTCCCAGTTTATGAGCTGCTTTATACAAGGAATGGCTTGAGTTTTGCACATTGCAGTGTCAACAAGGCACGAAAATTTGTGTGTTACTTAACAATCTGTAAAGCAAAAGTCTACAATAACTGTTAGCAACCACTCCTTACATGCAGATTTCTGCATGGATTTCTCTCCCTGCCCTTTTTTAGGGGTTTTATCTGAGGCTTTTCCAGTTTGCTGGGGTTTTTTGGAGGAAGATTATGAATACTATTTTGTATTACAAGAACAGAAAGAAGTCAAGAACCACAGAGAACAAAACAATGTTTAATTTAATGACAAAATTCTGTGGTAATTATAAGTCACCAGGCAACTGTAAGTTTACCAGAGCACAAAAATTATAATTCTAAATCACCAATACCCTGGTGTCCAAACATCAGAATTACCCATAACAGGCTGTTGGAAGTTGGATCAGAATCACCTCTTATTTTCAGGGGACCACGTGAACTGAGTCAGAGCAGTACCGCCAGGACATGGCAAAATCAGTTTAGGAAGTTCCTGTTTTAATGACTTTCCATTTCCTGCCCTCACTACTAGTTCATCCCCTTGCCCCAACTCACTGTTCAAATGTTAAAAAGACACTTCCAAATCTACTTTTTCAAGGACTTCTTAGAAGTATCAAAGCAGCAGGATGAAACAAGCAGAGGAAGGATTCCCATGCAGCAACACACAGCATTTTGTGGGGACAAGAACACAGAATAGTTCAAGTCTGACACTGGCCAGCTCTGCTGTCTCCACATTATTTTCCCCTCTTTGCTCTCTTTTCACAACTGGCTGCAGAGAAGGCAAAGACAAGTTAGGAAAGGGGCAACAACTGCTCCAGCTTGGAATTTGCCACCCTTCCTCACCAACTCCACGTGCTCTTTGCCATAAACACCACTGCCCCAGAACCCACTGTACCCAAGTGTCTCCAACATGGCCTCTGAACCTCCTTGCTCAGCCCATCTACTCCACAGCTCTGTTCCTTCACCCACCCAAAGTCCCCAGCCTGGGGAGCTGCTCTGTGGCATTAAGGGGTCACAGCTCCCACATGCAGAGAAGTCAGAGCAGTCTGGATCTTGTCCATTAAGTTTTCTGAAGAGCAGAACCAGCTGCACAAGGTTACCTGGGGACATGGTGGAGGCCATCACATCATAAAATTACTTCCTAGTGCTATTAATACAGCTTTAAACACCATTTACTGAGACTGCACAGAAGCAAATCATCAGTTTTCTGACAGCCTTGGGTGCAAGTCCAGTTGGGACCTGCGAAACACAGGAACAGTCAAGCAGAAATATTTCTGAGAGAAGCAAGCAGACAGACATTAGGTACAGAGAGGTAGCTGGAACAGCTGTGATGAAAGAAGAAACAAATTTTAGAAAAGGAGGTAAGACCCCTCAGCCTCCCAAGTGCAAAAGCCTGAAAGAATAATCTTAGCACACTAAACAGAAGGTGGCCTTTTAGGAAGAAAAGCATATGTCAGTTCCCATACCATCACAGACACAGTAAAATTCTGGCTAAAAAAACAGTAAAAACCTCTTACAACTTCATAAATTGCTGAAAGAAAATTTTGTCCCTGAAGTTCCACACACAGTCTTAGACTACTAGCCAGAGGCATTTTTTTATACCAGATCACTTTGAAATTAATCCTGATCTTGAGTTTCAAGGGGATTCCCTTAATTTCATGAAACTGTGTCTGTGCTTTCTGTCAAAACTGAAATTAAGTTTAATCAACAAATGCACCAAAATCATTCTAATAAAGACAAAAGGAAAGCACCAAACCAGTGGTGTTAACACCAAATTCAAAGCCAGAAGAGACGCTCACAAAGAACTAATTCAAAACATGGGACAGGAAGTACTGACCACTGAAATACCACCCTAACTCAGACACAGGATCTCACACATCAAGGCTGATATCCTTTGACACAAATAGACCACTAATACATTCTTAATTTTTCATGCTAAGAAAGTTAGTTCTCTCAGTTGTCTAAATTAAAATACGGCCTTAAAATAACCAGAAGGCAGAGTCTTCTAACACAGAGGTTAGTCATGACACAACTGTGAATGCCCACAGGATATGTGCAAACATTTTATGCTTTTTAACAGTGGCTAGAAGGTCAGGGAGTAAATGAAGCTTCACTCCAGAATTCAGAGCAAGGATCCAAATTCTGAGCCTGCAATCCCATGGTAACTTGAACCCATGTAAACCAGAACCACTACAGCTGTGGTCTTCCTCACCAGTGATCACACCCTCTGCTCTTCCCTGCACTGACAGACAGTTTGGCACTTAACAGTGAGTGAGCACCAAACAACTACCAGGAAAGTAGTTTAGATCAACTCTCCAGACCTTCCCTGCTTGTTAAATGTCAGAATGCCAGTCACCCTTACACCAGGGTAAGCCAACAGAAAACCCTGCTGTCCCCAGCTACCATGCTGTTTGTCTTTTTTTTCCTTGTCTCAGTTTTGCTGTCACCTATCACCTCTTATTTTCCATGTGCCTTAGCACAGCTTCCAGAAGGATCTCCTCCATCATCTTGCCAGGCACAAAACTCAGATTGCCTGGCCTGTAGTTCCCCAGGCCTGCCTAATTTCCCTTTTAAAAATGAAGGTTACACTTTCTCTTCCAGGTGGTGGCAACTTCACTCAAATACAATGGAAAGTGGTCCTTTGCCAGTTTCCTCAGGATCTGTGGATGTGTCTCCTCAGATCTCATGTACCTTTAGATTTCTTAAACAGTCTCAAACCTGATACTCTGGTACAGTGGGCAGTTCTTCATTCTCTCCCAGTCCCTGTCTTTCCCTCAGATAGCTGAAGATCTTGCCAATAAAGACCAAGGCAAAAAAAGTCACTAAGTACCTCAGCCTTCGGCATGTCACCAGTTACCCAGGTGTCCTGTTTTCTTCCAGAGAGGGCCTACATTTTCCCTAGTCATCCTTTAATCCCCAACATTACAATTTTAGCATTCCTAACCAGACCTCTGGCTGCTTGGACAATCTCTCTATTCCCCTCAGCCTCCCTGCCTTTGCTCCCACCCTCTGTGGGCTTCCACGTTGGAGTTTGTCCAGGAGCTTCCTGTCCATCCATACAGTCAGGTGTTTTTGCCAAACTTTCTCTCAGCAGGGATGCATCACTCCTGAGCTTGGAGGAAGGGATCCTTAAATATTAACCAGCTTTCCCTGGGCCTCTCTTCCCTCCAGGGCTCCATCCCATGGTACTCTACCAAGCTGAGTGAAGAGGTCTGAAGTCTGCTCTTCTGAAGGCCAAGGCAATGAGTTTGTTGTGTGTGGTCCCCAAGGACCTCAACCTGCATCACTCATGGTCGCTGCAGCCCAGCTGGCCCTGGACCTCCACATTCCTCACCAGCCTCTCCTTGTTGGAGAGAGGAAGGTCCAGCACAGCACATCTCCACACTGGTGAATCTATCACTTGGAGAGGGAATTTATCAGCAAAGTGTTCCAGGAACCACCTGGATTGCCCGTGCACAGCAATGTTGTCCTTCCAACACATCTGGGGTGGTGGAAGTCCCTCAGGAGTGCCAGGGATTGTGAACTGTCCCACACCTACCTGTCTCTAGAGGGCCTCATCTGCTTGGTCCTCCTGCTCAGGAGGGCTGTAGCAGACCCTCACCATAACATCACCTGCCCCTGCTCTCCCTGTAATCCTGACCCATAAGCTCTCATTTGGTTCCTCACCCATCCCCAGGCAGAGCTCCATGTCCTGCAGCTGATCACTAGCAGTGTAACAGCCACTGCTCTCCCATGCCTGCCCTTCCTGAAGACACTGTGTCCTTCCATTACCACACTCTGCTCACAGGAGCCATTCCACCTTCGTGGTGCCAACAAGATCATGGCCTTGAAGGCATGCACACATCTCTAATTCCTCTCACTGATTCCCCATGCTCTGCATTTGCAGAGAGCCAACTGAGTTGGGCCCCCAGTGAAGACAACTTACTGGCTGGAATGGCTGCAATTCCTTTGTACTGCCCTTCAGGTGCTGTCCTGATGTGCCGAGATCCTTTTCCAGGCTCTGAGCATCTCTTGCTGGTCCTGGCATCAAACTGGTAGGATTGGAATCAACTGAGGTTCCCCTTCACCAGGAACTTTAGCTTAAAGCCCTCTTCACTAGCCCTCTCACCAGCTTAAAGACCACAAATCACCACAGAATGGTGCTGGAACGGACCTTAAAGATGATCTTGTTCCAACCCGCCTGCCATGGGACACTTTGCATTCGTTTGCACCAGGTTGCTCAGAGCCCCATCCAACCTGGCCTTGGACACTTCCAGGGATGGGGCAGCCACAGCTTCTCTGGGCAACCTGTGCCAGGGTTTCACTGTCCTCCCAGCAAAGAGTTTCTTCCTAAGACCTAATCTAAACCTTCCCTCTTTCAATTTAGAACTATCCCTTCCCTGTGCTATCACTATCTGCCCAAACTAAAAGTCTCTCTCAATCTTGTTATAAGTGCCCTTTGGGTACTGGAAGGTGCTAGAAGATGTCCCTGGAACCTTCTCTTCTCCAGGCAGAAGAGCCCCAACTCTCACAGCTGCTTTATTTAAAAACTCAGATTTTCATCCTAATGGGTTCACAGGAAGTTATTCCAAGAAAGAGGCCTAAAGAACAGCTGAAAGGAAAAGGAAATACAGAGTGAACAGGCAACACCCAAGATTTGTGCTTATCTCTGCCTACACAGAAACTGCTCTGGAATTCTCCATCCTCCCAGCCATCCTCCCAGCACACACCACACCGACAGAGGCTTAAGCCCTAAGAGATAAGGAGGCTAAGTATAGAAACTTTGCATTCTAGGTATTCTATACTACCAAAACAAACACCCAAGCTGCATTTAATAATTGAAATTATTTTTGTCTTTATTAGTCATCATAAGGCCAGAAGCAACTCATCAGTTTTATATACTGCATGTATTCTAGAAAGCATTTTTAGATGCATGTGTAGAAAACTTTTAACTCTAAAATTATATTTAAAACAAAGCAGGAAACTTGTTAAATCTAAGTGATGGTTAACCTCAAAAAACAAAAAAATAAAAAATGTGCATGACACAATTTCTTAACCACAGCAAAACTACACAGACTTTTGATTGTGACCTCCAGAAGGTCTGCTCCACATTTATGTTTTACAAAAAAAGAACATCCTTCTGGCAAAGAAAATCCAAAATATATCCTGTGCCAACTGGGCTAAGCTTTTAAACCAAGCAAATGTTTACACATGCAATTCTTGTTATAGCAACTCAACTCATTCAAGGATAGCATAGATAGGATACTTATCTAAAAATGTTTAACAAAAAAGGAGATGAAAAATACAAACTGGACTATAATCAGATATCTGTGAAAAGGATAAGCTGCTTTGCTTTCTTTTAGATCTGGCAGACAAAACAAGAATTGGAAGGCTCCTTGCCATGCTGTTTGTGTCCAGAATTAAAATATAGTATTTTTCCCCTTCATTTTTATTTCTGTTTTTTATGAAATTCCCTGTAGCATCCACATTTATGGCATTCTCGTGTTACTCTGGAATAATGAAGAGGAAGAACAAAGGGGAACAGAAATGGGTATGACAAAGCTATATTCCCTTGGCACATGAGAATTACTACATGAAGCTGTAATACTTTCTATGCTGAATCAAGTCCAGAAGGTCACCCACCTGCTCTTCCATTATAAGTTATGGTTTATTAGATGTCTAGGGAAGAATTCTCAAACTGAAACTACAGTGCAGTTTCTCTGGACGCTTTCCTGATCTTCAACTATTTATGGCTCTGACTTTCTTAGTCAAATGAAATTTACATACACAACAAAACCTTTGGTGGTTTTTCCTTTTCTTGCCATAGTTCTTTTTTAGGAGGAAATTGTCAAGTCTCTCTTTGTGTATCTTTTCTGCACTCACATCATCTTACTGAAAGGAGTTCCTCACATTAACTATACATATGAAGAACCACCTCTGCAAGTTCATCTTGAAGTTGTACTTGCTGATTCCATTTAATGTTCTTTCTTTTGCATACTTGCTTGGAGTGAACAACTGATTTCCCCACAAAATTTTACAGACCTCTAACATACACCCAACTCAGTCCTCTCTCTTGCAGGCAGAAAAGTCTGCTTGTCCCTCACAGCCCATAAGTGCAACCTTCCCAAGGCCTTCACAAGCCTTTACTATCCTACTGCATCCTCTTCAGCGTGGGGTGGAGGAAGTGGGAGAACCAGACTCGCACTTGGAACTGAAGATGCAAGAACATGGAAAAAGAGCCACATAAAAACGACCTGTGCTTGTAAAGTTTCTCATTTCATATGTAAGACTGCAGCTGACTGAAACACAAATGAAAGAATGTTTCTAGAGCCGACAATCCTAAAGACATAACCACAACTTCTCCAAGAGATTCCATTCTAGACAGTTGCAAATCCTTGAAATACCCACAAATATAATCACTTTGATGCAGTTACTGTTCATCACCATTACAGTATTTCTGACATCCAAATGAAGGTCATTCAAGAAAGTTAGTTTTGAAAAGAAACACAGAGGAGAAAGGCACCTTAAGACAAGACATTGCCTAAAGCCTTTTCCATACAAAGTTTATACTCTTGGTTGAACAAGGGCTGAGCAATTAGAGGTGGGATGTGTCCTGTAACACATCCTGTGATACATTTTTGCACTCTGTTCAGCGGTCCATAATTTGTATCTACTTCAAATCCTGATGTCCTGCATACCAGCTCTCAGTGGTATTTGCACTCTGTGTACCTACTACCTCATCAAGTTTCAAGTAAGGTGACAGAGTCATTAATTAATGGGGGATCTACTGCACAATGAAGCCACTGCCTCAGCATCAGGGCTTTTTGTAAACAGCACATTATCACCTCTGTGTCAATCCCACTTCTGGTATTTTCAGTGCTTCTCATTTCTTAAAATCAGGTTGTTCTACACTGAAGCAGTAATATGATGACCCAGCAAATCTTCCCCCTGAGAGCAGCCAGTAAGGCAACTCCAGACTGGGAAGGCAGCTTAAAATAGAGACACTGTGTTGCTCAGATAATTAGCTGACCCCTTATTTAATATCCAATGCCTAGATTCACACACACACACACACACACACAGCATGNCAGAATACACACACTTGTAATATAATGATCCTGTAGTTGTTGAACAGGTTTATCACAGACACTTCATTAAGATACTTTGCTCACAGGAATGTACAGTCTCAAATACCTAGTAGAGAGATACAATAATACTATATACACTAAGCCAGTGGACACAAATTGTTTGAAGTTGTTTCTGTTGAATTAAACAGCTTTACACAACTCCCTGCAGATTTTAAGGGCTTGCATTGTAAAATTAACTAGGTATTTCCTACAACAGAATACACACACTTGTAATATAATGATCCTGTAGTTGTTGAACAGGTTTATCACAGACACTTCATTAAGATACTTTGCTCACAGGAATGTACAGTCTCAAATACCTAGTAGAGAGATACAATAATACTATATACACTAAGCCAGTGGACACAAATT